>OY740802.1:28093515-28103515 GCA_963514005.1 Raja brachyura
AGAAACAGGCCCTTTGGCCCTCCGGGGCCCACACTGACCACGGACCACCCGCTTACACTCATCTAATCTACCTTAATTCTCTCCATAAAATACTGGCGTAACACAGCGGGTCAGGCAGCATTTCCGGAAAACATGGACCAGCGACTTTTGGGTCGGGACCCCGTCTTCAGACCGCTCTGTCGTCATGTTTCACGCAGATTCTACCACTCACTGGCACACTAGGAGCAATTTACAAAGGAATGTGGGATCAAACCAGAACACCCGGAGAAAACCCACGCGGTCACAGGGAGAATGTACAAACTCCTTCGGGGATCACGACAGAAGCCTCCTCGTGGCGATCCCTGGACGCGATGCATTCCGTGACGCGTCGGGCAACAATTTCTGGCAACATGTTGGATGGCGACAGAAGCCAACGGCGAGCTACATCGTCGGACACACGAACGAACGGCAGCACCCGTCGTCAGGTTCGAACATGCGTCTCTGGTGCTGTGAGGCAGCAACTCTACCGCCTCGTCACCGCGCGGTGACGTCCCTACAAACTTGGCGGTCTACGCAGGATTCCAGCATCTGCAGCTCTGAAGACCGAGTGCTGGCCATTCACAGCCCTTACCTCGCTGGGGTCCGTCACCTGCAGCTTGGTGTCGGCTGGAGCTTTGATCACCATCACCATCTCTTCAGACAAGTCCTCAATGCTGCGCAGGTCTTGACACGTCACATAGGCAAACGTGCGATAAAAGAAACGTTAAGGAACATTCATAGAACGCAGGAACCACAAGGCCCCAGCAACAGAGCAGCATTGGAGGCGTCTGTGCCCAAATCCATCACAACAGCCGGCAAATATTAATTAAAGCAATTAAATCAGATTTTTTAAAAGTTTTTCTTAGTAATGGCATCTTTAAAACTGCTGAGCTAGAAGTAAAAGACAAACGGAAGACAAAGTACTGGAGTCACTCAGTGGATCTGGCAGCATCTCTGCACTTGGAACTTCCTCAGTGGGACTCAAACCTCCACCATGGTCTTAGAGCATGGAAACAGGCCCTTCAGCCCAACTTGCCCATGCCGACCATCACACCCCATCTACACTAGTCCCACCTGCCTGCGTTTGGCCCATATCGTTCTAAACCTGCCCAAGTGTTTCTTAAATGTTGCAATACCAATTGCCTCAACCGCCTCCTCCGGCAGCTCGTTCCATACACCCACCACCCTCTGTGTGAAAAAGTTACCCCTCAGGATCCTATTTAATCTTCCCCATCTCACCTTAAACCTATGTCCTCTGATTCGTGATGCCCCTACGGGTAAAAGACTGTGCATATATCCTATCTATTTCTCTCATGATTTTACACACACGATCTATCAATGGTGAGGAATAGATCAATGACATGACAACTCAGCAGGCTGCCCTGAAGTGGAGGGCACTTCTGGACAACGCGCACCATCTAAGCGGCAAACGAACCACTGGCACCGATCGGTGGATAAGGATATCTCTGGCTGTCAGAGTCCTCGGTCAGCAGTTTGAGCTGCAGAGTGCACTTCTGGATCAGCTCCTCCACCCGACGGTCACTCTCGTCCAGTTCAGCGATTTCCTTCACCAGGGCCTGATACCGGACGGCCATCTCATCGTCGGGGACCTGGTTCCCACCCCTGGAGAGAAAGACAAGGTTGAGAGAGGGGGCGGCACGGTGGCGCAGCGCTAGAGTTACCGCCTCACAGCTCCAGAGACCCAGGTTCACTCCCGACCGCGGTGCTTGTCTGTATGGAGTTTGTACATTCCCCCCTGTGACTACATGGATTCCCTCCGGGTGCTCCAGTTTCCTCCCACGTTCCAAAGACGTGCAGGATTGCAGGTCAGTTGGCTTCGGTAAAATTGCCTCTAGCGTGTAGGGAGTGGATGTCAAAGTGAAAATTTGCGTCAAGACATGCGAGCACTTGCATGCGAGCTCAGTGGACTATTTCTGTACACTTGCTAATCGGGGATGTGCTTGGGAATGGCAATACCGGACTCAACACAAGAAAATAATTTCACTGTGCCTTTGCACGTGACAATAAAAACACCATTGAAAGTGGGACAACACAGAACTGGTGTCAGCAGGTGGAGTAGTGCAGGGCAGCGCAGACTCGGTGGGCCGAAGGGCCTGTTTCCTTGCAGTATCTCTACCTCTAGAAAGGAGATGAGGAGGAATTTCTTTAATCAGGAGGTGAATCAGTGAAATTCATTGCCAAGTCAATGGAATTTTTTAAGGCGGAGATTAACAGATTTGGGATTCGTATAGGTGTCAGGGGTAATAGACAAAAGACTATAGGTGCAGGAGTCAGCACCGCCATTCAATGTGATCATGGCTGATCATCCCCAATCAGTACCCCGTTCCTGCCTTTTCCCCATATCCCCCGACTCCGCTATTTTTAAGAGCCCTATTTAGCTCTCTCTTGAAAGCATCCAGAGAACCTGCCTCTACCACCCTCTAAGGCCGAGAATTCCACAGACTCACCACTCTCTGTGAGAAAAAGTGTTTCCTCGTCTCTGTTCTAAATGGCTTACTGCTTATTCTTAAACGGTGGCCCCTGGTTCTGGACTCCCCCAACATCGGCAACATGTTTCCTGCCTCTAGTGTGTCCAAGTCCTTAACAATCTTATATGTTTCAATGAGATCTCCTCTCATCCTTTTAAACTCCAGAGTGTACAAGCCCAGCCGCAGCACTCTCTCCACCATCCCGGGAATTAACCTTGTAAACCTACTCCCCGAGGCTGAACTCCCTCAATAGCAAGAATGTTCTTCCTCAAATTAGGGGACCGAAACTGCAAACCTGCAAAACTCCAGGTGTGGTCTCACTAGGGCTCTGTACAACTGCAGAAGGACCTCTTTGCTCCTATATTCGATTCCTCTTGTTTTAAAGGCCAACATGCATTCGCTTTCTTCACTGCCTGCTGTACCTGCACGCTTACTTTCATAGACTGATGTACAAGGACCCCCAGATCCCGTTGTACTCCTCCTTTTACCAACTTGACGCCATTTAGATAGTACAATGGGAAGGTTATGGGAAAGGGCAAGAGAATGTGGTTGAGAGGGAAAGATAGATCAGCCATGATTGAATGGCAGAGTAGACTTGATGGGCCGAATGGCCTAATTCTGCTCCTAGAACTTATGAACTCTAAAGATTCACTCCATGCATCTCTGCCTCCTTATCCATCATCATCTTGCCCAGTGTTCCTGTGGTTTACATTCCTCCAGGTATGGCCCTTTTAAAATTGTTCATTCACTTTACTGTACACCTCAGCTTCTTGCCCGAGTCCACAGGTCCAGCAATCTCTCAAGACTCAGCCTGTGGTGGAATCAATACTCCCCACCCACAGACAATGACACATTCCCATGGAGTCAGCTGGAGCGGTGCGCGCGGGGGAACGTACTAGACGGCAACGGCCAAGTCCACCAGCGGGCCTGGCTCACCACCACGGACCAGAGACTCGCTCACCGCAAACCGGCGCCAGAGGACCCGTCGGTGGACCCGGCCCGCCCACCGCATTCTCTTAACGCAGCCTTGAGTTTGGTGGGATCGTAGAGGGAGGTGGACCAACGCCGCAGAGATCAAAGCGGGGATGCCAAGAACCGGGGGGGGGGGGGGGGGGGGGGGGGGGGGCGGGGGGGGAGAAACGAGCCCATGGCAAAGTGCTAGGAGGGTCCAGGAAGCAACCAACCGAGGATGATCGTCGAGAGCGAGGCGCTCCATTAAGTGAGAGGTAGACCCGCACCACCGGGGGTGGGGGTACCGAGGACTGTTCGGTGAACTTTTGTAATGGTGTCAGTGCCGACACGTGGCGACACTTGTGTACTGCCTGGGTGAGGTCGGCTGTCCGATTTTACCGGGTTGCATGCAAAACAAAGCGCTTCACTGTACCCAGGTACATGTGACATATTGAATCAATGTCGAGGGCGTAGGTTAGCATCAGCGCGAGCTTCAGGGGTCAGGAAGAGGGAGCAGACACAATGGCGTAACCTCCGCAAGAAGGGCACTTCTCTTTTATTCAGGAAACGCTTGATCAATGTGCTGCCTCACAAGCAGATCGGCGACAGAAGCTCCCGGCTTCTGTGTCAACACAAAACACCATGCCTATACAGAGCGCTGGAGGAAATCAGCAGGTCAGGCAGCATCTGTGGAGGCAATGGACAGGCAACATTTCGGGTCAGGATCTTTCTTCAGACCGTTATAGTCTGAAGGGGAGCACTGGGTTTTGGGGGGGGGGGGGGGGGGGAGGGGGTCCCCAACCCGAAACACCTTCTGCCTAATCGATCTGAGAAAGGGTCCCGACCTGAAGCATTGTCTGTCAGCCAGTCTGTAGTTTTGCTTCATTTAGAGACGCAGAACAGGCCCTTCGGCCCATTGAGTCCGTGCCCACCAGCGATTGGCACACACTAGCACTATCCTACACGCTAGGGACAATCAACCAACAAACCTGCACGTCTTTGGAGTGTAGTAGGAAACCAGAGCTCCTGGAGAGAACCCACGGGGTCACGAGGAGGACATCCAGACACCATACAGGACAGCACACATAATCAGGATCGCCGCTGTAAGGCAGCGACTCTACCGCTACGCCACTGTGCTGTAGAAGGATCCCAAGCCGAAACATCGACTGTCTATCCCCTCCCCAGATGCTGCCAGACAGGCTGAGGTTGGAAGGAAGTTGCAGAGGCCTGAAGGGGAATTTGGCATGGAACGAGCCAGGAAAAGAACTGGGAAAATACAAAGTCAGCCGATTTGACAGAAAATTAGAAAAGCAGAGCAAGTATTTTTTATTTGTTTTTAGTTTTGAAAACAGTGAGAGATTTAAAGGCTTTGTCATTTAGAGAGGCCCTAGGTGCCCTTGTACACAGCAAGCAAACAGCATAAAGGCTGCGTCTACAAATTTGCGCACCTCGGCCCCCTGTGAACACCAAGGCCTTTCAATCTCACCGACTAAAACAAAAAGAGCCTACTCAAAATAAGCACGGGGTCACCGGAAGTCTAAAATAAAAACAGAAGAGCTGGAAATACGCAGGTCAGGCTGCAACTGCGGGAAGGAAAATGGAGGCATTATTCCAGGTCGGGGTCACTGCTAATTGCAGTTAGTTCAAGAGGACAGCAGCTCACTCAACTCAACTTTACAGATGGGGAATAAATACCAGCTCTAACCCACAGTCCGAAAAATGAACAAATTAAAAAAGAATCAGTAAGACTTCTCTGCCCAAGAAGTCTCGGTTCCAGAGTTTGTTCCAGGAGGGAATTGATGATGGATTTTAGGAGCATTAAGGGAACCAAGAGATGTGGGTTTTGGGCAGGAAATGCTGCCTGCATTTGTTTTCCTCTCTGGAACATTCCAGACTCTGAGCGGATGTGAAAGTGGGATAAGATGGTGGTGGCCCGTCAGTAACCACAGTGGCTGGGTGTGCAGTCTCAATTCTGGTGAGTTCTGACATGGCTGATGAGTCCAATCCGTGCACCGCACACACTCGAGGGCAGAGAGGGCAGATGAAGGTCGTCACTGGCAGGCTCTGGGCGGCAGCCTCCCTCCTCTCCCTGGCTTTGATAACATAGAACTAGTATAAACGGCCGATGGAGGGGCAGCGTGGATTCTGTGGGCCGAAGGGCCTGTTTCTATTGCCGCATTCATCAATCAATGTGATGCACATCGACACGCTATTAAACAATGTAGCTGATAACCTTTGGCCTTTTGGCCTGCAGTAACAAAAATATACTTCAAGAGGCAATAGTGTTTTATTGTCACATGTCCCAGATAGAACAATGAAATTCTTACTGCAGCAGAATGTCATTGTTCTTGCTGGGCCATGACAATTTCTTACTTCTTATACTGTAGTAGATATACTTATTTCTAATGAAAAGACTTTCTGAAATTCTGAGGGAAAAAAACCCGTTGTTGCAAGTCCAAATCTCTCGAACCTCCTTTCCACCACGGATGGAATTGTCTTTATATGTTATTTTCCATAAAACAAAGCTTCTTAAGACCACAACGGTCATGTTATAGCAGAACTGCCTGTAGAAGCCTGCTTTATATTTTTATCAATGCTTGTACTTGGGCTAAATAACCTTCTCTGCCACTTTTAGATCCTTTTAATATTGTGGCTTCCCTCTTGCCCCGGGGTGGCCTTATCAACCCTAGACAGTGTGGCTAAGGCCCTGTAGATACAGGCCCTGGCTGTGCTACACCCTGGCCCCACGTCATGTGCAGCCCAGCATTAGTGAACTGCCCGACCTTCGTTCGAGATGGGAAGAGGGAGGGAGCTCACATCTGGGGCTGGTCTCCTCAGCCCCCTTTGCACGCAAATCCCAATGTTGTAAACCCTCCCTCCACCAACAATTGGATTGGATTGGATGCACAAGGCTGCGGCACAGTGACGCAGCGGTAGAGTTGCCGCCTCACAGCGCCAGAGACCCCGGGTTCGACCCTGTCTACGGGTGCCGTCTGTACGGTCTCCCCTGTGACCGCATGGGCTTTCTCCGCGTGCTCCAGTTTCCTCCCACACTCCAAAGACATACAGGATTGTAGATAAATTGGCTTCTCTAAATTGTAAATTGTCCCGAGCGTATAGGATAGATTTGGGGGTGGACGATTGCAACTTTCACCTAATGGACGTGCACAAATGGAAGATCAAATAGAACAAGTTGTCCAACAACTTTAGGCTGTGCACGCCACCTACACGGACGAAGGAGGATAGCGTTAGTGCACGGGGGGTGATCGCTGGGCGGCGCAGACGGTGGGCCTGTCTCTACACTGTATCGCCAAGTCTAAAGTTAAGAAACCAAACTACTTTTAAATATAGATTTAATAAGCAGAAACATTGGCAGCACGAGCTACAGCATGGAAACTGGCTCTTCGGCCCACAGAGTCCACGCCGGCCACCGATCAGCAGGCCGGACTTGTTCCACGTTATCCTACTCTCATCCAGTCCATACACGTTACAGACGGGCTGACCCTGGAACGATGGGCCAAACAGCCTTCAACACGGCCATTTCAGACAGTGATTTAAACGCTGTAAAGAGAGCAGCGGCGATCTTATTGATTAGCAGCCACACTTACAGCCATTGGATGTGGTTCTTGGACTTCTTGGTGATCAGCTTGATGCCCTCCAGCACGTTGGTGATGTCATAGATTCTGCCGCTTCTGCACTTCGAGGACTTGCGCCGCCCAGTTCAGGTCCAGCACGCCGTCGGGAGACTGGCCCAGCAACTGGATGAAGCGCTTGGTGATCAGACTGAGAGACGTATCGTATCGCGTCTTCTCCACCGGCAACTTCAAGCCTGACGGCGAGAGCAAACGCGCGGGGCTAACGCAGTCATAGAGAACGAAAAACCCAACTTGCTCAAGATGCCCCATCTAAGGAAGTCCCATTAGCTTGCAACGATAGACACAAAGTGCCGGAGTAACTCAGCGGGTCAGGCAGCATCTCTGGGGAAAAAAGGATGGGCAACATTTTGAGTTGGGGACCCTTATTCAGATGTTGCCTGACCCGCCGAGTTACTCCAGCCAATTGTGTCTATCTTCAGTACAAACCAGCATCTGTAGTTTTTCATACCCATTTGCCCATATCCCTCTAAACCATTCCTATCTTTAGTTACTTTAGAGACAGTACGGAAAAGGCCCATAGGCCCACACCAACCAGCGATTGCCCCGTACATTAGCAATATCCTACACACGAGGGACAATTTACAGAAGCCAATTAACCTACTCCCCAGTTTGTTAAAACAAGGGTCTGCTGTACTGTAGGAGCAACTAATCTGTGCACAGCATGCTCTTAGGGACGGCACAGTGGTAGAGTTGCTGCCTTCCAGCATCAGAAACAAGTTCCATCCTGACCATAGGCGCTGTCAGTACAGAGTTTGAATGTTCTCCCTGTGACTGGGTGAATTTTCTCCGGGTGCTGCAGTTTCCCCTCACATCCCAAAGACGTGCGGGTTTGCAGGTTAATTGGCTTTGGTAAAAATTGTAAATAGGCGTAGGATAGCGCTAGTGTACGGGGTGATTGCTGGCCAGTGCAGACTCGGTGGGCCGAAGGGCCTGTTTCCGCACCGCATCTCTAAAGTCTAAAGTAAAGCCCCCATAAATAGTGACACAAGAAGGGTCTCGACCCGAAACGTCACACATTCCTTCGCTCCAGTGATGCTATCTGTCCCGCTGAGTTATTCCAGCTTTTTGTGTCTATCAATAATAGCAAGATAACATTTTATATGATGTTGATTGAGGTATTACTTTTTTTATTATTCAAATAGAAACATCCCAAGAATAATTAATTGATGAATGAGCTTCAGTACAATCAGCCCCCCCCCCCCCCCCCCCCACTTGCTTTGCTTCTTCCTCCATTACAGGAACCTGGTGGATCAAAGGCACAATGGGGCCCATCACCGGTCAGTACTTACCTTTGCCAGAAGACTTGCCCTTCCCTGCCAGGGGTCTCCATTTCCACGGCCAGGTACTGATGATCACTCTCGAGCTCCAGCTTCCTCTTCACCTGCCGCACACGAGGGGAAAAAAACATGAGCTGGTCCACTCACAGTGGCGTAGGATGCAAGGGACAGAGAGAGGCCATGGAGTTATACAGCAGGGAAAACAGATGCCAACCAAGGTGCTCCATCTTTTTAGCTCAGTTTAGAGATATCGCACAGACACCAGCGATCGCCCAACACTATCCTACACACCAGGGACAATTTACAGAAGGCAAATTAACCCACAAACCTGCACGTATGTGGAGTGCGGGAGGAACCGGGTGAAAGCCCATGCGGTCACGGAGAGCATACAAACTCGAGACAGACAGCACTCATAGTCAGGTTCAAACCCGGGTTTCTGGACTTGTAAGGCACCAACTACTGTTGCACAACCGTGCTCCCCTTAAAACCAGGCCTTTCAGTCCAACTAGTCTATGCTTGCAAGAGCTGATGACTGGCACTTGACCCCCTGCTTCCTCCCTTCATTTGATCCTCTCGTTCCTGGCTCAACCTTCCACAGAACGCGATTCACTTTTCCTACTCCCCGTCCACATTATCACCACTCTCCGAGTAATGAGATTCTGACTGGATGCGGGTTTGTTCTGCTGGGAGCTAGCATGAACCATCTGGGAAGAATGGTCTTAGTACGGTAGTAAGCAACAGCCCATTTGCTTTTCAGCCAAAGCCAGCCACAATCCCATTAAATCCGTATCCACATTCCCATAGCAATAAAAATAATGGGAATGCCGAGCATTCCTGCCCTGCTCTCGGCCAGAGCGGCACAGCTTGGAGTACCCAAACACTGGCTGAACACAACCACCTTAATGAAAGAGGAACCAGACGTCCCTGTGGAACCAAAAACCGCACTACAGAGCGTTCAATGTCCCCCCCACTTTAAAGCCCCAAGGACATTTTGAAAAAGTGTTTTATTAAACCGCCTCTTTCACACCGTCCAAAACATGGCTGCCATGCTGCTCCAGAGGAAATGCAGCAGAGGGTTACCAAGCCCGCATGTGGAGGCATCGGCGACCCAGGGCTCTTGGAGATGGGCCCAGGACCGCCCGAGCACCCAGACACAAGCACGCGAGGCCCCCCCCCCCCCCCAGATCCCAAATGCAGCCACATCTCGGGCCCCAAACCCAAGCCCATCAGGACTCCAAACCCAGGCTAGGCCCACCTCAATGCCAAATCCAGCATCCTCTAGACCCCACCACATCTAGACATTCCCCTCTACCCAATCCAGCCACAATCTAGACCAACCCCCCCCCCCCCCCTCCTCAAATCCAGCAACATCTAGGCCTGCAACCACAGGCAAGGCCCATCTTGGCCCAAATCCATCCACACCTAAACATCATCTTCCCCCCCCCCCCCCCCCTCCAGCTACATCTAAGCCCCCAAACCTAGGCTAGGCCCACCTAGATCCCAAATCCAGCCATCTGGACCCCTAAATACAAGCCCTTCTGTGCCTCAAATCCAGCCACCATCTAGACCACCCCCCCCCCCCAGCCCCTCTCCAATCCAGAAACATCAA
>OY740802.1:28108515-28193515 GCA_963514005.1 Raja brachyura
GAGCATAGATTTCGCCCACATTCCGTGTCCCCATTGGTTGCCGTCCGCCCGACATCCGCTTCCATTGGCCAGTCGCCCCGTCGCTCCCCGTCCGAGCCGCTCAATCATCGGCGGCGCTCGGCTCTTTCCGGCGGCGCTGGGAAGGCGGGCGGGTTTGAAGTTGGATACAGAGTCAACCAGGAAGTGGCGCTCCATTGACTCAGATACCAGCCATCAAAGTGTGGAGGAAAGAACTGCAGCTCTTGTTTTCCACTGAAAACAGATACAAAATGTTGGAGTAACTTAGCCAGTCAGGCAGCATCTCTGGGCAAAATGAAATGGGTAATGTTCCGAGTCGAGACCCTTCTTCAGACCGAGAGTCAGGGAGAGGGGGAAACAGATATGAAAAGGAACATGGAATAACTGAATGCAAGGTATGTAAAAGGACAAATCAAAGCCAGCAACGATGATCAAGGAAAGGTAGAGATACTGGTTTATACTGAAGATAGACACAAAATGCTGGAGTAACTCAGGGGGGAGGGGGTAACAAAGGAAGGGAAACTCAAGATCTCAGAACCAAAGTCAACAACTTGCTGTTTCCACTATAGATGAGGCTCGCACCAGGGTCTCCTCCATACCCCGCAACACTGCCCTCTCTCCCCATTCCCCCACTCACAACAAGGGCCGAGTCCCCCTGGTCCTCACCTTTCACCCCACCAGCCAGCGCATACAACAGATAGTCCTCCGCCAGTTTCGTCACCTCCAACGTGAGCCCTCCCCTCGCCACATCTTCCCATCTCCCCCCCTGTCTGCCTTCCGCAAAGACCGCTCCCTCCGCAACTCCCTCGTCAATTCTTCCCTTCCCTCCCGCTCCACTCCTTCCCCGGGCACTTTCCCTTGCAACCGCAAGAGATGCTACACTTGTCCCTTCACCTCCCCCATCCACTCCTTTCAGGGACCCAAGCAGTCATTCCAAGTCCGACAGAGGTTCACCTGCACTTCCTCCAACCTCGTCTACTGCATCCGTTGCTCCAGATGCCAGCTGATCTACATCGGTGAGACCAAGCGGAGGCTGGGCGATCGTTTCGCCGAACACCTCCACTCGGTCCGCAATAACCAACCCGACCTCCCGGTGGCTCAGCACTTCAACTCCCCCTCCCACTGCGTATCCGACCTCTCGGTCCTGGGCCTCCTCCACGGCCAGAGTGATCAACACCGCAAGTTGGAGGAACAGCACCTCATATTCCACTTGGGGAGTCTGCATCCTCTGGGCTTAAACATTGAATTTTCTCAATTCTGTTAACCCAGACTGCCTCCCCCCCCACCTCTCCCTCAGCCCTCTGGCCCTGACATTCCTTCTCCATCTCCCCCCCCCCCCCCCCCCCAGTCGCACTAGCTTCTCATTTTCACACCACAAACAGCTTACAATGGCCTGCTTCCTTTATCACCAATACTTTTTTGCATATCTTTCACTCATTGTTCCTTATCTCTCCACATCACTGTTTATATCTCTCGTTTCCCTGATCCCTGACCAGTCTGAAGAAGGGTCTCGACCCGAAACGTCGCTTATCTCCTTCGCTCCTTAGATGCTGCTGCACCCGCTGAGTTTCTCCAGCTTTTTGTGTAACCCTCGATTCTCCAGCATCTGCAGTTCCTTCTTTAACAACTTGCTGTTTATATGTATTATGTACTTAATCGGAGACTGTATTTATGTATGTCAATAATCTTACTGATCTGTATACAAAAAATAATGTCATTCCTTTCACTGTACCTCAAATTCTGTACCTGGATACATGTGACAATAATAAATCATTGCAATCCGTTGTTTCATCTTAATCAAGGACGTTCAGCCTCTACATCTCTATTCCCCATCAGAAAGGCTTCAAGGCCCTCCTTCCCCTTACCTAACCTTCCCAACTATCTGCCACCCCTCCCTCTGGTTCTACATTTCACTCTTCACCTTCCTTATCAGATTCTGCCATTCACACCCCCATTGTCATCTCAACATCACCTCCAGCCTTGGTTACCATCAAGGCCACCAACATAATCAAAGACCAGTCTTACCCCAGTCACTCCCTCTTCTCCCCTCTCCCATCAAGCACTTCCCACAGAACTTTGAAAATGCACACCTTCAGATTCAGGGACTTCCTCTTGCGAATGAAACATAAATAAACCAAAGGAATAGTTAGATCTCAAACCGGGTGTTGAGCAGCCAGGATGTTGTCTCTGTGTCAATGTCTGCGGGTGGTAGAGCGGGCACTCAGAGATGACATGGTTGCCTGTCTTGTTCTGCTCCGCATTCACAGGCTGGGCTCTGGCGGAACCCTCATCTCCACAAGCTGTACGAAGTCTGTTGAGCTTCACCCATGCTGCTCTGGGGAAGTCAGACCCTGGACAGCTTTTATATGGTGGAGAGATGTAGCCGTGTAATGGAGATGAGGTTGCCTCCCACTCCTGTGACCGCTTGGTGGCTGTCCAATGTGTTTTGTCTCAGTTGGCTGGATGGATGCTAGGAGTTGTTTTCCATGTGGAGCAAAGGGGTGACGGGACTTCAGTCAGGGTGGCCTCTGCTCTCTGCTGATAGCCTGATGGAGGAGGTGATCTGGGCATGGCACACGTTATAGTGCCAGAGTTGCTGCTTGCCTTCGGATCACTGCAGGCGGAATGCCTGCAAATATAGGGAGCTGCTCGACTGGAGTAGGTTGAAGGCACCCAGTGATGGTTCGCAAGGTACTGTTCAAGCTCGTGTCTACCAGGCTGGTATCTCTACTTCTACTCCATGCGAGTGCGCAGTACTCAGCTGGAGCATACACAAGAGCTAAGGCAGAGGTGCAAAGAGTTGATGGACTGGCTCCCCAACCTGTTCCTGCAAGGCGTCGGATGAAGCCGCTACGTTCCATGACCTTGTCGCGGAGACCATCCAGGTGTTGACGAAATGTAAGCGACCCATCCAGCTTTACGCCGTGGTAAGTGGGTGTTTGTTGGAGGTCCAAGCACCTATTGTTAACGAATACAGGGTAAAGGTTCAGGCAGCGACCGGAACAGCTGTTATCAGGGCAACTGAACCCTTCTATCACCAATTGGACAGTGGTCCTGAGCTACCATTTACCTCAATGGAGAACCTCGGACTATCTTTAATCGGACTTTACTAGACTTTATCTTGCACTAAACATTATTCCCTTTATCCTGCATCTGTACGCTGTGGATGGTTCGATTATAATCTCGTGTAGTCTTTCCGCTGACTGACTGATGGACGGACGCGCCAACAAGTTTTTCATTGTACCTCAGTACACGTGACTATAAACGTCCCGAAATGTCACCTATTCTTTTTGTCCAGTGATGCTGCCTGGCCCACTGACGTACACCAGCATTTGTGTCTAAAACCAGTCATCAGATTGTGGATTTGTGTAGAATGATACAAGGCTCCTTGTCAAGGTTTATCCCGAACAACTCCGTAATCAGGACACTCTGCTTTACGGACTGTTCCCAGGAATGCATTCGGAGATGGACCTCAAATGCTGCTATAAGGTCATCGAGTCGGTGAGGGACGATCTTTGGTCTGCCTGAACTTTGTAGACCTCCCAGCAGAGCGAAATCTCCGTTGGGGAATGTTGCCAACTGACCCACTCCAAACTGCAAGAGTACATGCTGAGGGACGCACTGAAGCTCGGTGCAGCCAACGCCAAGGCTCTGTGGGGAAGGACCACAGTCTCGGGTCCTACTGCGTCCTTCAAACAAGGGAAGGGATATCAGCCCAATGGGGCCACATGAGTGCCAAGGGAGCTTGGTATAATGATAGTTTGTGAACACTACCGAATACAAAGCTAATGAATGTATGCGTGGCCGCTGAGAATGTCGGAAGAGTTTTAGCACCGTTCTTCTTTAGTATATATTTTTAATTATTCTGTATAAAGTTTAATTTTGGGGAAAAGATTGTTGTAAAAAGCCGATGTGATGAACATTTAAGCGAGGCAATTGCCTTTAATTTTGGATAACAGGATTTTTTGTGACCTAGGTGGCATTGTAAACAAAATGTACCCATTGATGACACTTCAGCTGTTAAATTTTTATGAATGAAGTGCATTTTTTAAAAAATAAGGAAGAATGTATGTGTGCGGCACAAAATCAGATTCCAAAAAAAGTCTGCCCGACTTCTCCAGAGATGCCATCTGACCCGCTGAGTTACTCCAGAACACTGGATCATCGGATTGGGTGTGGATATGGGCCAGAGGTTATATTCACAGCTGATAAATCAGCTATTAGATATCATTACTCATCACTAAATACGAGCTCGGCCATTGTTACTTCACTGTTGTGCACTTTAATAATCGCGGATTAGATACTTTACTGGACTGTACATAAGGAAATAAGTTCACTGTGCGTTTGCACATTTTAGAGCGATACAGTGCGCAAACAGGCCCTTCGGCCCACCGAGTGGCGATCACCCGCACACTCACGCTATTTCACACACTAGGAACAATATACAATTTTTACCGGAGCCAATTAATCTACAAACATGTACGTCTTTAGAGTGTGGGTGGAAACCGGAGCACGCGGTCACAGGGAGAACGTACAAACTACGTGCAGACAACACCCGTGGTCAGGATCGAACCTGCGTCTCTACACTGTAATGCAGCAACTGTAGCGATGAGTCACCGTGCCACCCTATTGCCACGTAAGGCAATAAAAGCACCATTGAACCATTAACTGGTGGAAAGTTCGGTCACAACAGCTCCAATCTGCTTCGACCTTCATGCAGTTGTGCTGTGGTTTTATTGATTGAGACATGGCGATGTGTACACACCACTGCAACCAGCCAGCAGGCAAGATGGGAGGGCCCGTTTACCAACCCACGCACATAAGGGCTGTAAACGCACAAAAGTATTCACAACAGCTGAGCATACAACAGGAAGGTGATTACATTAATACCCTCAAGGACAGCGATCGATGCATTTTAAATAAAGGATTATGTTGCATTTATGATCTTTGAGGACACTATATTGTAACAGAACTGATGTGGCATAGTTGGTAGAGTCACTGCCTCACAGCGCCAGTAACCCAGGTTCGATCCTAGCCTCGGGTGCTATCTGTGGAGTTTGTACTTTCTCCTGGTTTTGTAGGTTAAGTTAAACTAATTTCCTCCTACACGTGATCCATATCCCTCTATTCCCTGCATATCCATGCCTATATAAAATCCTCTGAACGCCACTCTTGTATCTGCCTCCATTATGCGAGGATGCTGTTTGTTGATTTTAGCTCTGCATTCAACACCATTGTGCCAGAGCTACTACACTCCAAACTTTCCGAGTTGACTGTGCCTGAACCCCTCTGTCACTGGATCACCAACTTCCTGACAGACAGGAAGCAGCATGTGAGGCTGAGAAAGCACATTTCGGACCCGCAAACACTCAGCATAGGAGCACCGCAAGGCTGCACCCTCTCTCCTCCCTCTACACCAACGACTACACCTCCACAGACACCTCTGTCAAGCTTCTCAAGTTTGCGGACGACACAACCTTGATTGGACTGATCCAGGATGGGGAGGAATCTGCCTACAGGCAGGAAATGTCACAGCTGGCGTCCTGGTGCCGTAGCAACAACCTAGAGCTCAATGCTCTTAAGACAGTGGAATTGATTGTAGCCTTTAGGAGAGCTCCCCCTCCCCTCACCCCACTCACCATCAACAACACCACAGTCACATCTGTGGAGTCTTTTAAGTTCCTAGGAACCATCATCTCCAAGGACCTTAAGTGGGGGGCTACCGTCGACTCCACAGTCAAAAAGGCACAACAGAGGATGTACTTCGTGCTGCAGCTGAGGAAGCACAATCTGCCCCAGGCAATGATGGTCCAATTCTACACAGCCATCGTAGAGTCTGTTCTCACCTTCTCCATCATGGTCCGGTTTGGCTCAGCCACCAAGCACGACAGCTGGAGGCTGCAGCGAATCGTCCGATCAGCAGAGAAGATTATTGGCTGCAACCTTCCCTCCATTGATGAACTGTACACTGCAAGGGCCAGGAAGCGAGCAGGCAAGATCATCTCTGACCCCTCTCACCCTGGCCACAAACTCTTTGAATTACTTCCCTCTGGAAGGCGACTCCGGATTGTCAAAGCTGCCAGTCAGACAGACATAAAAACAGTTTTTATCCCCGTGCTCTACTCAAAAGCCAAAAATCTGTAGCCTCCCTTTGATCTGGTATTTTGTTGGTTCACATGCTTGATCAATGGTGTTTTATCATTAATGTTTTATTATTATTAGTGTTTAGTGTTTCCTGAGTCATTCATAACCGTCACTGTAGTCATGTTGTTACTTGTGGGCGGAGCACCAAGGCAAATTCCTTGTATGTGAATACTTGCTCAATAAACTTACTTAACTTATTACCACCCCTGGCCCTATACCTCCTCCCTCAATTCTGTCCAAGAACTCCAACAGTCTTTTGGCGAGGCAGAGGTTCACTTGCACCTCCTCCAACCTCATCTACTGTATCCTCTGTTCCACTGGTGGACTCCTATGTATCAGTGAGACCAAGCACAGGCTCGGCGATCGTTTCGCTGAACACCTCCACTCAGTTCACCTAAAGCTACCTGATCTCCCGGTTGCTAAACACTTTAACACTGCCTCCCATCCCCACACTGACCTTTCTATCCTGGGCATTCTCCATTGTCAGAGTGAGACCCAGCACAAATTTGAGGAACAGCACATCGTATTTCATTTGGGCAGCTTACACCCCAGTGGTATGTACATTGACTTCTCTAACTTCAAGTAACCCTTGCTTTCCCTCTCTCTCCATCCCTCCCCCTTTCCCATTTCTCCGACCAGTCTGATTGTCCCTGATTACATTTTATCCCTGTTTGCTTTGTTGTTACCTTCTCCTAGCTAACAATGATCTATTCCACGTTTTCCGTGATCTCTCGTTCTCACACCTGACACCTCCTTATCTCTGTATCTCCCCCTCCCCTGACTCAGTCTGAAGAAGGGTCTCGACCCAAAACGTCACCCATTCCTTCTCTCCAGAGATACTGCCTGTCCCGCTGAGTTACTGCATCATTTTGTGTCTATCGTCGGTTTAAACCAGCATCTGCAGTTCCTTCCTGCACATTCCAGAGGAGGTAGTTGAGGCAGGTATTATCACGACGTTTAAAATACTTTTGGACAGGCACATGGATAGGAAAGGTTTAGAAGGATGTGGGCCAAGCGCAGGCAGGTGGAACTAGTGTAGATGGGGAATGTTGGTCAGTGTTGTCAAGTTGGGCGGAAGGCCCTGTTCCCACGGTGTATGACTATGTGACTGGTGCACCCGTCTTGCCTGCCTGCCAGTTCTATGTCGATGACTCGGATAGATCGTCATCGGTGGTAAATATTAGCACAGATCAGTTGAACTGCATGGCCTGTTCCTCTTTAATCCATTCGCTGCAATTCTCCATTTCTGTCACTGCATATTATGGGGAGGGCTCTTTGATTACTGCGAAGAAAGTGCAAAGCATGTATCTCGATGACAAGGGAATTGCTGAATATTCTAAGGGGAATATCTGCAATAAAACAAGTTATTTTTACCTACTGAGCAGTTGCCATGTCAATCCGCTTCAGGAGACATGTTCAGGCAGCAAGATCCCTGCTCTAGTCATTTTACTTTGTATTTTCATGTCCATAAATGATAGGAGCAGAATTAGGCCATTTGGCCCATCATCTACTCTGGCCATTCAAATCATGGCTGATCAATCCTTCCCTCTCAACTCCATTCTCCTGCCTTCATCCCGGACACCCGGACAAAACAAGAAGTACTCATCTGTACTAATCAACAATTAGTCTATTTTAATAGTCAATTAACCTATTTTCAAAAGATAATAGTTGTTTCCCTCAGCAAAGCAGCAGTTTCATCTGTGGTTACAGCCCATAAAAAGGTGTTTAGCGCACAGTTGCACCCATACTTTAGCAAGAGAAATGTTGTATAGGTCATTTCAGCAACTTGAAGCCACAGTATTTCAAGGATGGCAGGGATTGGATTGAGTATAGAAGTTGGGAGATCATGTTGCAGCTACATAAGATGTTGGTGAAGCCACATTTGGCATCGTGTTCAGTTTGGGGATCCTTTTATAGGAAAGATGTCAAGCTGGAAAGGGTGCAGAGACCAGTTATGAAGATGTTGCCAGGACTCGAGGGATGAGCTATAAGGAGAGGTTGAGCAGGCTGGAACTCTATTCCTTGGAGTGCTGGAGGATGAGGGTTGATCTTATAGAGGTGTACAAAATCATGAGAGGAATAGATCAGGTAAATGCAGAGTATGGGAATCAAGAGCCAGAGGACATAGGTTTAAAGTGTGCGGGGGAAAGATTTAATATGAACACGAGGGGTCACTTTTTTTTACACAAAGGATGGTCGATGTATGGAACAAGCTGCTGGAGGAGGTAGTTGACGCAGGTACTATTGCAATGTTTGAGAAACTGGTACAGGGATAAGAGAGATTTACAGGGATAAGGTCAAACACTGGCAGGTGGGAGTAGAGTAGTTGGTAGGTTCAAGCAAGTTGAGCCAAAGAGCCTGTTTCCACACTGTATGACTCTAATAAAAAGGATGTGCCTTTAGAAAGGAGATGAGGAGGACTTTCTTTAGTCAGAGCTTGGTGCATCGGTGGAATTCATTGCAGACGGCTGTGGAGGCCAAGAAATTGGGTATTTTTAAGGCAGAGATTGACAGATTCTTGGTTAGTAAGGGTTTCAAAGGTTATGGGGAGAAGGCAGGAGAATGGAGTTGTGGAGGAAAAAAAGATTAGCTTGATCGAATGGCGAGGCAGACTCGATGGGCCGAATGGACTAATTCTGCTCCTACATCTCACGGTCTTAGGTAAGAGATCAAATATAATTTGCACCTCGTTCACTCCATAGATGCTGCTGCACCCGCTGAGTTTCTCCAGCACTTTTGTCTACCTTTGATTTTCCAGAATCTGCAGTTCCTTCTTAAATAATTCACATCTTTCTGTTCTCCAGTAATAACCCAACATTGCTTCCTTTAGAAGAGTTTGGTTCGAACACAATGAAGAGCAGTACTGGATGGAAAGGATTTCAAATCTGTTCTGCCAGCGGGATCGCATTCAGGATAGTTCACGTTCATATGTGATAGGAGGAGAATTAGGCCATTCGGCCCATCAAGCCTACTCTATCATTCAATCACGGCTGATCTCTCCCTCCGAACCACATTTTCCTGCCTTCTCATAACCCCTGATGCCCGTACTAATCAGGAATCTATCTATCTATTGACTTAAAAATATCTATTGACTTGGCCTCCACAGCTGTCTGTGGCAATGAATTCCACAGCTTCACCACCCTCTGGAATTCCTCATCTCCTTCCTTTTATTCTGAGCCTATGTCCTCTGGTCCTAGACTCTCCCATTAGTGGAAACACCCTCTCCACGTTCATTCTATCCAGGGCTTTCACTTTTAGTTTAGTTTAGAGATACAGCACGGAAACAGGCCCTTCAGCCCACCGGGTCCACGCCGACCAGCGATCCCTGCACATTTACACTATCCTACACCCACTAGGGACAATTTTTACATTTACCAAACCAATTAACCTACAAACCTGTACGTCTTTGGAATGTGGGAGGAAACCTAAGATCTCGGAGAAAACCCACGCAGGTCACGGGGAGAACGTACAAACTCCGTACAGACAGCACCCGTAATCGGGATCGATCCCGGGTCTCCGGCGCTGCATTCACTATAAAGGCAGCAACTCTCCCGCTGCGCCACCGTTACTATTCGGATAGATGTGCAATTGAGCCATAATACTGTATGTCACAACCAAGTCTAAACCTGACCACACCCATCCATAGCTCAAATTTTTGTAAAAGGGCAAGCTTGGTCAACATTCCTCTTCTGAAGCTTGGACAGGCTAGGAAGTGGAATGATACCATCTCTGGCTGGAAGCATTCCTTCCATCCCATCTTCAGCCGCACACATTCATCATTGGTTCTCTAATGTAACCATCCTCATGGCCTTCCCACCATTGGTAAAGCAAACACCTGATTAGGTGACTCACCAAATATATCCCTTCCATTTAGACTCTACTTTAAAGAGACAGCATCGAACCAGGCCCTTTAATCCACCGAGTCCGCACCGACCACCCTGCACGCAAAGACTATCCTACACACTAGGGACAATTTACAATTTTACCAAAGCTAATTAACCTACAAACCTGTACGCCTTTGGAGTGTGGGAGGAAACCGGAGCACCCGGAGAAAACCCACATGTTCTCAGGGATACAGCACGTGTATCAAACCCTTGTCTCTGGTGCTGTGAGGCAGCAGCTCTACCGCTTTGCCGCCCAATAGTTTTTCTGTCAATAGTTTCAATGTAGAATCATGGAACTACAGATGCTGGTTCACAGCATTTCTGAAAAACGTGGATAGGTAATGTTTCACGTTGGGACCCTTCGTCAGACTCTCCGAGTGTTATTATTGATAAAACAGATGTACTGAAAGGAATAAATATTTATTTTGATGTTGCCTCACCCGCTGAGTTCCTCTAGCATTTTTGCCTACCTTCAATTTTCCAGCATCTGCAGTTCCTTCTTAAAGATTTGGCATGGTGTTTAGTGTAGTGCAGAGGGCGTTAATCTTACTATGGCACAGACATTGTGGGCCATAAGGCCTGTTCCTGTGCTGTGCCTTTCTACATTGTATGTTCCTGGAGATTCCAGAGTGTTTTCAGATGGCCAGAAGCACAAGACGGGACCAAAGCCAATCACGACCGATACCAAGGTGGGCAGTGGTAGAGTCACTGCCTCACAGCTCCAGAGATCCGGGTTCGATCCTGACCACAGGTGCTGTCTGTTTGGAGTTTCTACGTTCTCCCACTGACTGCGTAGGTTTTTTACTGGAGTGCTCCAGTTTCCACCCACATTCCAAAGATGTGCAGGTTTTTAGGTTAATTGGCTTCTGTAAATTGCCCCAGTGCGTAGGATAGAACTAGTGTAAGGGTGATCACTGGTCGGTGTGGAAACAGGCGCTTCAGCCCAACTTGCCCATGCAGACCAAGGTGTACTATCAACGCAAGTCCCACCTGCCCGCGTTTGGCCCATATTCCTCTAAATATTTCCTGGTCATGTACCCGAGTGTCTTTTAAATGGTGTTATAGTTACTGCCTCAACTGGCAGCCCGTTCCATACACCTAGGTATGTTACAAAACTTCCCTTGAGCAGCGCTGCAATTCTGCCGCTCCCCGTGTGCGTGACTTTGGCGCCATTCAGAGGGGGGAGGGCTTAAAGTGTTGTTTTTCTACAGACTGGGAAAATCGATCCATGTCGGGCGATTTCGTTGCGGAAGAAAAATCGCTCCAACATTTCATTAATGAAGGTATTTTTAAATTACGCTAGATTATTTATTATCTGGAGTAATTTAAAAATCACCTTCAAAAGCCGTGAGCGCCGACAACGGGAAGGATTTTGCATAGGGGAGAAAAAAAGGTACACCGTTTATTTTTATATTAAAAGTTGTTTGTTATGGAGGCTTTAATAATATTTTCATGTTGCGAAATGGGGTCCAAAAAAAATGTATGAACCAACCGTATTTTTCCTCCCGACTTCACCGCAAACCACAACATTCCAATCCACCGCATTCCACTAAAACCCACTCGCTAGTTGATTTAAATGGCCATTAATTTACAGGCATTAAACACTAAATTCCTTCCTTTTGGCCCAGAAATTCATGAAAACGAGATTTAAAAATGTTATATTGTGGGTTATTGTGTGAATGTTATTTGGACACTTAGGCAATTTAAAAAAAGTTTATCTTTTCTTAAGAAATGGATGGATGTTTAGATCTACTCATTGAATTTTGTAATTAGCTACAATTAGATAATTAACTAATTATATGCTTTAATTTCAGGTCATCCAAGTAAGATTGTTTCATATTTGTTTCAGAATGCTTCAATCTATAATAACTGAAAATTTCATTGAGTTCTCTTAATTTTTAAGAAAGTTATGGGCTTTTAACGGTTCTAGATCACAGCTTTTGAGTTAAGTCAATTGAAAGGCAATGGGGAACAAGATGCTAATTTCCGAGTATGAAAATGGTCATAACTTTCTTAATACTGAAGATATGAAAGTGAATTAGGTGTCAAATTAAACTTTTTTATGCTTTATCTGATGGGATAAATTGCAGACTTGATTTTTAAAATCTCAAAATTTTGTAACATTGCTACTACACCCACCACCCTTTTCTGTCCATGTAGCATGGATTAACATTTAGTTCTTCACAGAAAAACTTTTCCTGCTCTTTTTCGCTCTTTCCCTCTCCCAATCCTCCAAAGACAGGACCTGCATATCTGAAAAGCACAGCCTATAAAATGCACTGTCTAGAAACACAAACCACTTTGATCCGTTAATCAAACAAATAAAACATGTTGCAAACCGTTTTTATTGAAATAATAATCTTGTATTAAATGTTACAATTAACTCTGCAGTTCAACATTAGATATCCATCCAGAGGAAAAGGATCAGTTGAAATGAATTCCATATAAAAGCCACTCTTGGTGACCTGTAAATGCTCTTTACATTAAATATCTTGCATCAACTGTTTTAATATTTAAATTTAAAACAAATGGACTACAGCCGGCCTTTGACAAGGTTAGATTATATGGGATAGTGTTAATTAGCCAAATGGGTACAACATTGGCTTGCTCGTCGGGGTTAGAGGGTGATAGTGAAGGGTTATTTTGTATGGAGGCTTTACATTAGCTACAGCATGGAAATGGGCCCTTCAGCCCACCAAGTCTGCGCCAACCAGTGATCACTTTTCCCTCTGGTTCTATCCTAAGCACTAGGAACAATTTAATGGTCAATTAACCTACAAACCTGCGCGTCTTCAGAGTGTGGGGGGAAACTGGAGCACACAGAGAAAACCCACGGCATCACAGAGAGAACGTACAAACTCCGTACCGACAGCACCCGCAGTCAGGATGGAACCTGGGTCTCTGGCGGTGTAAAGCAGCAACTCCAGCGCTGCGCCACAGTACCGAACGAATTGTGAATTCGTGAATATTGAGCATATTTCGGGATGACACCAAATCTGGTGGTAAAGTGGACAGTGGAGAAGAATATCTACGAATACAACAGGATCTGGATCAACTGGCAAATTGGGCCAAGGGATGGCAGACGGAGTTTAACTCTGACAAGTGCAAAGTTTTGCATTTTGCAATTTTAAACCAGGGTAATATTTACACAGTGATTGGCAGGGTCTTGGGGAATGTTGTAAAACAGAAAGATCTCGGGGTACAAACAAGTACCTGGTTCGTTGGAAGTGCCAACACATGTCGACAGGATGGTGCAGAAGGTATTTGGCACGATTGCCTTTAATCAGTCAGGGCACTGTGAAAAATTTGGGATGTTAAGCTTAGAGTGGAAACAGGCCCTTCGGACCACCGAGACTGTGCTGACCAGCAATCACTCGTACACAAGTTCTGTCCAACACACCAGGAACCTCAGCCCCTCTAGCTGCAGGGAATGGCAAACTGGTCAGAATATGCCCAAATACTCCAGTATAATAGAGAGCGAGGGAAACACATTGTCCACAGTGCTTAGACTTTCTCCTTTGGACAGCAAGTCGTGTACAAATACTCACTAAACGACTGCTTACACGATCAGTGATACCTTGTTCCCTGCTGTGATTGATTCTCCCTTGGGAAAATAACACCTAGTAAGTGAGGTCTTCCAAGTAGAGAGGAAAATGAACATTAATCTGAACATAATATGCTGCCAGAGGGAAGTTGCTTTGGTTTTCATCTCCGCATTTACGTCTTCTTTTTGTTGTAAACCAGAAAGTCTGAGAGATCGTGCCAAACATTGCTGTCGTCATAGAGGTAGGTCATTGATGACTGGAGTGATGGTTGCAGTGTGTGTGGGTGGTACTCAAACAGCCAAAGGACCAGACCCCACACCAAGGTAGCAAACAGCGGGAATGGGTCCCGCTTTGTCACCGGCAAGTAGCCCTTCTCCACGGCCAGTCGGGACAGTCCAAAGAGGACGCGAGACAGCAGGTACATATTTATCTGTTGGGAGACAGATTGGAGAGGAGTGTTTGTTAAATGTGTAGGAAGGAACTGCAGATGCTGCTTCACACCGAAGATAGACACAAAATGCTGGAGTAACTCAGCGGGACAGACAACATCTCTGGAGAGAAGGAATGGGTGACGTTTCAGATCGAGACCCTTCTTTTTCTTGTGTTAAATGACAGATATTTAAATTAGTTTATTGTCACGTGTACCAGGGTACAGTGAAGAGTATATTGCTGTGTGCTATCCGATCAGAGAGAATACTATACACAATTACAATCGTGCGATCCAGAGTGCACAGATACATGATAAAAGGATACGTTTTTAGTGCTTCACACAAAATGCTGGAGTAACTCAGCAGGACATGCAGGTGTACAAAATCATGAGAGGAATAGATCGGGTGGATACACAGACTCTTGCCTAGAGTAGGGGAATCGAGAACTAGAGGACATAGGCTTAAGGTGAGAGAAGAAAGATTTAATAGGAACCCGAGGGGTAACTTTTTTTGTTACACAAACGGCAGTATTGGAACGAGCTGGTGTTCAAGGTAGTTGAGGCATCTCTGGATTGAAGGAATGGGTGATGTTTCAGGTTGAGACCCTTCTTCAGACTGAAGTTTTTTTGTGCTGTTGGAGTGGAGGTCACGTGTGCCGAGGTGCAGTGAAAAGCTTTTTGTTGCATGCTATCCAGTCAGCGAGAAGACTATAAATGACTACAATCAAGCCATCCACAATGTATAGATACAGGATAGTGGGAACAACCCTTTAGTGCTATTGGAGTAGAGGTTTTAAAGAGTGGAGAGATTATAATGAATGACTGCAGATCTACTTCTGGGACCAGCGTGCAGAGCGTCTCCTAGCTTAGACGCCATCTTACTCCATTGACGGACATTGGGGACGCGGTGAGGTAAATTTGGATTTTGCCACCATTTTGGCAACCAATAAAGTGAATTTAGTGGAATACATACTCTTAAAATAACATCAGTTACATTTTAATATCGCTAAACATACAAGGCCCATGAGAAAATAACCTGAAAGGCCAATAAGAATGTTCCCAGAAAGGCTAAGTTCAGTTATTTTCTAAGCTTTTACATTTCTTTAGCACATTATGTGGCTTCAGAAAGCCTATAATAGATAAAAATTAAAGTTAATAGTTGGGTAGATGACAACCCAACGGTGTGAACATCAAATTCTCTCATTTTAGATAACTAACCAATCAAACATCAACTCTTGCCCTTTCCCCTGCCCCCTTCCACATATCCCTTTACATTTTGTGCCTCTTCTCTCCGTATCCACGTTCTACAGAGATGCTGCCTGACCCACTGGTTTCTCCAGCACTTTGTGTTCTCCTTTGTAAACCGGCATCTGCAGTTTTCTGGAGAACATAGTTAAGTGATGTGTTAAAGAAGGAACTGCAGATGCTGGAGAATACAGGGTACACAAAAGGCTGGAGAAACTCAGCGCGTGCAGCAGCATCTAAGGAGCGAAGGAGATAGGCGACGTTTCGGGTCGAAACGTCGCCCATCTCCTTCGCTCCTTAGATGCTGCTGCACCCGCTGAGTTTCTCCAGCCTTTTGTGTACCCATGGTTAAGTGATGTGTTGGGTAGAGTCAGCCTAGCAGTGGCTCAAAACGCCATCTTCAGGTGAAGCTAGATAATGCGGATGTAAAACAAGGTCTGGCAGCTCCTCTCACTGGTTTCACAGCATGGTTGATTGAAAGATACAGCTTGAAAACAGGCCCATCGGCCCACCAACTCCATGCTGACCATCGATCACCTGTTCACACCAGTTCTATATTATCCCATTTCCGCATCCACTCACTACAGGCAATTTACAGAGGCCAATTAGGGCGGCACAGTGGCGCAGCGGTAGATTTGCTGCTTACAGTGCCAAAGACCCGGGTTCGATCCTGACTACAGGTGCTGCCTTTGGGATGTAGATAGAAACAGGAGCACCAGGGGGAAACCCACATGGTCACAGGGAGAATGTAAAAACTCCACACAGACAGGACACGATATCAGGATTGAACCCGGGTCTCTGGCGCTGTGAGGCAGCGGCTCTACCAGCTACGCCACTGTGCTAAAAACATTTAACTGTAGCCACTCCTTCCGCTACTACGGACACTAAAACAGAAGACTGATTTTATTTAGAAACAGAACTGCAGATGCTGGTTAATACACAAAAGCAGGCCAAGTGCTGGAGTAAATCAGGTGGTCGGGCAACAAATGTGGAGAACATGGATAGATAACTTTTCGGGTCGGGATCTTTTTCGGTCTGAAGAAGGATCCCGACCCAAAACACCATCTATTCATGTTCTCCAGAGATGCTGCCTGGCAGCCGAGTTACTCCAGAACTTTGGACCCATTTTTAAACTAATTTATTACCTGACTATTGATGTGGTTGTTGTCTCCAAACACCAACCATCCACCGACACAAGCTGCCAGGAATGAGTGCAGCTGTCCCTCCTTACCCTGCCACCAGCGCTGAGCTCCCAACAGGCACTTGTAGGTGAAGACGAAGAGGGACAGGTTTCGGGAATGCGTGTATGTGGCGAGTGCAATGGCCTTCAGTTTGTCTTGTAGACTGAATGTACGAGAAGAAAGATTAGGATTACGGCTAAAACCCTTCCTTCTCTCTTCCCACTGCTGCTCGTAAACTCAAAGGTTATTTTATTGGTCACATACACCAATTGGTGTAGTGAAATGTTTCTTGCCAATGCAGCACATAAGAAAGAATACAAACATAACACTAAAAAAGAGATTTAAACATAAAAAAACATCCCCCCACAATGGTTCCCATTATGAGGGAAGGCACAATGTCCAGTACAGAAGGAGAAGGCAAACCTTGTGCCAATCTCAATGGTTCACAACCGCATATTCAATTGTTGTGGAAATCTTTCTGTTGATGGGAGGTGCTTCAACTTACAAAAAGGCAACAAGCATCCTCATCCATCCTGAGGGAAATACTCTTTTGCACACACGGACACACAGTTATGAACCAACTTTTATTTAAAATGGAGAGAAAAGTCACTAGAACGTAGCAAGTCCACTATACTAGCGTGCAAGGTACAGTTGGAGACCAAAGAGGGTGCATATCTACATACTACTACCTGCTTGCACAGGATATATTCCCACAGGATATATTCCAGGTTTATATGGGAGTAATTACAAGAAAGATTGAATACCTGAAGAGGAAGATTGAGTTTTTACGACTAAGATAAAATACAGGCTCTGGAGGCGTACATTTTACCTAAATTAAACCTGCATGAGAGCACCACTGGCAATTTTACTTAGAAACAGTGTTCCTTGTATACAATTAACAATGCAATTGTAATGTCAGCATTTAAACTCAATATGCATCATTCTTACCTTCCTTTTTTAAACAGCAAGGTCATTACAAGAGCATGTGGGGCTCGAATTTTGGCACCGTACCTAGAAATAAAAATTGTAGATATATTAGTATCGCACACAAAACCTACACGGGTCGGAAAGCTGCTGAGGTCTTTAGTGCACATTCCCAGCCCAAAACTCACATCCCATAACATTTACAGACACTGCTCGTTGGAAAAGCTTTTGATTCTCACCCAATATATTCAGGAAAATCGTATGCCACCTTGAGGACAGTCAAATCTCAGAGGCCTTAACTTCAAATGCATTTAATTATTTGTTATTCCTAACGACTCACCAATACAGAGAACAAAAATGTAATTTCTGACCCCACACTAGAGGTATCTGGCTGCAAACCACCCCAGTTGATGGCTGTAGACAGCCCTCTGCATCAACCAGACAGTCCATGCATTATGTGACCACTTATTCCACCAACGAAAGATGCAGAACATACCAAAGTGCCTGTGAATGCAGAACAACATCAACCTGCATGTGAGGATCGGCTGGGAGAAAACATCTCACTACTCCATTAACAATCCCGGAAGCAACTAGCTGGATTGACAGACTGGGTTAGCAAAGTTCTCAGGTCACAAGCAAGAGTAGGCACCCATTATCGAAAGTCAACTCTGATCTCAAGGCAACCTGTTCTTTGGGTGAAAAAGGATACAAAGTGTTGGAGTAACTCAATGGGTCAGTCAAACATCTCTGGATGTCAAGGACGGAGGTTTCGGGTTTAAATCCTTCTGGTCTGGCGTAGGGGTCTTGACCCGCAACATCATCTATCCACCTTCTCCAGAGATGGGGCCTGACCAGCTGTTTTGTTACAGCACTTTGTGTCTCTTCTTGATTTCATCCATCCCTTTGGCCACAAATTATTCCAGCTCTAATACATTCCAATATCTACATACTCTAGATTTCCATCACGTCCCCAATGTGCCCACACTTTCAGCTGCCTGGGTGTCCCTGAAATTCCTCCCCACATGTTCTGGTGCATATGACAGTAACCCTGATTTGACAATCCCCTCCCTAGGAATAAACTCTCATCTGCCAGGGAACTTAATCCAGGCAATAAGCCCCTTGCTCTCCCCCCCCCCCCCCCACCCCGGCCGTAAATCCGAACAATAACCCACTTCCCCACAGTTATTTTTAACCAAAATAATCAGTCACTTAGTAAGGAAGGCATATGCAATGCTAGCATTTATTTCAAGGTCTAGAATACAAACACAGGGATGTAATAATGAGGCTTTTGGAATAACCACATTTGGGATGTTGTGAGCAGTTTTGAGCACTATCTCTGATGAAGGATAGCCATTTGAGAGGGTCCAGAGGAGGCTTGCAAGAATGATCCCAGGAATGATTGGGTTAACATATGATTAGCGTTTGACGGCACTGGTACTCTCTGGAGTTTAGAAAGAGCAAGGACATCGTTGAAACTTACTGAATAGTGAAAGGCCTGGATAGTATGGATGTGGAGAGGATGTTACCCCCTCGTGAGACCAGAAGACATAGCCTCAGAATAAAAGGACGCATCTTTAGAAAGATGATGGAGGAATTTCTTTAGTCAGAGGGTGGTGAATCTGTGGAATTTATTAATACAGACAGCTGAACCCATTGGGCATTTTTAATGTGGAAATTGACAGATTCTTGATTAGTAAGTGTGTCAGAGATTTTGGGGAGAAGGCAGGAGAATGATTTTGAGAGGATAGATCAGCCATGATTTAATATGTAAGAAAGAACTGCAGATGCTGGGTTAAATCGAAGGTCAACACAAAATGCTGCAGTAATTCAGCAGGTGAGGCAACATCTCTGGAGAGAAGAAATGGGTGACGTTTCAGGTCGAGACCCTTCTTCAGACTGATGTTAAGGGAGGGGGGCAGGACAAAGACAGAATGTAGTTCTGAATCTATCCCTCCCCTGACATCAGTCTGAATGGCCCAATTCTGCTCCTAGACTTTATAAAGTGATGAATTTCACCTCCATAGGACACTTAATCCAGGCAATTAACTCCTTCCCTTCCACAGGAGGCTGCTAATCCAGTTGGTACACCAGTTACCCTTCACAGGATGCTGATAATCAAGAAAATAAAACCCTTCACTAACCTCCTCCACCCCACCACGAGGCTGTTAGTCCAAACAAAAGACCCCTTGCCCACTATAGGCCACTGTTAATCCAGATCATAGATCCTTTACCTTCCATAAACACTTAATCCGGGTAAAGAAACCCACAGGACGCTATTAATCCAAACTTTAAACCTCTTCCCCCATAATCCAGACTACAAACTCCTATCCCCGCCCCCTGCACAGGGCACTGCGAATCATGACAAAAAAAGCAAACTCAATGCTAGCATTTATACAAAAACAGGGATGTAGTGCTGAGGTTCTATTAGGTGCTGATAAGGCTGCATTTGGAATATTGAGAGCAATTTTGAGCACCATATCCGAGGAAGGATGTACTGGCTCTGGAGAGGGTCCACAGGTGATTTACAAGAATGATCCCAGGAATGAGTAGGTTAACATATGATGAGCGTTTGTCAGCACAGGGCCTGTACTCGTTGGAGTTTAGAAGAATGAGGGTGGACCTTATTGAAACATACAGAATAGTGAAAAGCTTGGATAGAGTGGATGCGAAGAGGATGTTTCCACTAGTGGGAGAGTCTAGGATTAAGGGTCATAGCCTCAGCATTAAAGGACATTCTTTTAGGAAGGAGATGAGGAGAAATCTCTTTGGTCAGAGAGTGGTGAATCTGTGGAATTCTTTGCCACAGAAGGCTGCGGAGGCCAAGTCAATGGATATGTTTTAAAGTAGAGATAGATACAGTGCCCCCCATAATGTTTGGGACAAGACCCATCATTTATTTATTTGCCTCTGTACTCCACAATTTGAGATTTGTAATAGAAAAAAATCACATGTGGTTAAAGTGCACAATATTCGATTTTAATACTTTTTGGTTTCATCATGTAGAAACTGTAGCAGTGCTTATACACCCACCCCCACCACACATTTCAGGGCTGTAACTTCTACATGGTGAAATCAAAGTGCATAAAAATTAATAAAATCTGACAACGTGCATTTAACCACAATTCTATTACAAGTCTCAAATTGTGGAGTAGAGAGGCAAATAAATATATGATGGATCTTTGTCCCAAACATTATGGAGGGCACTGTAAGATTCTTGATTAGTACAGGTGTCAGAGATTATGGGGAGGAAGCGGGAGAATGGGATTAGGAGGGAGAGATAGATCAGCCATGATTGTACAGCAGAGTAGACTTGATGGGCAGAATGTCCTAATTCTACTATCACCTATGACCTATAAATCACACACACACACACACACACAGCACTAATGCAGATAATAGACCCCCCCAGCACGTAATCCAAGTAATACACCTCTTCTCTTCCACAGGACGCTATTAATCCAGATTATAACCCCTTCCTCTCCACAGAGCACTGTATATCCAGGTAATAAACCTCTTCCCCCACCCTCACACACAGGGCACTGTTAATTCAACATTTAAACCTCTCTACCCCCATCCAAGACCCTGTTAATCCAGGTAATAACCCCCTTCTCTTCCACGGGACAAACTTTTAATCCAAACTATAAACCTCTTTCCCCTACAAGAACACTAGCAATGCAGATAATAGATACTTGACCCTCCATGAAGCACTAAACCAGCTATTAACCCCCCCCCCCCCCCCGCACAAGTGTACTGTAATGCAAATTACCCTCCACAAAGCACTAAACCAGGTAATAAACCGCTTATCTTCCGCAGCAAGATACTAATCCAGACTCTAGACCTACAAGGGCGCTGCTAATGCAGATACTAGTTCCTTTACCCTCCATAAAGCACTAAACCAGGTAATAAACCATTGCCCGCTGTTAATCCAGACTACAGTGGCCTTTCCGCGCCCCGTGCCGCCCAGCCGGCGGGACACACTCACACCACCCCGTTGCGGAAGCCCTTGACGGCCGCCAGGGCCCCGTGAAGCCGGCGCTGCCGCAGCAGGAGGTTCAGGGCCCGGACGGCGCTCGCCAGCATCGCCATGGCCGGCGGAGGCGGAGCGCTGAGGCGGGCGGACCAGGCGCCGCCTGCGTTCCGGCCGTTAATCCCTCCTCCTCCCGCTGCTGCTCCCCTTCGCCCGGACAAACGTTCCCACCCCCGGCAACAGGAGCAGCGGCTCCTCTGGGCTCAGTACTGAGGATGCGGCAACTGTGCTTGGCTCAAACATTATTAATTAGCAAATTCTCCAACATTTGAAAGATTCATGTTTGTAAATTGCTTCATGCATTATCTATTGGCCCAATGAAGCTACACTTGCTTTCCCATTGGCCAATGGTAGTCTGTTCCTCGTCCTATTGGATAAGATGGGCGCCCATTCACTTTCTGATTGGTGAATGAGGACCAATCACCCTTGGGCTGGGCGTTGGGCATTCTGATTGGTTAGTTGACCTCATCCTGCCATCTGATTGGCCATTGAATGTCAAACACATGTCTGATTGGTTGATCAGCCTTGTTGGGTCTCTGACTGGATATCTATTTGCCTGCGTTGACCAATTAGCTGTAGCTTGGTGTTTCATTGGGACAGGAGGGAGGCTGGTCATGTCCAATTGAACAACTAGTGTTGGTTCCTTAAAAAAGACACAAAGTGCTGGAGTAACTCAGTGGGTCAGGCAGCATCTGTGGAGAACATGGATGGGTGATGTGCAGGAAGGAACTGTAGATGCTAGTTTAAACCGAAGATAGATAGAAAAAGCTGGAGTAACGCAACGGTTTGGGCAGCATCTCTGGAGAACATGGATAGTTGACGTTTTAGGTTGAGACGTCACCTATTCCTTTTCTCCAGAGATGCTTTCTGACCCGCTGAGTTACTCTAGCTTTTCTTGTCCATCTATAGATAGGTGAAATTTCAGGTCAGGACCTTTCTTGGAGAATATGGGTAGGCAACGTTTCAGGTCATGGCCCTTCATCAGTCTGCAGAAAGATTATGACCCAAAACATCGCCTATTATGCTCTCCACAGATGCTGCCTGATGCGCTGAGTTCGTCTGGCACGTTGTGTCTTTTTTGGTAAACTAGCATCTGCAGTTCTTTGTTGTTAGTGTTGGTTCCTTGACTGATTGGGTAACAAAATCAGTGGGAAGAGTTTGGGGTTCCAACCAATACAGTAAAGATGCCACACGAGGTAACCCACAAACAGAAGTATAATTAACAAAGCAAAATACTGCAACTCCTGATAAAACAACAATTTGGGGGAACTGAAGATGAACACAAAGTGCTGGAGTAACTCAGTCAGGCCAGGCAGCATCCCTGGAGAAAAGGAATAGGTGACCTTTCAAGTCAAGACCCTTCAGACAGAGAGTCCGGGGGATTTTGGTGGACATTTGTGATATCAGGCAGAAAGAAAAAACAGTCAGTGTTTCAGGGTGAACATCTTTGATCCATACGGTGCAAAGAAGATTGACGAGAATGTTGCCAGGACCCGAGGGCCTGAGCTCCAGGGAGAGGTTGGCCAGGCTCAGACGTCTTTCACTGTTGTGCAGAAGGCTGAGGGGTGATCTTACAGACGTGTATAAAATCATGAGGGGAATAAATAGATCTATCACCACCTAGAAGATGATAGAGGTGACAAGATCAACCCTCTGCCTCCAGACTCAACCTTACCTGTTAGGTTTTGTCCTTCCCCTCCTTGCTTTCAGCTTTCTATCCCCCCCCACCCCCCTCGCCCCACAGTCTGAAAAACAGTCCTGACCCGAAAGAAACCTACCCACGTTCTCCAGAGATGCTGCCTGACCCAGTTACTCCAGCACCTTGAGTTGTTTTTTGTAAACTGGCATCTGCAGTTCCTTGTTTCCACAAAAGTAGATTATTCTTTTAATTTACACTATTTTTAGCGCATAGCCTGACAGTCTTGACTTATTCCGACCTGTGCCACTTGAATGCCCTTGTGGATTTATTTCAAAATTTAAATTACAGTCGAGAGTTTATTATGAACTCTTTAACCAGTGCATTAAAAATAGCACAAGGAAATAAATTGTCCCCATGTAATCTCAGTGAGCACACACCATTCTGCCAACTCTAGGCATAAAATATTGGCTGCGCTGGAGTTAATTATAAAGGTTCAGGTCATTCAAGACACTACTGTGTTTATTTTAGTCACCAGTCGCTAGGATCTAAGCTGTTAATTTTACAGTGTTCACCCATTTGGATCATCACGCAAACCAACCTCCCTTCCATTAACTCCATCTACACTTCATGTTGCCTCAGCAAGGCCACCAGCATAATCAAGGACCAGTCTCATCCAGTCATTCCCACTTCTCCCTTCTCCCATCAGGCAAGAGGTACAGAAGTGTGAAAACGCACAGCTCCAGTTTCAGGAACAGTTTCTTCCCAGCTGTTATCAGGCAACTGAACCATCATCAACTAGGAAGCGGTCCTGAGCTATTATCTACCTCTTTAGAGATCTTCGGACTATCTTCAATTGGACTTTGCTGAACTTTATCTTGCATTAAACTTCATTCCCTTTATCATGTGTCTGGTGATTGCAATCATGCACTGTTTCTGCTGACTGGTTAGCACGCAATAAAAAGCAACAACTGCAGAGCAGTCCCGGCCTTCCATCTACCTCAATGATCTTTAATCATACTGGATGTTATATTGCACTAAACGTTATTCCCTTTACCCTTTGTTTGTACACTGTGGGCAGCTTGATTGTAATCATGTACAGTCTTTCCACTGACTGGATAGCTCGCAACAAAGGCGCATTTCACTGTACCTCGGTACACGTGACAATAAACTAAACTAAATATTTCTTCCACTGTCCTGTCCCCCTTTTCTCTTCCCCTGTCCCCTTCCACTTATATTCCTTCCTCTAACGTCACATGGGGAGACCTAATAGAAGTATGTAGAGATAGAGGAGACAGTCAGAACCTCTGTCCCGGGTTGGCAATGTCAGAGACTGGAGGGCATAGCTTTAGAGTGAGAGAAAAGTGTAAAAGAGATGCGGGATTTCAGCTTAGTCCAGTAATTTAACCATTGATTCATCACCACCCCCAACTGACTGTTCCTCTTGACTTCTCTGACATGGTTTAATTAAGCAATATATTTTTATGTTCAGGTGTAATCATACAGAACAGAAAGGGAAACTTCAGCCAATCATTTAGAAGCAAGGAACTGCAGATGCTGTTCACACAAAGGACACAAAGTGCTGGAGTAACTCAGCGGGTCAGGCAGCATCTCTGGAGAACATGGATAGGTGACGTTTCGAGTCGGGTCAGAAGAAGGGTCCCAACCTGAAACGTCACTAATCCACGTTCTCCAGAGATGCTACCTGATCCACTAGAATTACTCCAACACTTTGTGTGTTTTCCTTTCTAGGACTAGAGGCGACAGGTTTCTGGTGAGAGGAGAGATATTTATAACAGATCTGAGGGATACATTTTCTCACTGATGTTGGCGTTGCCGGAGGAGGTGGCGGATGCAGATCCAATTGCAATATTTGGAAGGCATATGGACAGGTACTTGGATGGACCCTGAAGAAGGGTCCCAACCCGAAACTGTAGATTGGTTACTTCCTACTAACCAATTGTGGTGCTTGTTAGTAGTAGCTCCGCCTACTATGCGGCTTATATGACCAGGAGTTTGCTTACATAATTTAGTCTGAGTAGCTGCTAGTTACTGTAACACGCTGCAGACCAATGCTGTAAGTGACTTCAATAAATATGTGTTGTGCCTTGACGTGTGCACGACTCGACTCATTGCAGAAACATCACCTATCAACCTTCTTCAGTGATGCTGCCTGTCCCGCTGAGTTACTCCAAAACGTTGTGTCCTTCATCCCGTCATGCACATCTGTCAAAACCAACATGTTGCTTAAAGGTATTGTACCTGGCCCGCCCATGGTTGTGCTGTATATTAAACCTATACTCTGTTGACATCAGTCAGAAAGCACATAGTTGACCGAAACTACTCCCAGTTTTTAATAAATTCAGACCCAGCCCGAAGAAAGGTCTCGACCCGAAAAGTCACCACTTCCTTTTCTCCAGAGATGCTGCCTTACCCGCTGAGTTACTCCAGCATTTTGTGTCTATCCTCTGCAGGTAACCAGCACCTGCAGTTCCTTCCTACCAAATTTTTACATATGAAGTCTCACTTTAACTCTACAGCGGCCCAGCAGTAGAGTTGCTGCTTTACGGTGCCAGAGACCCATGTTTGATCCTGACTACGGATGCCGTCTGAACGGAGTTTATACATTCTCCCTGTGATTGCACGTGCCTTTTCCAGGAGCCCCGGTTTCCTCCCACACTCCAAAGACATACAGGTTTGTAGGTTAATTGGCTTTGATAAAGTTGTACATTGTCCATAGTGTGTAGAATAGTGTTAGTGTACGGGGTGATCGCTGGTTGGTGTGGACTCGGTGAGCAAAGGGCCTGTTTCCATGCTATATATCTCTTTTTTTCGCCTTCCATCGCAGTGAGGAATGTGGAGGAGTCCCTGTGGTGGATGTTTATGTTAAAATGTATTTTGTGTGTTTTGTTGCTTTTTAATGGTATGACTGTATGGCAATCAAATTCCTCGTATGTTGCAAAACATACTTGGCCAATAAAGCATGATTATGATTAAAGTCTAAAGTCTTATAATTACAGAGTTAACAATCCCAGTATCACACTGTCTCCAGGTATATTCCAAAATAACCCTTCACTGTATGTTTGCCAATATTTCGACATCCTTCCCGTTTAGTGGTGGCCACAAAAATCCAGGTGAGACCTAACCAGTGATTTACATAGGTTGAGCGTAGCTTCTTTCCTTTTGTTTTCTGCCTCTCTCATTAAAGCCAAGAATCGTGTGTGTTTTGTTTTAATAAATAACCTCCTCAACCTGTGTTGCCAACTTCAAAGATTTGAATAGTTCTCTGTGTTCCTTCATGTTCGAAAAACATAAGGTCAAACAATCATATCCAGTACATTAGGAACATTAATTTATGTCTCACAGCTAAGTCTAAGTTACGTCAAGATCATTAAGTTGCCAGGGCGTGATTCAATTCTCAAGCCATTAAATCTTTGCCTGCTTGTTTCCCCATTAATCTCAGGTAGATCATTAAGCAATAAGTCATGAGATACTCTATACTGGCAACGATTCATCTGTGATCCTCACCCAACACAGAAGTGAGTGATATACAGGTTATCCACTGATTTTTAACTTCCTTCAATCCGGACAACATTACAAAAGCGCGCATGAAACCCCCCCCCCCCCCCCCCCCCGCAAGTGTGGCGGCCGATCTCGTCCTGATTAGGACTTCCGCGCCTGATCGATGGGTCGAATCTGTCCCCTGACACGAGAAGAAATGTAATCATGCAGAGGGATGTAGATTTTTTGTAATTTGCCTGTATATGCCGTGTTGTTGATGAATGAGTCTGTGAAGTGAATCTATCAGCTGCTAAAGGAAGTGTTCCCTTGGGTTTGGTGAGATGCCACGATCTTAAGGAACTGTGTCATGGTTACATCTTGTAACGTTGTTTGTACCATGTTTGTGGTTTAGTCAACGGCTCCCGATGGGACATAATTATCGGATCTGTTTACTTCAAGCTTTGTGCATAAGCGAATAAATTTAGTTCAGTGTAGTTTTGAGATACAGCGTGGAAATAGGACCAGTGAGCGCTATCCTACACACTGGGGATAATTTACAATTTTTACCAAAGCCAATTAACCTACAAACCTGTATGTATTTGGAGTGAGGGAGGAAACTGGAGCGCCTGGAGAAATCTCACGCGGACACAGGGAGAACGTACAAACTCCATACAGACAGCACCCGTAGTCAGGATGGAACCTGGTCTGGCGCTGTAATGCAGCAACTCTACCGCTGCGCCACCGTGCCCCCTCCCCCCCCCCCAAATGAGTGAAGGTTACATTGAGCTGTTGAATCGTTCAAAAGGAAATAAAGGGTTTGGGGTAAAGGGCGGGAGAGAGGAAATGCAATGGGAAATAGTAAGATTAAATGAGAACTTAACAGTTTGAAGTTTGATCCTTATTTTATGAGGAGTTACAATGAGGGATTTTGTGAAGACCCCGCCAGCATGCATGCGCGACATTCTTCAAAGCAGCGGTGTGGAATCACAGATAACACCAATGACTGAAGATAGTAAGATTTAAGAGACTCTAATATACCAGTTGACCTTATGATAGAGGGTTGGGAGCGGAGGGCACATAATCCCTCATCATAACTCCTCATAAAATAAGGATCAAACTTCAAACTGGTAAGTTCTCGTTTAATCTTACTATTTTACTTCGGAGTCACGTGAGTGACTTCGTGAAGATTTCAAAGCTCTGTGATTCCATGCCCTGGACAACGTCCATGCTCCACACTGCCGCAATTACTGATGGAGGAAGTATGTTAATGTATTTCAGACTTGAACAAGCTGAAAAATAATAATGTATTTATTAAAATACAAACAATAAACCCCTAACTTGGGGATAAGCGTTTTTATGGAACAGTACTTAAAACTGATTCCGCAAACGTTGCGGGAACGGCCACCGGCTTGTTATAAAACCTCTGAAAGGTTGTCTCACTGGCCCAGCCCACGGTTGCGAGGACATGATCCATGGGAACATCCATGGTCCTCGCCCCTGATGTGGATGCAGCCCTGGTAGAATGAGATTTAAAACGTTAGTATCGATACCTGCTACACCCAACACCACCCTGAGCCACCTGGAGATAGTCTGCACCGTCACCCGGTAATGTGGGTTCTTGTGGCAGATGAACAGACCCTGCTCCATCTTCCTGATGGTGTGTGTGACTTTGATTAATACCGAAGATGGGTGGCTATGCAGAGGGTAGCATCAGCGGGGTATGCTCGGAATTCTAATTGCAGACCTGTAGATCCAGGTCTGTGCTGTTTCAGCAACTCCTCTGTAAAGAAGGTCACTTTCCCAGGGGTCGAGACCATACTGTCCAATCTCAGTTTCTGCAAAGTCTGGACCCGTTGTGCAGATGTCAGTGCCATCAACATCACCACTTTGTAGGTGAGTTTGTCCAGCAGTAACCCCATCATGGGCGACCAACTCCTGAGCAGGGTCAACACCACCCCTACATCCCAGGTAATGTTGTATCTTGGTCGTGGAGGGTTAGGATTAAAAACACCCTTCATTAGTTTAGAAACCAGCTGGTGCGATCCCACTCTTATATTGAGGTAGGACGATAGTGCGTTCCTAGCTCTATTTATGGCACTGTAGCTGAGTCCCTCATCAAAATTAAGGCCCGCTTGGAATTCCAATACGTTCGGTATCGTGGCAGAGTTGTAGGTGGTCTTCGTCTGACTACAGTAGGCTTTCCATTTTCTGATATGGGTTAGGTACTGCTTCCTAGTGGATTCTCTGCACGACGCCGTCCATGATGTCCATGGCCCTTGATCACAGTCCGAACTCCAGCAGTGGCCTCTTCAGAACCTGCAAGCCAACAGGTTCAGATGACCATGGCACGGATGACTCCCGTGATGGGGTTGGTGACCAAATTTGGGGATTTGGTAATTAGTAAAACAATCACTAATATTGCCAACCCACCATTGTAGCTCAATTTTTGCCTTGATCGGCAGCTGCATAAGTCTGTCAAAATGTCCAGCATTTGCTTTTAGTGCCGAGATTTTTGCTCTGTGCAAGTTTTGATAATGTAATGGGCCAAATTGCGCAGTTGGAAATGTAGCTACAAGCTTTCCAATTACCTTAGCAGCGTGTGTGATAGTCGGTTTCCTGGCGCAAGCAAGGCTGTTACATGCCTCTATTATATCTGTTGCCTTACTGGCTGGGATAGTGACAATCATATAATTGGTGTTAATTGTGAAACCCAGATAGTCCATAACCACAGATGGGTTGAACTTAGATTTGTCTGGATGGATAACAAACCCTAGTTTCTCGAATAACGTTTTGGTAACTGTTACTGCTAGTTCAGCTAATTCCAGAGTTTTCCCCACAATTAAGATCATTTAAATATGCCATGACGATGTGATTTTGTTGTCTAAGAAATGCCAATATTGTTTTTTAAATTTTTGTAAATAACCTTGGGGCTGTGATAAGCCCATTTGGTAGGGCTTTGTATTGCCACAGTTGCCCCATCCAGACAAATTTTAAGAATTTCCGGTGATGTTCCTTTATAGGTACTGAATAGTATGCATCTTTTAAATCGATGCAGGCCATGAAGCACCCTCGGGAAATCAGTTGTTTAGCCGTTTCAAATGTCTCCATTTTTGAAATGGGTATATTGTACAAAGGTATTCAAGTGGGTTAAATCAATGATAATTCGACATCCACCATCTTTTTTGGTTTTGGTTTTGGTAAAGATGTTAGACACAACTCAACAGTGTCGTGTCGTTTTTTCTATTACCCCCTTGGCATATAGTCTTAATACTTCTACATGTCCTTCCTCTTTCGCTTTGAGAAAGTGCAAATTTCCAGTCAGGTACATTTTGAGTTGGGGGAAGATGCCCATTTATGAATTCAATCTCATAACCCTGAATACTTTGTAAAATAAAGATATCCGAAGTTATAGCACCCCATGCATCCCAGAATACACGCAACCTCCCTCCTACTTGTGAGGTTATGCATGCAGCACTCTCAAGAGAACCAGACCCTTACCTCCATGGTCACTGGCGGGGCTTGATGTTCTGGGCTTTTGGTGGACGTTGTGTTGCTGGGGTGGGGGGTTGGCGCATCTTCCATGATGGCCGCTGTTGGCCCTGCCCTAAAAAAGGCTTCTGCTGATGGGGTGTGACCGGTGGATATGCTCTCTGTGCCCTGTCGGGTTGTCCCCGAGGCCTGGTATTTACGTATGGATGGTGCCTCCGATACGTCTGAGGCCTGGCTGATGACGGCGGTTTCATTAACCCAACTGCTTTGGCCTCCTCATCCAAGTCTTTGACTTGTTTAGACAGGTCCTCCCCGAACAACTGTCTTGGCTGCGGAGTAGCAGAGGCTTTGCACAACCCTGCAAATTTTGCGTTGAGTGTGGGCCGGATGGAGCTTTTCCTGAAACAGTTGATCTTGTATTGTGTATTACACAATAGAGCCAGAGCATCCTGTTGCTCCTCCGTCATCTCAGTCCCGTCCAGGGTTCTGGCAAAAGCCGTGATGCCTGATGTCAACAGTTTGAGGATCTTTTGAATCTTCAGTTCCTGGGCCCTGATCCCGGGACTAATGTTCCCCCAGATGGGCGTGTTGGCCGTTAGGACATTGAGCGATACACAATTACCTGGGGCTTTGTATTTGTCCATAGCCTCCATCAACACCTGTTCCTGCAGCTGGTGGGTTGTGAGGTAATTAATGCTCGCTGCTAGTTTGGCCTGTAGCGGTTGCCCAGAATGCCCTGGCTGGGCAAATTTGGAAACTACCTCCAGTAGCTCTTCCTCAGGGATTTCTGGCTCTGCTGGTTCCTGCGCCAACCCCTCTTCAAAGTCAGCCGACCGCTGACTCCTGGCACTGCCCACGGATGAAGGAGAAATTCTCGGTGGACCCGCTGTACGGCTCCTAGATCGCAGGGACCCCCGTACCTGATGTTCCAGGTCCCACTCGAGCAGCTGCTCCATCATGCGCTCCATCCGGGCCATGCGACCGCCGCCGCTATCTGCGGACGGCAAGTCGACGTCCCCAGGTTCTCCAGAACTACCTACGGGGCTTCTACCAATGGACCGCACCTCGTCGAGGTGATGTCTAGGGTACATTGGCAGGTAGTTGCTGCCTGCTGCTCCTGCGGGGCTATACGACTCCCGCGCGGACATGCCGCTAGTCCGCCGTCTTCCGGACGGTAGCGGCCCGCCTGTCTGGTATGACAGAAGCGGTGACGAGTCGGTGCCGGACGCCGCAGCGGGGCTCCCCGACATCCGCGCGGGCTTACCGCCAGTCCCGGTTATGAGACGGCGCATGGTCGCTGCCAGCCTCCTCAGCGGGGCCACACGACCGAAATACACTGCCACCGGCCTGCACTCTGGCAGCCTGTCCCGGTGGTGAGCCGGTACCTCCTGCTCCTGCGGGGCTCCCCGACTTCCCAGCAGGTCCATCACCGGTCCGCGATCTGGCAGCTTTCTCCGGTGGATTGTCGATGCCGGCTGCTGCAGCGGGGCTCGACCTGGATGCGGTTTTCCCCCTGGTCCGCCCTCTGGGGACCTGTAACACAGGGGGAACAGAACGTGCCGTTGACCGTGGCACGGTTTTACGCACCTGTTTGCCGCTAGCCCTATGCTGTTTGGGCGATAGCGGCAGGGAGTCAGAGTCTTTCCTATCCTGCTCCCGTGCGGTGCTCCGACCAGCGTGCAGCTTTTTAAACTGCTGTGGTGGAGAATCGGGCCCAGTCAACTGCACAGGGCTCCCCGACTTCCGCGATTTGCTCCCGGCCCGTGAAGCGGGTGCTGCCGGTGTTGCGGGCAGCTCCAAGGATAGCGGCCGCTGACTTCCCTCCGAAGTCCCGCGGCCCGTGGAGGCATGTTTCGCCTTCCCTTTTTTCGACTCCATCGTACCTGTAAGAAATAATTTCCTCACAGGGACTAACCAGCTCAAGGTTAGTTTGAACTTACCTTGAAGCCTCTTTTGAAGGTGCCGTTGGGGGAGAGCACTCCCCCCTCCAGCTGTCGACTGCAAATGCGAGCGACGATATGTCGCGCATGCGTGCTGGCGGGGTCTTCACAAAGTCACTCACGTGACTCTGAAGTAAAATTACTGATCATATAAAATGGTAGAGCTAGCTTAAGTGTAGACAAATCTTACCACTGTTTCTTAACCCCTTGTGCTCACCACCACTGCCACCAAGGTCCATTTTGAACAGATTCATTGAGATATTACAATGTTTTATGTTCCTCGGGTAACTATGGATTGCTGCTTCAAAAGTCAAAAGTCAAGAGTGTTTTATTACATGTCCCAGACAGAACAATGAAATTCTTGCTTGCAGCAGCACATCAGAATATGTATAGTGCTCTGTAAATAATGTAATAATTAAAAAAAACATATTTATATATATATCTATATATATATATACACACATATCCAATTAATGCAAAAAGACAAAACTAATGCCCCCACGTCTATGTAGTTCGGAGCTTATTTGGAGGTTGTGGTGTTTAATAGCCTGATGGCTGTAGGGAAGAAGCTGTTCCTGAACCTGGACATTTAAGTTTTCAGGCTCCTGTACCTTCTTCCCGATGGCAGGGGTGAAATGAGTATGTGGACAGGTCGGTGTGGTAAGATCTCACAATGATAATCCAGGAGATACTGTGAAATAGATCCCCTTCAAATGTTACCTTGCCAAGGTAGCAGTCTTTTATGGTGAAAGGAGCAGAATGGATGAAGTACTAGACTATTAATCAGAGGCCTGGAAGATATTACAGGCACTCCCCAGCCTGTGTAATGGTTACGTTCTGTGAACCCTTACGCAAGTCAGATTTTACGTAAGTCAGAATCTCCATCCCCTTCCCAAAATATCTCACTGAGAGTATTAACTGTCTCAGAGGCGTCTGGCTCCGTCCAGGGCACTTTCTGCAGTGCACGGCCTTCTGGGTAAGCACCGCTGCCATTGCCAACTTGTTTCTGAAGTAAACTTGAGTGTTGTGGAAATTGCACTCGGGACTGGACAAGGAATGAGTGTGAGTAATTCGCCTATCGAGTAAGTTGGAGAGTGTCGGTACTTTGAATCCGACAGCAGCAGCTGGAGAATTTAACTTCAAATGCTTACATTAATCAAGAATAAAAAACAAACAGTGACAATGAAAAGGCTGGATTGTTGTGTCATGTTCTTCAGGGAAGGTAATCGGTCATCCTTACCCGGACAAACCTATTTATAACTCGACATCCTGCAACAGGGTTAACTTGCAACAGTGTAAAATTCACACAGCATGGAAAAACTCTTGTGTCAAATATTCAGCTTGCAGCCTGATTGAGCAATACATGTTCATTAAACCAGCAAGTGGGGTTGCAAAGAATCCCATTGCTCAGCACTGACATCTAATCAGTGTAGCTTCCACTACATGTAACTACCAAGTGCATATTCATTTAACCTTTTAACTTCTTGTTCAAGAAGGAACTGCAGATGCTGGAAAATCGAAGGTAGACAAAAGTGCGGGAGAAACTCAGCGGGTGCAGCAGCATCTATGGAGCGAAGGAAATAGGCAACGTTTCGGGCCAAACCCTCTTCAGACTCTGAAGAAGCATGAAGAGGCCCGAAATGTTGCCTATTTCCTTTGCTCCATAGATGCTGCTGTACCTAACCTTTTAACTTCTCTTGGACTATTTAAGCTGTTTCATCACTTTACTTTAGATTTTGATTTTAAGATTTAGTGCGGAAACAGGCCCTTTGTCTCACCGAATCCTCGCGGACCAACAATCCCCATACACTAGCACTATCCTACACACTAAGGATCATTTTTTAAATTTATATCAAGGCCAATTAACCTACATACCTGTACATCTTTGGAGTGTAGGAGGAAACCGGAGCACCTAGAAAATGCATATGCAATGACACGGAGAATGACCAAAGAGCTTGATCCAGTGCTGCATTGTTCTGTATTTTATTTACCCCTTTGATTATTATCAGCATCATAACTCCACCTAACCCATTGCCCTCAGTGGGCATAGTTTGCATTATTGCATCTATGGTAGATCTCAAAGGTAGAGTGGGATGACTGGAGGATATAGGAATGCAAATCCTGCTCAAAATCTTGAACAAAACATTTGAGGAGTAATGGTGTAGTCTGCAGAAGAATTCCAACCAGAAACGCCAACTATTCTTATTCTCCGGAGATGCTGCCTCACCCGCTGAGTTACTCCAGCATTTTGTGTCGATCTAATCAGCAGTGTTTTCATTTAGTCCTAAACTGAGTTATACTTCACTTCTGTCGTCAATCGTCACTTGGGGGAGGAAACAGTTTTAAAACCAGTTAAATAATATTGTTAAAATCTTTGGGTTAAGCACGTGAGTTGAGCATCTTGGGCTTCTGCTAGAACATTATCAGGCAACTGAACCATCGTATCAACAACGAGAGAGCAGTCCCCAGCTACCATCTACCTGATTGGAGTCCCTCGGACTATCTTTAATGGGACTTTACCAGACTGTATCTTGAACTAAATGTTATTCCCTTTATCCTGTATCTGTACACTGTGAACAGCTTGATGAGCCAGGGTGAACCTTAGGAAGAGCGAGGCCATGCTCTTTGGCAACTGGCCCGACCCACCTTCCGTCCCCATTCACCATCAAACCTGACTTCTTGAAGGTGCTGGGGATCTGGTTCGGGGGGGCTGAGGCATGTGACACAACTTGGCTGGAGCGGATCGCCAAGGTGGGGAAGAAACTGGAGCTGTGGAAGCAGCGCTCCCGCTCTATAACGTGAAACAAATTGGTCATCAGGTGTGTGGTGCTCTCGGGGCTGCTGTACTTGGCACAAGTGTGGCCCGTCCCTTCCTCCTACTTTAGAGGGATCACCAGGGCCATCTTCCAGTTCATGGGGGTCGAGGATGGACCGGGTATGAGGGGCTACAATGCACAAGTCGGCAGACAGTGGGGGTAAAAGCATGCCCAACGTCGCCCTCATCCTGATTCCCACCTTCGTGTGTGGCTGCATCAGGCGGAGTGTAGAACCAAGGCACGTGGGCACCGAGTGTCACTACCTGCTGAGGTTCTACCTGTCCCCGCTGTTGTGAAGGATGGGCCTGGCGCAGATGCCACGCAAGGTGCCAGTCAGCTGGACTCTGCCGCCCCATCTGTCATTCGTGGAAAAGTTCTTCCGGACCAACACCTTTGACCACACGTCCATTGGGCAGTGGTCAGCACAGAATGTCCTGCAGGCACTGCAGGGAAATGACTCCATGGATCCGGTGGCATGGCTCCCAGAGCAGACTGCCCAGCATGTCTGGCAAAATGCCTCATCGCCAGAACTCACCAACAAGCACCAAGACCTGGCTTGGCCGGCGGTGAGGGGAGCCCTCCCAGTCAGATCCTTCCTGCACCGTCGGAACCTCACTACCAGCACACGCTGCCCTCAGGACGGCGGCTATGGAGAGGAGACGGTTGCCCACCTTTTTGCAGAGTGTGGATTTGCAAACAGAATCTGGAGAGGTTTGCAAGAGTCCCTGGTACGCTTTATTCCGAACAGCTCCGTCACAGAGGACTCTGATTTACGGACTGTTCCCAGGGACACATTCAGAGACTGACATCGAGTGCTGCAGCAAGGTCATCAACTCGGTGAAAGACGCACTTTGGTCCTTGTGGACTTCCCAGCGGAGCGAGATGTCCATCGGGGAATGTTGTCGACTGGCCCATTGCAGACTGCAAGAGTACGTGCTGAGGGCCGCACTGAAGCTCAGTGCAGCCAACACCAAGGCTCGGTGGGGGAGGACCACAGTCTGGGGTCCTTCCGCTGCTGGACATTGGGGCACAGTATGGTGGAGACGCCCCTCAAAAATAAGGGAAGGGATTCCACGCCAGTGGGCCACATGAGCGGCAAGGGTGGGGGGTAAATTTGTGTAAACAGTATTGAATGTATGTATAGCCTCCGAGAATGTTGGATGGAGTATTGTAAGGATTATGTATTGGATGTATTTATTTCTCAAATAAAGTATATTTTGAAATTTTTAAAAAGTAATCATGTCTTTTTCCGCTGACTGGTTAGCACGCAACTAAAGCTTTTCACTGTACCTACATGCGACAATAAACTTAAAACTAAACCAAGCTAACACAAGAGGGCGCTTTAGACGTGGAAACATGGAAACACAGATGCTGGGTTTTTAGCTTTATTTTTTATTCTTGGAGATACAGCATGGAAATACGCCCTTCAGTCCACGCCGACCAGCGATCACCCGTTCACACTAGTTCTATCCTACACACTAGGGGCAATTTACTGAAGCCAATTACCTGAAAAACCTTGTGTTAAAGAAGGAACTGCAGATGCTGGAGAATCGAGGGTTACACAAAAAGCTGGAGAAACTCAGCGGGTGCAGCAGCATCTAAGGAGCGAAGGAGATAGGCGACGTTTCGGGTCGAGACCCTTCTTCAGACTGGTCAGGGATTTTGTGTAACCACCTGAAAAGCCTTCAAGTCTCTGTGGAATGTGGGAGGAAACCAAAGCATCTGGAGAAAACCCACACAGTCACAGGGAGAACGTGCAGACTCCATACAGGCAGCCCGCAGTCAGGATCGAACCCAGATCTCTGGCGCAGTAATGGGAGCAACTCTACCGCTGCACCACTGTTACACAAATGGACACAAAGTGCTGGAGTAACTCAGCGGATCAGGCAGCATCTCTGGAAAATATGGATCAGTGACGTTTCAGGTCAAGACCCTTCTTCAGACTGATTGTAGGGGTGGGGGGGGGGGGGGAAAGGAAAACTAGGAGAGGCTGGAGCTAACAAAGGTGAACATATTATTCTGCAGACCAAAGGAGGGCTCTGGCGGGGGGTCACCGGCTGCCGTGTGCAGCAGCAGGCCTGGTTCGCTGCTCCGTACAGAAGCGGTAAAACTGAACGATTTTACCGTGTTGCGTGCAAAACAAAGCATTTCACTGTACTTCGATACATGTGACAATAAAGTATGAGGAAGGGTCTCGACCCCAAACGTCACCCATTCCTTCTCTCCAGAGACGCTGCCTGTCCCGCTGAGTTACTCCAACATTTTGTGTCTATCTTCGGTTTAAACCAGCATCTGCAGTTCCTTCTTACACTACATCATTGAATCATTGACCGTTCACATATGGTGAAATATCCACTCTCTCCCCCAACAATAAACACTGCAGCCCTCTCATTTTAAGACGTTTCTCCTCTCTCTGGGACTGTGAGCAGCCCTATCGCCCGGGCTATTTTTATTTTGTTTTGCTTTCTTTGGTGAACTTTCTAACCATATTATTAAAGCCTTAAAGACGCCCTGTATTCATGGGCGCCTCTCGACGCGGGCAAGGGAGCCATTAGTCTGAGCCTTTTGCTGTTTCTGCTAGGATCTCTATTTAAATAAAACCAGTATCTGGATTTATTTATGACCCAGCTATAAGATTGTTGCGATTTGAAATTCTGTTCACAGATGAAATTAGCCAAGACAAAAAATGGTCTCAATTTTCTCTATTTGGAGAGAAGAAAGTTTAGTTTAGAGATAGAGTGTAGAAGCAGGCCCTTCAGCCCATCGAGTGCACGACTACCAGCGCTCACCTAATCACGCTAGTTCTATGTTATCTCACCTTTGCATCCACTTCCTACACACTAGGGGGCGGGTTACACAGGTCCGATTAACCTACAAACCTGCACGTCTTTGAAACGGGGCAGGAAAGCGGAGCACCTGGAGAAAACCCACCCGGTCACAGGGAGAACGTACAAACTCCACACAGACAGCACCCATACACAGGATCGAACCCGGGTCTCTGGCGCTCTGAGGCGGCAACTCTACCGCTGCGCCAGTGTGCCGTCCTGTGGAGCAGTGAGAGAGTCTAGGACCAGAGAACGCAGACAAGCAAAGTTGAAGCACTCTTGAGGTAACCTCTTTGCACGGCAGAAGGCACCCGGATTTCCTGAACACAAAACGAAAGACGGACGACCAAAAATAAAAGCCAACGAATTCAAGCCTTCTGCAAGCTAAGCAGAGTGCAGCAGTGTGTGATGACTGGTCTGAGTAGCACTGATCCAGCTAGGTTGTAATTTGCCAAGAGTGCAGCCGCTAATTACTGATAAACCCCGCTGCGATCTGGTGTCTGTAAGTGTCGGAGGCTGCTCTGATTGGGGTCGTTCAGTTCGCCCGCTGACACTTGCAGTTAAAGGCTCATATTTGACAAGGCTGTGCCTGCGATTGGAACACAGCCAGAATCCAAAGGGGGTGATTCTGACCCAGGTTCTACCTGCAGGTTTTGAGATGCAAAGGGAGCCAACAACACACTATATAAGTTCAAAAGTTCACAAGACTTGAGAGTTACAGCCTAAAAACAGGCCCTTCGGCCCGCCGAATCCGTGCTGACCAGCGATCACCCCGTACACTAGCGCTATCCTACACACTAGGGACAATTTACAATTTTACCAAAGCCAATTAGCCTACAAACCTGTATGTCTTTGGTGTGTGGAAGGAAACTGGACGAAGGGAGAAAGCCTGGGGAACGGGGAAAATGTACAAACTCCGTACAGACAGCACCCATAGTCAGGTTCGATCCCGGGTCTCTAGCGCTGTAAGACAGAAACTCTACCGCTACGCTATTGTGTCACAAATATAACATAGGAACAGAATTAGGCCATTCGGTCCTTCGTGCCTGCTCCGCCATTTGACCATGGCTGACCTATTTTTCCCTCCGTTGACTCGACGGGCCGTGGCCTGCGGGGAGAAGCCAGCGAGCCGGCCCCTGATGACCAGAGAGACGGCAACGACAGATGTGAGGAGCAAGGCCGCTCGGAGAGTGAACCGGGGTCTGGCCTCCCACTCCCTCAATGCCAGCCGCAGGGGCACAAAGGTGGACGGGCGAGGAGAGGGACATCAGTTCGCTGGATGATCCAGGTGTCCGAGGAAGGCGACAGCTGGAGGCACTGCAGCAGCCTGGGGCTTGCCTAGATCAGTCGTTGCTCCAAAAGTCCCAGGGCATGGACTAGACCGAGTAAATGGTGCCAAAAACCCGGCATCTCTTGCATGCGGGCTCAGTAGACTATTTCTGTATACTTTGCTAATCGGGGAGATGCTTAGATATGACAATACTTTACCGAAGTGTACTTTTTAAAAAACTGTCACTGTGCGTTTGCACATGACAATAAAGCACCGTTAGCCATTGACACTCCTGCCTTCTCCCCGTAACCTTTGACACACTTGCTCATCAAGACCCTATCGATCCCTTCTTTAAAAATACCCAGTCACTTTGCCACCACAGCCACCTGTGGCAATGAATTCCACAGATTCGCCACCCTAAAGAAATTCCTCCTCATCTCCTTTTAAGAGCTACGTCCTTGTATTCTGAGGCTGTGCCCTCTCATCCTGGTCTCCCCCACTAATGGAAACATCCTCTCCACATGCACACCATGTGGCCCAAAGTTGACTGCAGATACTGGAAATGGAGAAACAGCACTTCATATTCCCCTTGCAGCCCGACGATATGAACCTTTAAATTCTCCAATTTTAAGTAACATTCCTCCTCTCCCCTCTCTCTTCCCTGTGCTCCCTTCCCCTATGCGAACCCATTATTCCCACTATTTCCCTCCCTTCCCACCCTCTGCCTCCTTCCACCCATGTCCCTACTTCTGGCTTTACATTTCACTCCTCACCTTATCTCACACGCTTTTGTCTCCTTTTCATCCCTGGGCTTTGTCCACCCATCTTCTTATCACCCCGCGACCCCGACCTGTATCCACCTGTCACTTGCCAGTCTTTGTCTGGCCCCACCTCTCTTTTCCAGCTTCCTCCCCCTTACCATAATCAGTCTGATGAAGGGCCCCGAACCGAAACGTCGCCTGCCCATTCCATCCACAGATGCTGCCTGACCCGTTCAGTTCCTCCAGCACCGTGTGTTTTGGTCAAAAGTTTCATTGACCCCCTCACCTCACCGTACTTACGCGTAGAACAATAAACGTGCCATCCTTTGAACCATCCTATCATTAACTGCGGAGTGATCTACCTCATCGTAGACCTGCAAACTATCTTTCATCAAACTTTACTGGATCAATTCAACAAACTTTACTTAATCAATCCTGCACTAAATGTTATTCCCTTCACCCCTCGCAGGTGCTATTGCAATGTTTAAGAAGCATTTAGACAGGCACATGGATAGGATAGATTTAGAGGGATATGAGGCAAAAGCAGGCAGGTAGATGGGGCATGTTGGTCGGTGTGGGAAAGGTGGACTGAAGGGCCTGTTTCCACGATGTGTGACTATCACTCTACCCTGTCACCCATTCCTTCTCTCCAGAGATGCTCCCTGTCCCGCTGAGTTACTCCAACTTTTTGTGACTCTATCCTGCATCTGCACACTTGGACAGCTAGATTGTAATCTTTTCTCTGACTGGATAGCGTCCAACAAAAGAGTTTTTTCACTGTACCTCAGTACATGTGACAATAATAAACTAATCTAGACATGACCTCCCACTGACTACCCACCGAACACAGAGCTTTAAACAGCTGCACGAAGGTTATAACCGCCTAGAATTCCCCTCACCTAGTCTATATCAAACGATTAACAGAACAAAAATAGTTTTAATGAGAACACGGCGAGTCGTGATTTAGATATGAAGACATAAAGTGCTCAATCATGCAACACGACCCGTGGGATCTGCTGCCCGAAAATGAGCCAAAATAACCACACTATTGTTATTTTTAGACCAGGGACAGAAATACTGAGACACAAACACATCCGCACACTGAAACATGCACACACACACACACACACAAATATACGCACACGCCTACACACACACACAGAAACACATGCACGTGCACATAGACAGAAACATATGCACACTCCCACACACACACACACACACACACACACACACAGAAATACACATGTGCATACACGCACATGCTCACAGAAACACACATACGCTCAGACACACACACACACACACACCCCTACACACACACGTGCACACAGCTACACACACACGTGCACACACCCCTGCACACACGTGCACACACACCTACACACACGTGCACACGCACCTACATACACATGTGCACACACACCTGCACACACACGTGCGCACACACGTGCACACACACACACGTGCACACACACACCTACACACACACGTGCACACACACACCTACACACACACGTGCACACACACACCTACACACACACGTGCACACACACACCTACACACACACGTGCACACACACACCTACACACACACGTGCACACACACACCTACACACACACGTGCACACACACACCTACACACACACGTGCACACACACACCTACACACACACGTGCACACACACCTACACACACACGTGCACACACACACCTACACACACACGTGCACACACACACCTACACACACACATGCACACACACACCTACACACACACGTGCACACACACACCTACACACACACGTGCACACACCGCTGCAGGTGCGGGTTAGTAGATTATTCGGCTTCTGCAAATTACCCCTCGTATGTAGGATGCGAAAGAGGGATAACAGAGAACGAGGGCATGGGGTGATTGATGGTTGGCACAGACCCGGTGGGCTGAAGGGCCTGTTTTCATTCTGTATCTACTCTAAACAGCCACAAGCTGAGAGTTTAATGGAAAGAGTTATGCCATAATGGAAAGAATTTGTGTTAAACCTGCCTGGTGGGATTATCTGCCAGGTACCAATACACTAACCTCTGGAGAGGAGAGGAGTTTGGCCTCCGTCTCCTAACTTTGACAGATTATGCCAAATGATGCCAAGCCAACGGCAGCCAGCATCATCAAGGACTCGCAGCCCCCTGGCGACACTCGTATCTCGCTCCTACCATCGGGAAGAAGGTATAGGAGCCTGAAAACTGTGACCACCAGCTTCAAGAACAGGTTCTTCCCAACAACCATCACACTAACCCATTCAGTCTGAAGAAGGGTCTCGACCCGAAACGTCTCCATTCCTTCTCTTCAGAGATGCTGCCTGTCCCGCTGAGTTACTCCAGTTTTTTATGTTATCTTGAGTTTAAACCAGCATCTGCGGTTCCTTCTTCTACATTTTGTCTTCACCAGGGATGCTGCCTGACTCGCTGAGTTGCTCCAGCACGTTTCAAGCCTCTGTAATTCTTTGTGTAACTTCAGTAACTATGACCTTCTACAGACTGCAGCTTTGCGACGCACTAAGGATTTGTTTTTTTGCATTTGTATTAGTTATTGTTTTATTGATTAAAAATATATATTATATTGATCTGTGTGTGTGGTGTTTGTGGGCCTGTTCAGCTGCTGCAAGTAAGAATGTCATTGCTCCGTTGTCGGTACATATGACAATTAAATTTTTTTCACTATTTCAGGGGCAACAGAGTGGCGCAACGGTGGAATCGCTGCCTTTCAGCGCCAGAGACTTGGGTTCGATCCTGCTACGTGTACTGTCTGCAGTGAGTTTGTACCTTCTCCTCGTGACTGTGTGGGTGGGTTTTCTCCGGGTGCTCCGGGTGCTCCGGATTCCTCCCACATTCCAAAGACGTACAGGTTTGCACGTTAATTGGCTTCGGTTGGTAAATTGTCCCTAGTCTGTAGGATAGTGCTGGTGATTGCTGGTCGGCGCGGACTTGGTGGGCTGAAGGGCATGTTTCCACTCCGTATCTCTAAAGTTTAAGGTCTTGTTATCTCCTAATTTGCAATGGGCAATGTTCAGAAAATAGTTTGCATTGTCACTAGGTGGCGTTCTAGAGTCAGCAAAGTGTTCAGATACAAAGGAGACACAACCTGTAGATGTAGGAATCTTGAGCAAAACACAAAGTGCTGGAGGAACTCAGTTTTACATATGCTTTAAACTTTACCCCTCTCACCTTAGGGTTTTTACTGTACCTCGGTACACGTGACAATAAACTAAACTAAACGGAACTAAGCTAAACTAAAGATAGACACAAAATGCTGGAGTAACTCAGCGGGACAGGCAGCATCTCTGGGGAGAAGGAATGGGTGGCGTTTCGGGTCGAGACCCTTCTTCAGACAAGAGATATAGACGATGATGTGGAGAGATATAGAGCAAATGAATGAAAGATATGCAAAAAAAGTAACATTGATAAAGGAAATAGGCCATTGTTAGCTGTTTTGCTAGGTGAGAACAAAAAGCTGGTGTGACTTGAGGAGGAGAAGGGATGGAGAGAGAGGGAATGCAGGCGTTACTTGAAATCAGAGAAATCAATATCATACCGCTGGGTTGTAAGCTGGTTAAGTAAAATATGAGATGCCGTTCCTCCAATTGGCGTTTGGCCTCACTCTGACAATGGAAGAGGCCTAGGACAGAAAGATCAGCGTGGGAATGGGAAGGGCAATTAAAGTGTTTAGTAACCGGGAGATCAGATAAGTCCAGGCAGACTGAGCGAAGGTGTTCAACGAACAACGGATACAGTAGATGAGGTTGGAGGAGGCGCAAATGAACCTCTGCCTGACCTGGAAAGACTATCAGGGTCCCTGGACAGAGTTGAGGGAGGAGGTATAGAGACCGGTGTTGCATCTCCTGCAGTTGCAGGCTGATGGGGTGGAAGGTAAGGACTAGGGGGACTCTGTCTCTGTTGCGACTATGGTGAGGGGAAGCAAGGGCAGAGCTGCGGGGTATCGAGGAGACTCGAGTGAGGGCCCCATCTATGATGGGAGAGGGGAACCCCCATTCCGTAACGAATGAGGACATCTCAGATGCCCTGGTATGGAACACCTCATCTTGGGTGCAGATGCGAGTTTTACATATGCTTTAAACTTGGAAGAATTGGGAGCAGGGGATAGAGTCTTTGCAGGAAGCAGGTTGGGAAGAGGTGTAGTCAAGGTAGTTGTGGGAGTCAGTGGGTTTGTAATATTCGTCAGTCGATGGTCTATCCCCTATGATGGGGACGGTGAGATCAAGAAAGGGGAGGAAGGTGTCGAAGATGATCCAAGTGAATTTGAGTGCAGGATGGAAATTGGTGGTGAAGCTAATGAAGGCAACGAAACTAAAGCTATGCCCTCTAGTCCTGGAATAAGGTACTGACTGTCTACCCTACATATACCACTCATAATTCTATATACACATTCTTAAATTACTTTAATAATGATGTGAAATATTTTTGTGATATTGTTCAGAGGATAAACAGAGTGATGAGAAAATTACATTATTGTAGTACAATTGGATCAGGAATGATATGTGGTAAGATTTTAGGCTCTGTCCCTAGTAGCTAGGATTGAACTAGTGCACAGGTGATTGTTGGTCAGCACGGACTCAGTGGGCCGAAGGGCCTGTCTCCACACTATATTTCTAAACAAACTAAGCTAGACTCTGGATGAGTTTGCAGTGCCATATTGACCTCATTAGCCACCACAGAATCAAAACAATACAGGTGGAGACACAAGGAACTGCAGATACTGGTTCATAAGAAAAAAGATACAAAGTGCTGGAGTAACTCAGCAAGTCAAACACAATAGAAAACAAATGTGTACTAGTGCAATAGGTGGTCCGTAGTGTTCTGTGGCTGAGAGAGGATTAGGATATTGCTGTGTAGGAAGGAACAGCAGATGCTGGTTTAAACCGAAGATGGACACAAAATGCTGGAGTAACTCAGCGGGACAGGCAGCATCTCTGGAGAAGGAATGGGTGACGTTTCGGGTCAAGAGTCTGAAGAAGAGTCTCGACCCGAAACATCACCCATTTTTCTTCTATCCACAGATGCTGCCTGTCCCGCTGAGTTACTCCAGCATTTTGTGTGTATCTTCTATCAGGGTATCTCTGTGAGGTGCCACGGAACCGGGTACCCGGTGGATGACCACAGAATCGGAGGGAGTCACTGGAGATGCCGGACGCAAGGAGCAAGGGCCGGTCAGAGGGTGAACCGGGGTGATGCATCCAGGGCCTTCATGGCCGGCTACAGGATGCACCCCCTGTGACACAAAGATGGCCGGCCAAGGAGAGCGACGTCGGTTTGTGGGCCGATCCGGTCGAGGGCAACGGAGAGAGGCCGTGCAGAAGCCTAGGACTTGCCTGGATCAGGAACTACTCCTGGAGTCCGAGCGCAGGCACTGTACTTTGGAAATGGCGGCAAAACATGGGGCGCCTGCATGTCTTTCACAGTGCAATTGTACACGTGACAAATAAACACCAAAGGTGCCCTAAGTGTGAAACAATATAAGCTTAGGACAATTGTCCTCCAGTGGAGTTATAGCCACTTTTATCCCGGCAGCACAGGAGATGCGAAGGGGCAGAGAGGATAAGAAACAAAAGGCAGGGCAGAGAGAGGGCGGCAGGGTGAGAGAGAGAGAGAGAGAGCGAGAGAGAGTGTGAGAAAAAGAAAGCCCAAAAGGGAGAGAAAGGGAGGCATTGCGTATGTGTGAGAGAGTTAGAACACGAGGAAGTCTGAAGAAGAATCCCGACCCGAAACGTCGCCAATCCACGTGCTTTGTGCCTTTTTTTTAGTAAACCAGCATCTGCGGTTCACTGTGGGTAATGAACGAAATGGGACAGGAAATGGGAGGAGGGGGGAGAGAGAGTGGGGGGGGGGGGGGGAGAAAGGTTCAGAGGGAATGAATGAAAGAAAAATGTTTCACACAGGGAGGGAGGAGAGTGAGTGTGAAATAATAAGGTTCGTAAATGGAAGAGAGTTAGTGAGCTGGGGGGGGGGGGGTGGGAGTGAGTGAAAAAAAACGAACGGTTCACACAGGGAGGGGAGTGAGGGAGAGAAATAAAGAAAGATTCACAGAGTTAGTGAGTGAGTGAGTGAGTGAGTGAGTGAGTGAGTGAGTGAGTGAGTGAGTGAGTGAGTGAGTGAGTGAGTGAGTGAGTGAGTGAGTGAGTGAGTGAGTGAAAAGGGTTCACTGAAGGAAGAGGGGGCGAGGGATGGAGTGAGTAAAAGACAAAGAAAGGTTCACGGTGATCGGGAGAGCTGGAAGGTTTAGGACAATATGTAGAAACAAGGAACTGCACATACTGTTTCATGGGGGAAAAGCACAAAGTGCTGGAGTAACAGTGGGCCAGGCAGGGGAACATGGGTAGGAAACAAAGGTTGGAAAATAAAGAGAAACAGTGGGGCTCGGGTGGAATCTGGGGTCAAGCCCGGCTCCAGTTTTATATCTACAAAGCATTTGGCAATAAGTTGTTTCTGTCTTACTCAAACATGTTTTCCTCTGCGTTTTTTTTTGTTGGCTCGTTATCTATATGGTGCAATCTCGCTTTAAGGGAGTTCCCATGCTTTTCCGGGAGAGCTGTGAATGCAGCTGGGCGACAGCTAGTGGTAAAGTAAACTCTCTGCTGGCTCCGGGCTTGTGTCAAGGGCAGGAAAGGCCGAGCGAGGCCAGACTGACTGGCGCCTCCGAACACCTGGAAGAAGTTCAGGTTAACTGCATTCCTATACACACAGCTGATTTACAGGATTAAATATACTAATCCTTTGTCAGCAGATGTGATCCGGCTATGACTCCAGGCACCACTAAACTCAGCCTGAGGCACATTTTTAAAGAGAAGTTTCTTTTTTTTTTAAGCACAATTAAAAACTCCTTCGCCACTCTCTCGCTCGGTACTGAAGAAGAAATGCATTTTTAATATCTTGATACGGCTTAGTTTTGTTTTAGGTTTTTTTTATTGTCACACGAGCCACGGAGCAACAGGGAAAAGCTTTTTTTTGTTGTTATCCAGCCGGCTATCCAGTCAGTGAAAAGACAGTACATGATTACAATCAAGAATTCCACAGTGTACAGATACAGGGTAAAGGGGATTTTAAGAGGAGCATAGTTAGCGTAAGAAATGCCTCTGTTGGAGTAGAAAGAGTGGAGCGATTGTAATGAATGATTGGAGATTCACTTCTGGGACCAGCACGCAGAGATTAAACTAATATTTTAATGAAGCCCCTAATCGTGCATCTTATAAATAAATGATAAATCGGCTAAAGAGTTGGTGTAAACTACACCCAATTTTTTTTTTTGAAATCACACTAGAAAAAAAACAATTTTATATTAATAACTCAGAAAATTTACCCCTTCAAAAGCATTTTCCATGTATAATGTGCAAAGCTTTTTTAAAAGAGATTTAGAAGGAAGTAGATGGAGAAGTAGAAATGTTAAGCCTTTACGGATGCAGAATGGAAACAGGCCCTTTGGCCCGCTGAGTCCATGCCGACCAGCGATCACCCCGATACACTAGCACTATCACTATCCTACACACTAGGGCTAATTTACAGTTTTTACCGAAGCCAATTAACCTACAAAACCTGTACGCGTTCGTAGTGAGGAAACCGGAGCACCCAGAGACAACACAATCGGTCACATGGAGAACGTACAAACTTCGTACAGACAAGCACCCGTAGCCAGGATCGAACCTGGGTCTCCAGCACTGCAAGCCAGCATCTCTACCACTGTGCCACTGTGCCGCCCATGTTTTTTTTTACAACAGCTTTAGTTTAAACTTATAAAAGTTTGATGTTTTATATTGTTGTTGCTTGAAGAGGAAGAGTAAAAAATAAATGAGTTGAACTTTGATTCTATAAACATTGATAGGAATGCAGGTTTAGAAGTGAGTACAGGTATGTAAGAAAGAACTGCAGATGCTGGTTTAAATCAAAGGTAGACATACAATGCTGGAGTAACTCAGTGGGACAGGCAGCATCTCTGGAGAGAAGGAATGGGTGATGTTTTGGGTCGAGACCCTTCTTCAGGCTGAAGTGGGCGGGTGAGATAGAATGTAGTCAGAGACAGTAACACTGGTGGGAGAACTGGGAAGGGGATGGAGAGAGAGGGAAAGCAAGGGCTACTTTAAGTTAGAGAAGCCAATGTTCGTACTGCTGGGGTGTAAGCTGCCCAAGTGCAATATGAGGTGCTTTTCCTCCAATTTGCACTGGGCCTCACTGTGACAATAGAGGAGGCCCAGGACAGAAAGGTCAGATTGGGAATGGGAGGGGGAGTTAAAATGCTGAGCAACTGGGAGATCAAGGCGGACTGAGCGGAGGTATTCAGAGAAACGATCGCCGACCCTGCCCTTGGTCTCGCCAATGTACAGAAGTTGACACCTGGCACAGCGAATACAGTAGATTAAGTTGGAGGAGGTGCAAGGTGAGGAGGTGCCTCACCTGGAAAGACTGTTGGGGTCCTTGGATAGGGGAGGTAAAGGGACAGTTCGAATTGAGTAATTGCAACAGGCAATTTTTTAATTGCCTTTAATTATTCTGGCAAGAGATGTCTTTTCAGATTATTTCAGGAGGGCATAAGGGAGAGTGGATCCTGGCATTGATAGTCCAATGATAATAGGTATTAGCACTGAGGAATTAGGCACATGGCATTCTCTGTACTATATCTGCAACTAGAGTTGTTGTGTTTGGTCAATGTGTGAAAGCCCCCACTAACCAGCGGCACAGTAGTAAGTTGCTGCTTTACAGTGCCAGGGACCCGGCTTCAATCGATTCCTGACTACGGTTGTATGTCTCCCTGTGACCACGTGGGTTTTCTCCGGGTGCTCTGGTTTCCTCCCACACCCCAAAGACATACAGGCTTGTAGGCTAATTTGCTTGGTAAAATTGTCAATTGTCCCGAGTGTGTGTAGGATGGTGTTTGTGTGAGGGGATCGCTGGTCGGCATGGACTCGGTGGGCCGAAGGGCCTATTTCTGCATTATATCTCTAAATGAAACTAAACCAAACTTTTAGTAGCATCAATCCAAATTCACCCCATCCATTTGTTTACAATCAGCTGTCTCCTCCTGATCACTACTGTATTGAATGTCAGGGGGGAAAAGGGCGACATAATTGAATTCCACGGCCACCAATGTATAAGTATATTGGTTGCACAGCTCAGAAACAGGCCCTTCGGCCCAAATTATCCATGCCAACCAAGATGTGATTTTAATTGTTTTTCATTCATGAAAACTGTTACTGACATCAGCATTTATAAATAGGTACATTAAAAACTGTGAACTTTCAAGGCCTGGATTCACCCTTGTTCTGCTAACCATTTGCAAAGGAACTCCTTGCTCTGATCATTGAAGCCCCTTTGAAATTATGTTGAGGGTTGACAAAAGGGTCATTTTTTCACAATGCCATGTCTTTGAAAGATCTGCTAGACAAAAAAAATATTTTTAAGGATTTCCCAAGCCCAGAAGTGAGGCAATATTCCGTTTTGTATAAATACTATTCTAGACACCCCCCCCCCTTGAAGTAAGCACGCTGTATCAGGTGACAAGCCATTCATCAAATCCCTTTTCTTAATCTTCTGTATGTTAATTGTGTAATCTTGGGCATCAAGTTTGGATTATAAGAAACACTTTATTGTCACACTTTTGAGAAACTCCTTTCAGTATAATTAAGTCAATGTTTCCCATCCCTCGCATGTGTGTTTTCTTTTAAAATGGGCTGGCTCGGTCATAGATAAGACTAAAGTGCTGGAGCAACTCAGCAGGTCAGGCAGCATCTCTGAACAAAAAGGATGGGTGATGTTTCAGGTCGGGACTCTTTTACTTTCGACCCTGGAAGATCCAGCACTTGCTTATTATGTGCGACACAGAATTATTAGAAGGGTCTAGACTCGAAACATCACCCATTCCTTTTCTCCAAAGATGTGGTGACCCGCTTATTTACTCCAGCTCGTGTATATCTTTGATTTATACCAGCATCTGCAGTTCCTTCCTACACAAGGCTGAATTATTTCCCTGGTTGTGAATTTACTTTGCATTACATTTAAATGAAGGATCCCAACACCAACCCATGTTCTCATAAGTGCTGCCAGACCTGCTCTTCCGAGTTACTCCAGCACTTGTGTGTCTATCCTTAAAAGAAACCCAAGGTACAATTACCAAATAAAATATTTTTAAAGGATTTTGACCCAAACTATCTCCTATCCATGTTCTCCAAATGTGCTGCTTAACCTGCTGTACAAATATGGTTGTACAGAAAGTTTACTCAGTTGTCAAGTGTTTTGAATTGTAAAAATAGCCATCCAGGGTCAGGCCAAAAAGTAAAACTACCAATTTCTTCTTCAACCTTCATTTATAACTATCCATCAAATGTTTGTACAAAATTCACAAAGATATAAGATGATGTATCATTTCACTTGTTTTATTTCAGTATTTAAGACATCAAAAAAAAAGATTCGCTTAAAAAAATATTAATTTAGTACAACATTGTTGTAAACATTTGAATACACTTACAAAGTATAAAATTTACAAATGAATCACCCATAGATCTCTAAGGATGTTACATAATATCTGGCAATTCTAGATTCCCAACGAATGTCTCGTATAACAGCCTGGCGGCGACAGAAGCGACCGCACACACAGAGGAATGGCGTGTTAATAACTGCACTTTAATACTCTTTTGCTAGGCGTGACACTAGGAGCAACTAAGTCCGATTTTTCCTTCTCCTGGCTTCCGAGTCACCTGGATGGGATGGAGACTAACAATAATCAAACGGGTTCCCAGAGTCCTGGAGAGCGGCCCCGTGCAAGTCTATGCACCCTTTTATGACAAGTCTATGAAACGCGAGTTCCAAAACACGATGGAGTTGTGGTTTTCCCTCGCTGTTTCTCCGCTTTTATTCCCTTGCCAGGGACTGCGGACGTATACAGCATTGTCCATCGCCCGATCATTTTGTACTTGGCATTTGAATACTGCAATAAGGAAAAAGCAACATTAGATATTTAATTCAAACGCAAGTAATATTAAATTGAATATAAAATATTCTCTTAAGTGCAGTGTGCCGAAATGCGCCATAAATTATTGGCATCCCAATTAATTTTAAGTGTTGTGGTCTAAAGTGCACTATAAAGTATCTTCACCCCAATTATTCAAGTGCTGTTCCAAAATCTATTAATGATTAATGCAATTATGCAATATCTTCACTGCATTAAACAATTCCCAAGAAATTGGTTACAATTACAAGGTGACCCGGTTACATTTCAGAAAACGTCTTGGTTGTACATACCTGCAAGTTTTTTTGACACTCAGCGACACAAAATACGGTCATCACTGCTCACACATGGTGCCTGGAAACAAAATGAACAAAACATTAAAATTCCATCATCTCAGGAGTCATTTTTCATCACGTTAAAGGCAATTTATCTGTTTTAACGCCACAAAGTTAGAGAAGTTGAATAATTACCTCTGCTGTGATGACAGCCACATCGGCGTTGAGTGGGGTTCGGGACGGGGCAGTGTTCCCGGAAGCAATGCCCGACTGGCCGTCTAATTCCAACTGCAAGTCCCAGATATAGTCGATGACATGCTGCAAGATCTCCACTTTGCTGACCTTCTTGTTCTGGGGGAGAGTGGGAACCAACTCTTTCAGTTTGCTGTAGCAGCCGTTCATGTCGTACAGGAACATGGTCATCTGCTCGTCCAGCAAAGGCGGCATCTTACACTTGGCGATGGCGATGCTTTGCTCGGAAAGGCATCTCACCACGTCCTCGTTGCATCCCTGTCGCTTGAGGGAGCAGGCACCACCAACCACTTTCATTCTTGCAGAGAGAGAGAGAGAGAGAGAGAGAATGCACCACCAAAAGGTTTTTCACAAACCAGACTGAGCAACGCTATGACAATTCTACAGGCGCCGAGTGCTTGCTTTTATAAGCGCTAGCTGCACAGTGGGAGTTTCCTATCCATAAAGCCACCCCTCGGGTCCACAGCAAATCACATCTGGTGGCAAGGACTGAGTGGGCAAGGTTTGTTGCCTTTCTCAGCAAATGGGAAGTCAGTGTGTGTGTGTGTGTCAGGGTATGAACTCTTGTCAAGTATGGAAGGGAGGGGGGGGGGTAGGGTTGGGAAACGGGGAAAGACTTGCAAAAAGGAAACAAATGTCAGTAGTTCGTTGAAGATGTGGGAAATGCAGCTGTGTGTATCTGTAGGCGTGGAGGTGGGAGTCGTGGGCGGGAGAAGTAATTCAAGGGAATGTAAACTTATCAGATGTGCAGGGAAGGTTTATAAATTATCTCTAGATCCCATTATTTTCCTTATTTACCAGGATAGTCAAAAAATAACCAGCTAAGATCCCAACATGTACTGTGAAATGGGTTCTTATAGCGCATCTCTAGTTGTTGCAATATAAGCAATAAAATACCTTTGTATAGCCAGCATTGTCATTGTAATCGCAGTGTAGAGGCATTCTAACAGCTTGAAATGTACTGGAATGTTGCAAAGCAGAATCATTCCTCTTTCTGAACGTCCCTCTGAAGCAGTTTCAGTGAAAACATTTTGAACCATTTGCAATTTCTCATTTGGATACTTTAAAAGAAAAGTAACAAAAGATGTCAGCAAATAAATCGACAGTGGATTTAATACAGTAACTGTCAAAAGCAGGACAATATTAGGTAGAAACAAGAAACTGCAGATGCTGGTTTACGAAAGGGCACAAAGTGTGTCTGACATAAAATACATACTTTAAGACATCTTAAAAGAAAATATTACAACCGTTACTACATTGTAATCCTAAGCAGTTTAAAGCGCTTTATACATTCATTTATCAATACTGTAAAATTAAATTTAGATTTTTTTTTAAAAATCACTACTCTGAGCTCAATGGCCTTTTTGAATGATTTAAAAATACAGCATGGAAACAGGCCCTTCTGCCCACCGAGTCCAAACCGCCCCATTCACACTAGTTTTATGTCATCCTGCTTTCTCATCCCTTCTTGCAGAAGAAAATATTTTTTAAAATATTATTTTAAAATTGCTTCTGCTTATAATTATTTTTAATGTGAATTAGCATTTTTTTTATATTTGCAATTGTGAAAATTTTGCATTAAAAGGAAAATTATTAAAAGGTGCATTCTGTATATAATTGTTTTAATGTAATATGCATTAAATTTGCAATTGTGCAATTAGTCTTAAAAAATAAAATTATTGATGCATTCCGCATGTAATTGTTTTTAATGTGAAATTGCAATTTTTAAATTTGAAATAAATTTATAATTGTGCAATAAGTGCTTCTCTTAAAAGTAAATGTATTGAAAAGTGCACTATATAATTGTTTTATGAGAAATTACAATTTTGGAATTTGAAATAAATTTACAATTGTGTCATGTTTACTCAAAAAGTAAAACTATTGAAAAGTGCATTCTGCATATTGTTTGTCGTGTGTCATTGCAATTTCATGAATTATAACTAAATTTACAATTGTGCAGTAGGTAGTTTTCATCAAAGTAAAACTATTGGAAAGTGCACTCTGCATCTAATTGTTTGTAATGTGTAATTGCAATTTATAAGTTTACACGTAAAAATGTAGTTTTCTTAAAAGTTAACCTATTGGAAAGTGCATTCTGCATATAATGTTAGTGTGTAATTGCAATTTATGAATTAGAAATAAACTTACAATTGTACAATAAGTAGGGTTGTGTTTTAAGTAAAACTACTGGAAAGTGCATTTTGCATATAATGGGTTTTTTAAGTGAAAACTCAATCTTGATGTTTGGCCAATAATAATAACAGTCGTTTTTTCTCTTTTTTGTGTCTCTCACACACACACACACACACACATGCACACATGGGAAAGCAAGCTGGGGCAGCGTTGTTCAGACGCGATCCATTTCTAGGAATAGGCAGGACATTTTCCCACTGCTGGAGTTTGTTCTCCTTTAAACATGGAGCAAACAAGCCCGAGAGCTCCCAGACTGGCAGGCGCCAGCCCCGTGACGTCACCCATTCATGCAGCCTTGACGCCTGTCAAGCTGGCGCCGTGCAGGCGGTCGCCATGGAGACGCGCGCGCCAATCAAGCGCACTACAAGGGCGCCGAGCTTGCAGCAATTAACTGGCAATCATCTGCACCCTGATAAATCGCCCTTTAATTTGTCACCTTAACCCCTCTTAAAGAGTTTACACCCGCACACCTGCAAAGCCGTATTGTTGCTTGTGTTTTGGGCTGCGGAGTTCGCATGATTCGAATGCTTGCTGTTGCTAAATGCTTGCAGCAAGATGCGGGGAGGAGAGGTTTTTTTTTATTTCGCAAGCAAGAGACGCTTTCAATTGAAAGCTTATGGTTCAATCTGCATTGCAATACATAAGCCAGCTGCAGAGTTCTCGCTGCAGGATAGCAGTTAACACATTATAAAGAGATTACCCTTTTTATTCCTCTACAATCCAGTGTACATTTTAAACCGTAAATTAAAAGAGAGGCGGCCTGCAATGAATATATATATATATATTCCATAACACACCACTTATGAGAAGTGCACTGGTCCCATACAGACACAAATTAAAAACACGTTTAGAGGAAGGGAATATTTGAAGCACATCTGTATGCGCTGCCTACATCTGTGAACGTGGAATGTGCGGGTTACAAGATAGTCCTGACTGTTGATATAAAAAGTGAAGGTATTTGTGCAACATCGCGTGAAAGACGCTAATTTAACGTTTTAGGGGAAACATTTCCTGATGATATCTTTTTTTAATAAGATAAAGAATTTGTTTGGAAATGGAAAACAAAAAATCCGACTACCACAGCGAGTTTTTAGAGGGATGGTTAACAAAACTCAGGATCCACTTTTTTTTTTGTTTCAAAAATGCACTCTCCTAGAGCGAATAATAACGCTAACGCTGAAATTAAATGCAAAACAGATTAAAATCGGGAGATTGTTCAAAAACTAGTTGTATTACATTTACTCTTTGCCAATTAATTTTTTTGCAAATTCACTGTCTAATCTGGTGTAAAATAACACAAGACCATCTTTTAAAAAATAATATTTTTCTAAAAATCATAAACTTTGATAATTTCCTAAAAAGTTACAGAAAATCAAATGATCACATTATTAAGAGAGGGTTTGTTACCTGCCTATTTATTCATATGCTACTCTGCAAAAAAAAACGGACACAAAAATGAGGTAAAAGCAAAAATCAGCGAACTGGAAAATTCATCAAGAGAACTTGATAAGAATATATATTAATTTGTGAGACTTGTTTTTCTTTTATTTCCCACTGCCAGCTTTGAACTGAAAATTCTTTACTTGCACGTCCGTTTGCCTTTTGCTACCCTACAGTAGGTCAGAGCTCACAAGCTGTGCCCGAGTCTAGGAGGGAGTTAGAACAATAGGGGGATAAGGGGCGAGTTTGTGGGAGAGATTGAGGCTGGCGACACAATGTCTGAGCCTCCTCTTTGCTCTCAACTCTTTGTTCAGCTGCAAAAACTATCAGCGTTTCCTACTGCCTTTCAACAATGACCCAGCCGGATGGGTCTTCGCCCAACCCCCCCCCCCCCCCCCTCCTCCTTCCCTCAAACTAATCTTATTTACAGCGCATCAGACAAAATATGTTTTAAAAAAAGAAACACTTTAATCTCGCAGAGGAAAGACATATTCTGCCAGCACACACACCTATTAGGAAGACTAATTAGTTAAAGTTGGATTTTACTTAATGTTATTATAGCACTCTGTCGCCAGAAACAAAATTAACTTTTTTTAAATGTGTATATTGATTCTTCCTTCTCCTGAAATACACGATGTACCTTTCAGCCAAGAAGGTTATGTTGTAGACAAGTTGCAAGGTTCCTGGCAATGCTCCAGTTCAACTGGCTACTGAGGCCCACTGGATCAATGTGGTGATTTAGCATCTTGAGAGGCTGAGATTGGCAGTGCCCAGTTCTTGCCCAGGGAGATTGGCACACATTAGCTCCCTGGAGATGCAAGGAACCACACATTGATTGAAAAATACAGCATGGAAACCACCGAATAGAGAAAGACCTGGATAGAGTGGATGTGGAGAGGATCTTTCCATGAGTTTAGTTTAGTGCAGAGATACAGCGTGGAAACAGGCCCTTCGGCCCACCGGGTCTGCCCCAACCAGCGATCCCCAGCATTATCCTACACACTGAGGACAATTTACAATTTTTTAACAAGCCAAATTAACCTACTGATCTGTGCGTCCTTGGGATGTGGGAGGAAACCAGAGCACCCAGGGAAATCCATGCGGTCACAGGGATAACGTACAAACTCCGTACAGACAGCACCCATTGTCAGGATCGAACCCGGGGCTCTGGCACAGTGAGGCAGCAACTCTACCTGCTGTGCCACTCTGCCCCCCCCGGCTGCAGATGCCAGAATCTTGGGCAAAAGACGAAGTGCTGGATTAACTCTGGGTCAGGCAGCATCTGTGGAAGGAATGGATAGGTAATGTTTTGGATCGGAACCCTATTTCAGACTGAACTGCCTGACCCACTTGATTAGCCCCCTTCCTTGAGTTGCCTTTAGACAATAGGGTGGAATGGTAGAGTTGCTGCCTAACGGTGTCATAGACCCGGGTTCAACTTTGTTTGGACTTTGCACGTTCTCCCTGTCACCGTGTGGGTTTTCTCCGGGTGCTCCCGTTTCCTCCCGCACTCCAAAGGCACGCAAGTTTGTAGGTTAATTGGCTCCGGTAAAGAATGTAAATTGCACCCAGTGTGTTAGTGCTAGTGTACAGGAATCGCTGATCGCACAGACCCAGTGGGCCGAAGGGCCTGTTCCCGCGCTGTATCTCTAAAGTTTAAAGTGTCTTTGGTCTTCAGTTGACATACTGAACTGAACACTTTTTGCTCTCTCAGATCCCATGTATCAGCTTTAGGGAATCTTCCCATATCCCTGTATATCCATATGCTACCAAAAAGCCTCATGTGCCACTAATGCTTTATGTCTATCTTTGGTATAATCCGGCATCTGCAGTTCTTTGTTTCTATATTCCCTCTAGTATTTGATTTTGCCATCACTGGGAAAAAGGTTCTGACTGTCTACCCTATCTACGCCTCTCATTATTTTATATAATTCTATCTTGTCTCACTGCAATATGGGTTTTACGCAGGTAGATGTGATGGTCTTGCTATCATGTTTGGCACAGACATTGTGTGCTGAAGGGCCTGTTCTTCTGCGTACAGTTCTAAGTTCTAACGTGTCTATTTCAACTGCTTTATGTGTCGATGCAATGTCATCAATTAATGTGCTCTAAGGGATTGTCAGGCAAGGCATTGATCTGTTCTTTCAATATTTTCACAGCCCGAGATCATGCTTGACTGTACTAACTGCAGTGAATGTAACTGTTTAGGTTACAAACTCCAACCATCTCGCTGCTAAAGACAAACGCCAACAAATACCAGTGACGGGCAGCTGTGGACATTGGGGTCTAAAGTCCAGTCATTACAAGCGTATGCCTCAGCGACCAGGAATCTTTCCAGCAATCAAATTATCGACGGTGTTATCAATTACTGACTTGCTAATTTGGAAATCTATGTATACCTTATAACAATGATAGACACAAAATGCTGGAGTAACTCAGCGGGTCAGACAGCGTCTTTGGAGAAAAGGAATAGGTGACGTTTCGGGTCGAGACCCTTCTTTAGACTGAGAGTCAGGGGGTAGGGAAACTGGAAGTATGAAAAGATTCAGAACAGATCAGAGCCGGCAGTGATGTTTTCTGGCTTAGTTTAGTTTAGAGATAGCGTGGAAACAGGCCCTGCGGCCCACCGAGTCCACACCGACCATGATCACCGCTTCCATCCTACACACGAGTGACAATGGACAATTTACAGCAGCCATTTAACCTACAAAGCCGGCATGTCTTTGGAGTGCGGGGGAAAACCGGAGCGCCCGGAAAAAACCCACGCGGTCACAGGGAGAGAGTGCATACTCCGTACAGGCAGCACCTGTAGTCAGGATCGCAACATGGTTTCCGGCGCTGTAACGCAGCGACTCCACCACCGCGCCGCCGTTGCTACTTGTTACGGTCGTGTACATTTTGCACCTTCGTGTCAGTGACGCAGTTTCTAAACTCTTTCACGGGAGACTTCCTGGCTGCTGACCCGTAGAGCTGTGACTCCAGCTCCGATAGGCTGTCTAGTCAAGCGGCTCCACAAGCAAAGATACCGGAGTATCCTCTAGTATCTTTGCCCACAAGAGAAAGTTTTTTTATAACTGTGTTAGTGTTCAGTAGATTAATCTTCAATTCTGGAGACACCAAGCAATTTCTGGACCATTGCCCAAGGTGAAGAGTCCAGGCCTGATATACATTGATTGGCCCAAGTCCATGTAGTGATGGTTTAGATTTTGTTTATGCAGCGTCCAGAATACGGCTTAGTTTCGAGATACAGTGTGGAAACAGGCCCTTCGGCCCACCGGGTCCGTACCGACCTGCAATCCCCATGCACTAGCATTATCTCATACACCAGGGACAATTAACTATTTTTACCAAAGCCAATTAACCTACAAATCCGATTGTCTTTGGATTGTGGGAAGAAACCGGAGCACCCAGAGGAAATCCACTCGGTCACAGGGAGAATGTACAAACTCCATACAGACAGCACCCGTGGTCAGGATCGGAACTGGATCTCTGGCGCTGTAAGCAACAACTCGACTTCTGTACCACCGTGCCGCCCAGTTGTGGGCCAGCCCTATCTATACGTTCATAGTGGAAAGGACTAACTACGGGTGCTGTCTGTACGGAGCTTGAACCTTCTCCCCGTGACCCCATATTTTTCTCCGGGAGCTCCGGTTTCCCCCCACACTCCAAAGACGCACAGGTTTGTAGGTTAAATGGCTTCAGTAAAAATCACTGTGTAGGATAGTGCTAGTATATGGGGATTGCTGGTCGGAGAAGACTCGGCGGGCCGAGGGGCCAGTTTCCACATTGTATCTCAAAGAGTCTAATGCCTAAAGGAGTAGAGTGCAGTTCTGGTCACCACACTATAGGAAGGACGTGCTTGCACTGGAGATGGTGCAGAGGAAGTTGCCTGGGATGGGATGTATCAGTTATGAGGAAAAAACTGAACAGGCTGATTTGTTTTCCTTTGAGCAGTGGAGGCCAAGGGGAGACCTGAGAGAGGTATCAAATTATGCCAGACATAGTTATTGGCAGCTAGTAAGAAGCTTTCCCAATGGCAGAGTGTCTATGTAGGTCGAAGGTAAGGAGTAAAAGATTTATTAGACATCTGAGGAAAAACCTTCTCCGTTTAGTTTAGTTTATTGTCAACGATGTATAGTGAAAAGCTTTTTGTTGCCTGCTAACCAGTCAACAGAAAGAATATATACATCATTACAGTCGACCCATCCACAGTGTACAGATACATGACAAAGGGAATTATGTTTAGTGCAAGATAAAGTCCAGTAAAATCCGATTAAAGATAGTCCGAGGGTCTCCAATGAAATAGATGGGAGTTCAGGACCGCTCTCTAGTTGGTGATAGGATGGTTTCTTTGCCTGATGACAGCTGGGAAGAAACTGTCCCTGAACCTGAAGGTGTGCATTTTCACACTTCTGTATCTCTTGCCTGATGGGAGAGGAGAGAAGAGGAAGTGAAACTGGTCCTTGATTGTGATGGTGGCCTTGCCGAGGCAGTGTGAAGTGTAGATGGAATCAATGAAAGGGAGGTTGGTTTGCGTGACGTTCTGGGGTGCATTCACAGTTCTCTGCAACTTCTTGCAGTCTTGGATGGAGCTGTTCCCAAACCTTTAATAAGCATTCAGATGAGCGCTTGAATAAGCGAGTTCGGTATTCCGAAAAACGCAAGGAATCATGGGATTTGTCAAAGGTCACAAGAGATAAAATCTCTCGGCAGCCGTGCCGTGGCATGGACACAGACCTGCGCTACCACACCGCAATCGCTTCCGAACCGCCACTGGACCATCCCCATCCCCTCCCGAGTGCCCCCTCCCCCACCTGTCCAGGGGTGGCCAGAGACATCGGGAATCAGATGGGAGTGGCGCCCCCAGGCCCACAGCCAGCGTGGGGTAGCAGCGCTAAATCCAGCTCAACTCTGCCCGTCTCGCGGGGTTAATCTACCAGCCCTGCCTGGACTGACAGGACACCAGCCGGGAGCCGTGGAGTTCTCTAGCGCTGCTTCTCCATAGTAAGCCTGGTCCGTCATTCCCGTAAGTCCAGGTAGGCTTAACCCGGTTAGACAAGAAGACTTGAGCTTGATTTAGCGTTGCATCTCCGCGCTGGCTGTGGGCCTGGGCGCGTCACTCCCGTCTGACTCCCGACGTCTCCGTCGCCCCCGGACTTGGGGGGGGGGGGGGGCACTCGGGAGGGGACGGGGATGGTCCAGTGGCAGTTCGGCAGCGATTGCAGCGCCAGAGACCCGGGATGGATCCTGGCTGACAATGAGGCGCAGGTCTGTGTCCATGCCACGGCACGGCAGCCAAGAGTGTTTTTCATTTGTGACCTATGACCTGGGTATGCGCAGTCGGAATACCGAACTCGCTTATTGCCAAGGCATAGTATGCTGTGGACTTTGCAATTAGAATTAATATAGATCATTTCTGCAGCACAATGGTAGAGTTGCTGCCTTACAGCACCAGAAACCACGGTTCGATCTGACTACCGGTGCTGTCCGTATGGAGTTTGTAGTTCTCCCTGTGATTGCGTGGATTTGCTCTAGGTGCTCCGGTTTCCACCTACACCCACACCACAAAACGTGCAGTTAAATGGCTGCTGCAAATTGTGCCCAGTGTGTATGATAGACTAGATCGATTGGGTGATCATTGGTTGCCATGGGCCGAATGGCCTGTTTCTGCACTGTATCACTAAACTAAACTAAACTAAACATGGTTGATGGTCAATATATGGATTTAGCGGACCAGAGGGCCTGTTTCCAAGCTGTATCTCTGAACTAAACTAAATTAAACTATAAATTAAACTAAACATGCTTTGTGGTTCGTATGGACTTGATGGGCCGAAAGGCCGGTTTCGGCACTGTATGTCTCTATAAACCCTGCCCCCATCATCTGATTTTGGAGCTCAAATACTTTATCCACGCATCCATTCTTCCCTGAACCTTTACATCCGAGGACGAGGTGCTCAGAACTGATTATATTACTGTAGTTGTGGCCGGGTGAATGCTGCACACATCAGCTTTGCAAACATTCTCAGGAAAAGATGGAAAATTTATGTGATGCTGCTTTATACAGGAGGCAAAGTTTGTAGCTGGACTCACACGCTCTGCAATAAAAACAGATACACAAAACCACTACCTCAGTACACCCTTGTATTTATTTGGCAACTATCCAGGTCCTTTATGTGCATTTTATTTTTTTGTTAGCCTTAATTCTAATAAAAAAAGGCACTGTCTTTTGTGATCCTGCCTAAACAAAAATAAAATAAGCGGACAGAGGAAAGGTTTGCTTGGTGCCCCCTGGTCTTGTTACAGAGTCAGTGTTCTTGTACTGTACGGTGTACTGTGCTGAACACAGGTTCAGTCAGTGTGACCCCTCTCACACAAGAGTCCCAGGGTGGCTGGGTGAACAGCTTGCATCCCTATTCACGGCACCTTCATTGAGCCTAGTTCCCACACAGCTATCAAAGCAGTTAATAGCTTATAATTAGCTCACCATCTGGTAGCAGGACTCTGTAGCTGTGCACCGATGGTATGCCCAGATCTATTGAGAGGAGGGATATTGTGCAACGGAATGCTTTCCAGTCCACTGGCCATTGCCTAGAGAATTGGTACTAATACAATATCAGGGGGATCTATATACAATGAGACCCAGTGTCATTTCTTGTAGTCAGCCCAGTCGCTGTACTCTTCAGTCCCATAAACAACACTGAATCTAGTTAATACCAGCTTAATGACTGAGTTAAATGTACTCATTACCACATAAGCAGTGATCTTCGTACAATGGCTGGTCAAAGCAATATGGAAACTTTTTTCATATTCATTGCACTTAAATTAATCTCACACTTGCTCATCTCCAATCATTATTTCCTGATCTGTGATCTGCCCTAACAAATTTATTTTTCATATCTTTCAGCATCTCCGCGCTGGGTTTCTTAGCCTTCGAGTGCGTGCCCTTAACAAGATGCACATGACCAGAGTCCTCAAGATGCCACAACAAGCGGTTATTATGTGTGATTGGGTTGTGTCTGTCTGTCTCTGTCTGGCTGAAATCCACAGTTGAACTGCTCTCACCACTACTGTACTGACCTATACAGCACTATGCATACGGCACAGCACTACAGCGGCTGAGACCAGGGTTTGATCCCGACTTTGGGTGCTGTCTGTGCGGAGTTTGCGCGTCCATAAGTAGTAGGACCAGAATAGGCCATTCGGCTCATCACGTCTACCCCGCTATTCAATCATGGCTGAACTATCTTTTCCTCCCAACCCCATTCTTCTGCCTTCTCCCCATAACCCCTGACACCCTTACTAATCAAAAATCTATCAATCTCCACTTTCAAAATACCCAATGACTTGGCCTCCACAAAGCAGCCTGTCTTTCTGTTTTTATTTCAGATTTCTAGCATCTGCTATTTTTATTTGTTTTTGCAGCTTTAGACTTTAGAGATTTGAATTGATATCAACTTCTACATTGCCAGCATTTTTTAAAGGTGAATATTAGTTCGATGGTGCCCTTATTGTCACGTGTGCAAACGCACAGTAAAAACCTTTGCTTACACACAGTCCTGTACCGTATTCCCATACCTAAGCACATCCCCGATTAGCAAGTGTACGGAAATAGTCCACTGAGCCCGCATGCAAGAGGCGCCAGGTTTTTGCCGCCTTTTCCAAAGTCTAGTCCACACTCTCGGTCTCATTCCAGGTGAGCCCCAGGCTGCTGCAGGGCCTCCAGCCGCCGCCATCCTTGGACGTGTGGATTGACCGGCGAACTGACGCCCCTCTCCTCGCCCGTCTATCTTTGTGCCCCGGGGGCACCTCCTGCAGCCGGCCATGAAGGCCAGAGCCCTGTCCACTCTCAATAGTCCCATAACCAGTCTACTTATTCCTTCACGGTTGTTACTGACTTCATAAGGAAATCTATGGAAGAGTACCCTAACCAGAAGTCTTGGATGGACCAGTAAGTCCATAATCAACTGAGGACCAGATCACAGGCCTTCCTGACCCGAAACATCACCTATCCATGTTCTCCTGAGATGCTGACTGACCCATTGAGTTACTCCAGCACTTTGTGGCTTTTTTGTGTGAAAAAACCACCTGCAGTTCAAATGTTGAAAAAAATGAACTGCAAATGCTGATTTACACAAAAGGACACAAAGTGCTGGAGTAACTCAGCGGGTCAGGCAGCATCTCTGGACAACATTTCAGCGACCACCACAATAGATCAACACGAGATGTGAGCTCGCTGGCTCTCCATTCTGCAATAAACCATGTGGGCCATAGAAACACGTACGTGTAGGAAGGAATTGCAGATGTTGGTTGATAGCGAAGGTGGACACAAAATGCTGGAGGGAGTCTGAAGAAGGGTTCTAACCCGAAATGTCAGCTATTCCTTTTCTCCAGAGATGCAGCCTGCTCCACTGAATGATAGAGTCATAGTCAGAAACAGGCCCTTCGGCCCAACTTGCCCACACCGACCAACATGTGCCATCTACACTCGTCCCACCTGCCTGCGCTTGGCCCATTTTCCTCTAAACCTGTCCTGTCCATGTACCTGTCTAAATGTTTCTTCAACATTGCCTCAACAAACTCCTCCAGCCACCAGTTCCATTCACCCACCACAGTTTGTGTGGGAAAGGTTGCCCATCACGTTCCTCTTTCCCCTCTCACCTTAAACCTATGTCCTCTGGTTCTCGATTCCCCAACTCTGGGGAAGAGACTCTGCGTGTCCATCCGATCTATTCCTCTCATGATTTTGTACACTTGAGTATACCGGAGTTACCTCAGCGTTTTGTGTCTATCTTCAGTGGAAACAAGTTGGCCGGGCTGTTGTTCATTGACTACAACTCGCCGTTCAACTCCATCACCTCCTGCTAAGTTATCACGAAACTCAGAGATCTGGGTCTCTGTTCATCCCGAATGTAATTGGATGCTCAACTTCCTCGTCGGCAGACCACAATCACTACGAATTGGAAACAACACTTCCTCCTCGATCAAAACACAGAGAGTGTCTCTCTCGCTCTCTCTCTCTCTCTCTCTCTCGCGCTTCCTGGAATACCTTTAACAATTACCAGTCTACCGTTTCACCTTGCCTCACCACATTCTTCCCGTTGTGATTTATTGCTCCATACTTCTCAGTGTTAGATTTCATCTGTTACATATCAGCCCATGTCACCAGTCTGTTAATGCCTCTGCTCTATTATTAGCTTCCTCATTATCTGTCATTGTCCAACTTTTGTATCTTTTCCATTCTTATGGTTTATGTCGAAACAAGGAACTGCAGATACTGGCTTACACAAAAAGACACAACGTGCTGGAGTAACTCAGCGGGTCAGGCAGCATCTCTGGACTGACCAGTTTATGTCCTCCCGTGACTAAAGTCATTAACAATGACGCAGCGGTCGGGTCGCTCCCTTACAGCGCCAGAGACCCGGGTTCGATCCTGACTACGGTTCTGTCTGTACAGAGTTTGTACATTCTCCCCGTAACCGCGTGGGGTTTCTCCGGGTGCTCATAAGTTCTAGGAGCAGAATTAGGCCATTCGGCCCATTACGTCAACTCCGCCATTCAATCATGGCTGATCTATGTCTCCCTCTCAACCCCATTCTCCTGCCTTCTCCCCATAACCCCTGGCACCCGTACTAACAAGGGTGCTCCAGTTTCCTCCCACATTCTAAAGACATGCAGGCTTGTAGGTTAATTGACCTGTAAATTCTCCCTAGTGTGTAGGATGGAAGTTCTGCACAGAGATCGCTGGTTGGCGTGCACTTGGTGGGCCAATGGATGTTCCCATGCTGTATCTTTAAAACAAAACTAAAATTAAATATAAAAATGAACAGCAGTCTTAATACTGGCCCTGGATGACTCCGCTATATTAAAAAAACATAACCATACCAACAATATATGCTCTTAGTCCCTTTCTATTTTTGCAGTCCTTTTAATTCCTTGGACTTTAAGTTTGTTAACTGAGTATGAAGTGATTTTTTGCCACACACCGTTTAGGAAGTCCACACATACAACATCAACCCTCTTAGTAATCCATAAAATAACTTGGGGAAGTTGGTGAAAGATGAGTTGCATCTAATAAATCCATGATGACTTTCATTTTGTTTAAGAAGGAACTGCAGATGCTGGAAAATCGAAGGTGGACAAAAATGCTGGAGAAACTCAGCAGTTGCAGCAGCATCTATGGAATGAAGGAAATAGGCAATGTTTTGGGCTGAAACCCTTCAGACTTTCATTTTTAGTGCATTCTTTCTCAAATCCCAACTAACTTTCTCCCAAACTATTGCCTCCATACTGTAGGGAGGAACTACAGATCTTCAATTTACACCAAAGATATAACCGAGGTTCTGAAGAAGGGTTTTGATCCTAAACGTCGCCTATTCCAATTTCTCCAGAGATGCTGCCTGACGGCTGAGTTACTCCAACATTTTGCGTCTATCTTTGCCTCCATAGGTTGTCCCATCACCAAAACCTGGCTGACTGTAACGTCAACTTCCAAGTTTATCTCCTTCCCAATTATCTAACAATACTGCAACCATATAATGCATCAGGACCACCAGAGTTCAAGGATGAGTGGGTAACCATAGCCACACCACCAGCATTTCCAGTCTGAGTCCTCAGTAACCCACAATAAATCCCAGTACCAGCTAATGATTTTAATTCAATAAATTTTACTTTTAATATCACATATTTGCTCTAAACAATAGCTGGAGAAGGGTCCAAACTTCACTGATCCATGTTCTCCAAAGATGCTTCCTGACCCGCTGAGTTACTTCAGCACTTTGTGTTCTCCAACATCTGCGTTTCAATTGTCGAAAAAAAGGAACTGCAGATGCTGGTTTACACGAAAGGGCATAAAATGCTGGAGTAACTCAGTGGGTCAGGCAGCATCTCTGGAGAAACATGGATAGGTGATGTTTCGGGTCGGGAAACACACGCACATGTGTGTGGGCACATACATACACACAAATGCACAGACACATGCACACTGGCACACATACATACATGCACACACTGGCACACACACATATACATATACGCACAGACACATGCACATGGGCACACATACATACATGCACACACACATGTGTATACAGGCATACACACACACACTCATAGAGGCATATATGCACACACATAGGTATACACACGCGCATACAGGCGCACACACACTGGCACACACGTAGGCACACACCGAGTGCATGTGCGCACATATATACACACCCACAGACACACACGCACATTCACAAACACACACTGTGAGATCACTGCCCTAACCAGCTCAGCCGAACCCTGGGAAAATGGGACAGGTGTTGTGGGGTGAGTAAGTCGGCAGGATGCAGGGGGGGGGGGGGGGGGGAGGGGGGGTTGGTGCAGGGGTTGTGAGCCCACAATGCCCAGACTCTCACCGATCCTCTGTGCAAAAGCCTAATGGCTTAATTACCATCTGAATTCTGGGAAAGGACTGGTTGATCCCAAAGGCAAGCAGAGAGCCTGCTCCATATGGCAGCCACTCTGCTCCAAAAGGGAGATCATCATGGTTTTTCCCAGTGGAAACTTCGGTGGCTGGCTATTGATCCGAGAGTCTTTGAGTAAACCGCATCCAATGGAACGTACAGCTTAGCCACTTGTCCCTTTCACAGCCAGCACGGACCACACAGGGCAGGCCCTTTAGTTCTCAGGCTCCGCTATTTTTTAATTGGAGCTTGTGACAGGCTTTGAGATTCTTTTTCTTTCCAACTTTGCTACTTCACGAAGTAAAATCTCCGCTGGAAAAAGTACGAAAACAAAAAAAAACAATACAATGCACATTGCTACAGGTTTGATCCGAAACCGCACTGAATTAATTGGTGTTATTAGAAATAGAGGAATAGACCTAAGCCGTTCAGCCCGTCTAAATTAATAGTTTAGTTTTAGAGATACAGTATTGAAACAGGCCCTTCGGCCCATCGCTCGTTCACACTAGTTCAATTAAGTTCCACTTTCTCATTCACTCCCTACTCACTAGGGGCAATTTTACAGAGGGCCCATTAACCTACAGACCCGCACATCTTTGGGATGGGGGAGGAAACGGGAGCACCCGGAAGAAACCCACGCGGTCACAGGGAGAACGTGCAAACTCCACGCATAGGCAGCACCCGAGGCCGGGATCGCAACCGGGTCTCTGGCGCTGCGAGGCAGCAACTCTAACGCTGCGCCACCGTGCCGCAGATGCTGGGAGCTTGATCGAGACTCAAAGTGCTGGAGAAGCACAGTGGGTCAGACAGCATCTGCGGAGAAGATGGAGAGGCGATGTTTTGGGTTTGGACCCTTCTTCTGACCCGAAATGTCACCTATCCATTCCCTCCACAGATGCTGCCTGACCCACATGAACCCCCCCCCTCCCCCCCCCCCCCCCCCCCCCGCAGCCGACCTTGAAGGTGCAGGACGCAATGGAGTTATGAGATACAGGAGGAGTCCTCTTAGCCTCTCTTATACTGCATTCAATGAGATCGTGGGTGAGTCGAGCTCTTGCAAGTCGGCAGGTTCCGTCAGCCCATTGGAAGTACCTCTGCGTTCAGCTATTCCTCCCCAAATCCCCCTTGTCCGTACAAACACCGTACCGACAGCACCCGTAGTCAGGATCGAACCCGGGTCTGTGGCCTTCTAAGGCGCCAACTCTACCGCTACACCACTGCGTTGATTTAAAAAAAAAAAAATCCACTTGGGGAAACAGGTCTGACCTGTCGGCGTTACTTTGCATTTTCCCATTGCTAATATTTGAATTCCCTTTCTCTGTTCTTTTGCTCTCGCTCGTTCTTAAGTTCAGAAGCACTTGTTCACTAAAATACCTTTTCTTTTGCCCTTCTCTTTGAGCTTGTGTGAGGCTGACAGTGTTTTTCCCAGATGGTGACAAGTGAAGGAGGGAATATTTTCTCATGCCTCCACCACAAGGAAGTTTTATTCTTCAGATGCTAAACCCACTTCAAATGCAAATAGGGCAAAGTTTCGCTCCTCTGTTAGCATAACAATTATGGGAAAGTTGGAGCCTCCAACCAGCCTTTATCAACACGCTGAAAGACTTGTAGGTTCACAGTATTGCAAGCCTAGAAACGAGTGGTGGGTATTTTTTGCCCTGCCAGATTTAAATAAGGGAGAGACATTGTGAAAAGCAGAATAAGGTGTGCAATAGATCCTCCACACAAACGCTCTCCCTCCCCCCCCCCCCCCCCCCCCCCCCACCACAGCCCATTGCCAGCAGAAGGCTTTTTGTTTGTTAATGAAGGTTTCACAGAGTTTGGCCACAGCTGGTTCGAGAGATTTAACTTTCGGGCGGGATACACCAAGACAGAAGATTGCTTGCGAGCGAGTTTAAGATTGACGGTGTAAGGTTGAGCACAAGCCCCCTCCCGGCACGGCAGCTCAAAGGGAGCGCCGCACTATTGAAGATGCGGAGGGTCAGATAAGGAGCGAAACCAAGGTTGTATATGCCTCCTCAGCTTGGACATGAAAGGTCCTTCAGCTTTGTGTTGACAAATAACTAGACAGACTGTCTCTGTTTGGAAAGAAATGGCAGATGCTGGTTTATACTGAAGATAGACACAAAGTGCTGGAGTAACTTAGTGGGTCAGGCAGCATCTCTGGAGAAAAAGGATGGGTGATGTTTAAAAGTCACCCTGACATTTTCTCCAGAGAAGCTGCCCAGCCCGCCGAGTCACTCCAGCACTTTCTGTCGCTATTTAGTTTAGTTTAGTTTAGTTTAATTTAGAGATACAGCGTGGAAACAGGCCCTTTGGCCCACCAGGTCCGCGCTGACCAACGACCCCCCGTACACTAGCACTATCCTACACACGTGGGACAATTTACAGAATCCAATTAACCTACTTTGGCGTGTGGGAGGAAACCAAAGGAAATCCACCTGGGCACAGGGAGAGCATACAAACTCCGTACAGAGATCACCCATAGTCAGGATCAAACCCGGGTCTCCTGCGCTGTAAGGCAGCAACGCTACCTCTGCGCCACTGTGCCACGACTGATGTATTGATACATCTCTCAATAGACATCAGTACAGTAAAACTCCAATAATTCGCTGTCTAATTATTCAGAGTTGTGGACAGTTTTGGCTTCCAGGTGATATATGTTGCTCTCCTTTCCAGCATATTGAGCCCCAGTTCCTTGCTCCCTTCCCACTCGTTATAGAGCCCCAGTTCCTTGCGCCATCACGCGCACCGTGCTAACGTTCCCGCTGTCCATCCCGACTTCTCAGGATCCCAATTCACCCGCTTCCTTTCACTTACTCAGTCCCCGCTTTCCTGCCCTCCCTTCAAACCTACCTGGTTCACTCGGAAATGTATTACAAAACTGTGCAACATCAAGGAAGTGTGACAGAAATATACTGGAGTATTAATGTGTGAATAACATCCAATAGACCAGAAAAGTTGCCCATCCCACACCATGATTGTTGTAGATACAGGGAACTGCAGATGAAGAAGGGTCTCGACACGATACATCACCTATCCATGTTCTCCAGAGATGCTGCCTGACACAGGGACTCCAGCACTTTGTGTCCTTTTGTGTATTAACCAGCACCTGCAGATCCTTGTTTCTCCAACTGCAGATGCTGGTTTACCAAGGAAAGACACAAAGTACTGGAGTAACACAGTGTATCAGGCAGCATCCCTGGAGGACATGGATAGTTGACCTTTTGGGTCAGGACCCTTCTTCAGGCTTGTGTCTTGGAATTGAGGAACCTGTTTTGGGAGTCTGGCATCAGGCACGTGAGCGGCCTGGCTTATCCTTTGCAGTCATAGAGTAATGCAGCATGGAAACAGGCCCTACGGCCCAACTTGCACACTGACCAACGTGTCCCATCCACACTAGTCCCGGCATAAACCAGCATCTGCTGTTCCTTCCTAAGCATCTCTGGAGAATAAGGATAGCTGATGTTTCAGCTTGGGACCCTTCTTCAGACTCAGCAGGTCAGGCAGCATCTCCAGAGAACATTTGCTTTCTTTCAAGGACCCAAGCAGTCCTTCCAGGTCCGACAGAGCTTCACCTGCACCTCCTCCAACCTCATCTACTGCATCCGCTGCTCTAGATGTCAACTGATCTATATCGGTGAGACCAAGCGGAGGCTTGGCGATCGTTTCGCCGAACACCTCCGCTCGGCCCGCGATAACCAACCCGACCTCCCGGTGGCTCAGCACTTCAACTCCCCCTCCCATTCCGTATCCGACCTCTCTGTCCTGGGCCTCCTCCACGGCCAGAGTGAGCAACACTGCAAATTGGAGGAACATCACCCCATATTCCGCTTGGGGAGTCTGCATCCTCTTGGCATGAACATTGAATTTTCTCAATTCTGTTGACCCTTGCTGTCTCCTCCCCTTCCCACCTCTCCCCTAGCCCTCGGGCTCCTCCTCCTCCTTTTTCCTTTCTTCCCCCCGCCTCCCCCCACCCCCCCCCATCAACCTGAAGAAGGGTTTCGGCCCGAAACTTTGCCCATCTCCTTCGCTCCATAGATGCTGCTGCACCCGCTGAGTTTCTCCAGCATTTTGTGTACTCTCCAGAGAACAGGATAGGCGATGTGTCGAGTTGAGACCCTTCTTCAGACTGACGGACCAGTTTGAAGAAGGGTCCCGACCCGAAACGTCACCTATCATGTTCTCCACTGATGCTGCCTGACCCGCTGAGTTATTCCAGCACTCTGTGTAAACCAGCAACTGCAGTTCTTTCTTTCTACACCTTGAGATGGGAAGCAGGTAAACAAGCCATTAACTCTTGGCATTCACACTGGATTGTGAATCAGTCTGCAGAGATTTTCATTCCCCATTCAAACACCATTTGCGCCCCCAGGCAACGCACAGAACTTCCATTGCTGATTGATGATTGAATACCACTGACAGAAGAGATGATTAACGAAATCTCGCTTCCCTCCTTCCCGAGGCCGATCTCTCTCCTCCCCACCATCCCCACCTCCATCTCCAGAACACCAGCTGCACACGAAGTCAGATCATCGTCTCACAAATCAACTTCAGGGTGAAACCAAAGTTCCTTAATCATGACGAATCTCACGAATCTTATCCTCAGCTGGGCCCCTGCACTAGAAAGGCTTGGATCATCTCCTGGTGAGTCAGCCAAGCCCACATCTCTTCCAAACAGGTGCCAGATCCCAGAGGTTAACAGGGAGCACACACATATGGGGAGAGCTCTTCCTGCAAGGCAACCTGTAAATTAATCGCAAGAGTCAACAGTCAAGAGTGTTTTACTGTCATATTTCCCAGATAGAACAATGAAATTCTTACTTGCAGCAGCACAACAGAATCTGTAAACATAGTACACTGTAAACAATATAATAAATTAGAAAAAAAGGTTCAGTGAGTGTAGACATATACACACACATATACATACATACACACATATACACATATACATATATATATACACACACACATGCGTACATACAAAAAACAAAAATAATAGTGCAAAAATTCAAGACCAATGCACCCAAGAGCTTATTGGCGGTTGTAGTGTTTAATGCTGGTATTGCCCCCCCCCCCCAATATCAGACGATCCATCGTCGCCCAAGATGAGCGGAGAACACAGGAGATCGATACCAGGCACCCCCTGCACGGACACACAGCACCTCCACCCCCGACTGAAATCCAGAGCCAGTTTCTTGCAGACAGTCCCACCTCTCCAGACAACCAAAGAAACAGCAAGGACCAACATCTGGAAAGATGAATGGAACCAGCTCAACACACGAGCCCACGACTGGATGGAGAGAGGAATCACTCCGACTGAATGCCTCGCCAGCGGGCACGACCTCCCATGGCCAACCTGGAAGACCCTCAACAGATTACGAGTGGAGCAGGGGAGGTGCAAAGCACTTATGAAAGCATGGAACTACCAGGCAGAAGACACATGCAGCTGTGGAGCAGGGCAGACAATGTCCCACCTACTGGTGTGTGACGATGCCCCCCAGTGCAGCCCCCAGGACCTGGCTGAACCGACCCGACCCGACCAGCTGTGACCTGCGCCAGATACTGGCGGAACGACATCTGAGATTGCATCGGACTCGAAGAAGAAGAAGTGTTTAATAGCCTGATGGCCGTCGGGAAGAAGCTCTATAGCAGCATCCAAGATTCTGTTTGAAGAAGGGTTCCGATCCAAAATGTCTTCTATCCAAGTCCCCCAGAGATGCTGCTTGACCCAGAGTTACTCCAGCACTTTATGCTTTTTCTGTCAACCAGCATCTGCGGTACCTCGCTCATGTCATTTTAATTTAGTTTGGAAACAGGCCCTTCAGCCCACCGAGTCCACGCCGACCAATGATCTCCCATGCGCTACTTCTATCGGACACACTAGGGACAATTTACAGAAGTCAATGCATCTACAAACCTGCACGTCTTTGGAGTGTGGGAGGAAACTGGAGCAGCCGGAGGAAACCCACGTGGTCATCGGGAGAACATACAAACTCCGCACGGACAGCATCCGTAGTCAGGATCAAACCAGGATCTCTGGCGCTGTAAGGCAGAAGCAGAATAGGCCATTCAACCCATCGAGTTGACTCCACCATTCGATCATGGCTGATCAATTTTTCCTTCTCAACCCCATTCTCCCACCTTCTGCCCATAACCTATCCTTATTATCTACCTATCACTCATCAGGCTTTGTCCTACCCTTCCTCTCTTCCAGCTTTCTCACTCTACCTCCGCAACAACCAATGTGAAGAAGGGAACCGACAGGAAAAGTGGCAACATTTTATGATTTTATCTCCAGTTTAATTAGTTGAAGTTCAGTTTACAATTGTCGCCTGTACAAAGATAAAGTTCTCTGGCCTGAAGAAGGGTCCTGATCTGAAATGTCACTTATCCATGTTCTTCAGAGATGCCGCCTGGCCCGCTGAGTTACTCCAGCACTTTGTGTCTTTTCTAGGGTCCTGCTGTTGCCTAACTCTGAGGGTCCTGTGTAGCATCCTGCCAGACTCTTCACAGATGCATTGTTTAAGAAGCAAACATGAATGGCATTGATTGCGTCATAGAATCATACATGTGTGGAAACAGGCTCATTGGCCCAACTTGACCACACCGGCCAACATGCCCCATCTACACTAGTCCCACCTGCCCGCGTTTGGCCCATATCCCTACAAACCTCCCCTATCCATGTACTTGCCTAACTGTTTCTTAAATGTTGTGATAGTCCCTGCCTCAACCAGCTTGTTCCACACACCCACCACGCTTTGTGTGAAAAAGTTACCTCTCAGATTCCCATTAAATCTTTTCCCCTTAATTGCAATGCACCATATTGAGTTGATAGTACAGTGATTGTAGAGAAAGGCATATTCCAAGTGTTTTTACTGGAGGCCCGGCAGCAGCCTGGGACTCGCCTGAATCAGGTGCTGGTCCAAACGAAAGAGCACGTTGACCGGACTAGACTTTGAAAATGGAGCCAGAACCTGGCGACTCTTGTATTCGGTCTCGGTGAACTATTTTTATACACTTTGTACTAATCCAGGATTGTGCTTAGGTGTGGCAATACTTTACTGAGCTGCATGCCCCAAAAAAAATGTCACTGTACGCCTGTACACGTGATAGTGAAGAACCATTGAACCATTGTAACCACATTGAAACTTACCGAATAGTGAAAGGCCTGGATAGGGTGGATGTGGAGAGGATGTTTCCACTAGTGGCAAAGTCTAGGACCGGAAAGCAAAGCCTCAGAATAAAAGGTTGTACCTTTAGAAATGAGAAGAGGAGGAATTTCTTTAGTCAGAGGGTGATGAATCTGTGGAACTCATTGCCACAGGCCAAGTTATTGGGTATTTTTAAAGCGGAGGTGGATGGATTCTTGATTAGTAAGAGTGTCAGGGGTTATGGGGAGATGGCAGGAGAATGGGGTTGACAGGGAGAGACAGATTAACCATGCTTGAATAGCAGAGTAGACTTGATGGGGCAAATGACCTAATTCTGCTCCTAAAACTCCTGAACTTGTGAACCATTGACACGTGGAGATTGTGAAAGGTGTTCTGTAAAAGCAGCCCATTGTTTCAGCGAAACATGTTGAGGTAAGGATGCTATTTAAGGGCAAGTTGCTGCGTAATTAAAGTTTTCACCAAAGTCCATCGGAACTCTATCCTGCCATTCCTACAGGACGTAGGAAACTCCAACTAATTGGACTGTTGAGCGAAACAGACCTGAGACCCACGGTGTCCAGGGTAGACAGAACACTCTGGAAGCTATTTATAATCACTCTGAATATCCGATAAAACCAAAATAACTGATATATCATTTCATTGGTATTGTCTACAGGTCCTTACGGACAGTGTGTGTGAAGTATTTACTGAATGTGATGACTTGACCGCACTTCCTGTGGTTTTAGTAAACACTTCTCAAATGTTCTGTCATTAGCTTCCAATTCACAATCAATGTTGTTCACACATTAGACAAGATGCTTATCTAAGGAAACATCCGCTGGGTTTTCAAGCATGCACCAGTTGAAGTGACTATGGAATGCAGATGCAGTTGACATTGGGTGATGGCAGTGGGACTTTGCCCTGCGTTGATCGCGGATGTGGACCTTGCTGATGTCAATAGACTATGTCCTTGTCCCCTTCTCTTTAACATACAAGGAAACATCAATGATTCAGATGAACGAGGCTGTTACCAAAAAGTCAAGAGTGTTTGATTGTTATATGTACTGCCATTGGAACAATTACATTGTTTTTGTATGTATGTATGTATGTATGTATGTATGTATGTATGTATGTATGTATGTATGTATGTATGTATGTATGTATGTATGTAGTGCATCTGCTGGTTTAAACTGAAGATAGACACAGCAAAATGCTGGAGTAACTCGGCGGGACAGGCAGCATCTCTGGAGAGAAGGAATGGGTGATGTTTCGGGTCAAGGGAAGTTACTGTTGAGTAACCCGCTAAGTTACTCCAGCATTTTGTGCATATATATATATATATACACACACACACATTGAACTTTCTTTTCCGTTTCTTATATCATTCACAGAGTGCTATGTTTACATGTTCTGTTGCGCTGCTGTGAGTAAGAATGTCACTGTTCTGCCTGGGACAAATGACAATAATACACACCTACTTGCAGCAGCATATTAGGCCTGTAAACACAGTACTCATAGATCAGGTCTGAAGAAGGGTCTCGACTTGAGAATGCACCCATTCCTTCTCTCCAGTGATGCTGCCTGTCCCGCTGAGTTACTCCAGCTTGTTGTGTCTGTGGCCAGGAAAGAAAGGCGGAGATGGGAGGGGAGGTTAAAAAAAAAAGCAGAAAGTGCTGGAGTAACTCAGCGGTTCAGGCAGCGACTCTGGAGAAGATGGATAGGTGATGTTTTGGGTCGGGACCCTTCTTAAGACTAATTGTAAGGGGAGGATGGAGAGGGCTGGAAGAGAGGAGGGGCAGGCCAATCATGGCAGGTAAAAAGTGAAAATAGATGAGGGTTTTTTTTTTGATAGGCTGATGGTTGGATATAGGCCAGAGATGGAAAACAGAAGGGCAGCACAGTGGCGCAGCAGTGGAGTTACAGCCTCACAACCCCAGAGACCCTATCTCAATTCTGACCGGAGGTCTGTATGGAGTTTGTACGTTCTCCCCATGACCACATGGGTTTTCCCTGGAATCTCCGGTTTTCCCCCACACACCAATGACTTGCAGGTTTGTAGGTTAATTGGCTCGGTAAAATTCGACATTGTCCCCAGTGTGTGGGATAGTGTTGGGGTATGGGGATACTGCGCTGGTCGGCGCTGACTCGGTGGGCTGAAGGGGCTGTTTCTGAGCTGTATCTCTAAATTAAACTAAACTAAACTAAAGCAAGATGGAAATGGGCAGCGATGGCTCTCCGGTTGCTCCAAATTCCCCCCACACTCCAAAGAAGGACAGGTTTCTAGATTGATTGGCTTCTGTGAATTGTCCCTAGTTTTTGGGATGGCGCTAGTGTGCGGGGCGATCGCTGGTTGGCGCGGACACGGTGGGCCGAATGGCCCGTTTGCTCTCTGTGTCTCTGAAGATTGTATTTGAGACAAATGGATTGAAGAGTTGCGAAGGGGAAAGTGATGCTGCTTGGAGCTTTCTGTAAGTGGAAGGTGTGAGGCACAGCAGCAGTTATTAGTGAGAAGAGGGGTCTGCCAATACTGTCTCACAAGAGGCAGCAAACTAGAAGCAATTTGCTTTATTGCATTTTTGTTGGGCCAGTGCCTCCTGAGGGAAGGATATTTGATGTCACAATGCTTTGAGCTGCACTCAGCTACCTGTAACATTATACTGGTGGTGGTGGAGTCATTCGCTGTTCTGTGAATGTCGAGCTTGTTTCTACTCTGCAGGTGAGTATCTGGGTCAGGATGCTCGATCATCCTGTTGCTCTTTTGTGTAAAATGATTTTCTTTCTCCTCGTCCGTAAACGACACATCAGAGCAAACGACAACAACGTGGTTCTGATGTCGAATTTGTCAATCCAGGACGCCCAGTCTGAAGAAGGGTCCCGACCTGAAACGTCGCCCATCCTTTTTCTCCACCCCTTTCGGGGCGGCACGGTGGTGGTGCAGTGGTAGTTGCAGCTTTACAGCACAAGAGACCCCGCTTCGATCCTGACTATAGGTGCTGTCTGTACGGAGTTTGTACGTTCTCCCTGTGACCGCGTGGGATTTCCTCCCACACTCCAAACATGTACGTGTTTCTACATTAATTGGCTTTGGTAAAAATATTGTAAATTGTCCCTAATGCGTAGTATAGTGCTGATGCACAGGGATCGCGGGTCAGTGCTCACTCGGTGGGCCAAAGGGCCTGTTTCTACGCTGTATCACTAAACTAAACTAAACTAAACTTAACTTAACTAACTAAACTAAAATGCTCCCGGACCTACTGAGTTACTCCAGCACTTTGTGTCTACCTTCAGTATAAACCAGCATCTGCAGTTCCTTTCTACACACCCCCGTCTTTTAGGTTAGTTTAGAGATACAGCGTGAAAAACTGGCCCTTGGGCCCATTAAGTCTGCACTGACCATCGATCACCCATACACCAGTTCTATCCTACACGCTTATGGCAATTTACAGAAGCCAATTAACCTACAAACCTGCACGTCTTTGGAATGTAGGAGGAAACCGGAGCACCCGGCCAAAACCCACGCTGTCACGGGGAGAACGTACAAACTCCATACAGCCAGCACCCGTAGTCAGGATGGAACCCGGGTCTCTGGCGCTGTGAGGCAGCAACTCTACCGCTGCGCCATGGTGCCGCCCATAATGAATCCAAGCTATTTGGACAAAATTTTTAAAAGCCCTCACATGTTCCTTTGGTTTACAGAAGATTAACCCGGACAATCTGGGACATTCCTGGAGAATTGACACTTCATTCAATAACACAAAATCAGGATCTAGCCACTTCTGCTTAGAATCATTCTCTGGAAAAGTCAGCAAAGAATCCAAGCAGCCATTCCAAAAACAACAATTAAATAAAGTTAGGAATTCAAGCCGGGTTGTGATACGCTGGGAATAACGTGATGGATTGCAACGGGTAGTCTGAGTGAACTCCCAGCTTTAATTGATTTCTTTGTGGGGGTCCTGGAGATTTTTTCCTTTGAATACTTTTGACGAGAAGACATTTATCCCGCATTTTTTGGCTTTTTTGCAAAACCTCAGGAGTCACATTAGTCAGTACCAGGGAGCAGAAAAGCCCTTATAAGGACATTTGGTGCGTATGGGTAAAGGGCTGATTGTTGGGTGGATGTTCGTTTAGTTACATGCATCCTTCATTCAATAGTGTACTAGCAAATGTCAAGCCAAATACTGCAGATGCCGGATCTATAAGCATAGTATCATACTGCATGGAAACAGGCCGTTCGGCCCACCGTGTCGATGATGACCATGTGCACCCACCTGTATTAATTTTGCCTGTAGACTTCTACACCTAAGTGATCCAAGAGGTCGCTTAGACATTCCATAAATGATCAAAAAGGATATCAAGTGCTGGAGTAAGTGCTGGGTCAGGCAGCAGGCAGCATCACTGGAGAACATGGACAGGTGACCTTTCTAGTGTTGGACATTTCAAACCCTGGGAAAGAGGTTCGAACAGACTACCCTTTCTGCCCTTAAGGGCTGGGACTCTTCAGAAGAAGGGACCCGACCAGAAACATCACCTATCCATGTTCTCCGTAGATGCTGCCTAGTAACATGGTGCCGAGACAACAACCTCTCCGTCAGTGACAGCAAGACAAAGGAGCTAGTGGCGAACATGCCCCAATCAGCATCAATGGTGCTGACGTGGAGATGGTTGAGAGCTTCAACTTGCTGGTGTAAGTATCATCAACAATTTGTACTGGACAAATGATCAACATTGAAGCTGCAGCCAAGTACACCAACCTTTACTTCCACACGGGTCTATTGAAGTTTAGCACGTCTCCAATGACTCTGACCGACTTCAATGATTCATCGATTCATTAACCAGCTTCTACAGATGCATCGTAGAGAGCATTTCATCGGGACGCATCACATCCTGGTTTACAAACAGCTCTGCCCACGACTGCAAGAAATTACAGGGAGTTTAGTTTTAGAAATACAGTGTTGGAACAGGCCATTTCGACCCACCGAGTCGGCACCGAGCAGCAATCACCTGTACCCTACTTCTACCCTGCACACGAAGGACAATTTACAGAAGCCCATTACCCAACAAACCTTGCACGTTTTTGGAGTGTGGGAGGAAACCAGAGCACCCGGAGAAAACCCTCACGATCACAGGGAGAACATACAAACTCCACACAGACAGCACCCGTAGTCAGGATCGATCCCGGGTGTCTGGTGCTGTGACTGTGTGGGTTTTTTCCAGGTGCTCCCTTTTCCTCCCACATTCCAAAGACGTGCAGGTTTGTAGTAAATTGCTTCTGTAAATTGGCCAATGCATGTAGGATATAGCTAGTGTATGGGGTGATCGCTGGTCGGCATGGACTCGGTAGGCCGAGGTGTCTGTTTCCACTCTGTATCTCCAAACTAGACAAATTAATTATTAATGACTGACAATTTAAAGAGTTAACTGTGGATATCCATTGAAGGTCTGTGGTGTAGCCCAGTGGATTGGCAACGCCTAGGGCAAAACCAGAGTGTATTGTTACCAACAATTGGTCCTTTGACAGGCTTTGTGCCTGTTACAACTTGCCAACGGCTATGTTGCTGTGACAAAGGGTCCCGACCCGAAGCGTCACCTATCTACATTCTCCAGGGATGCCGTCTGAACCATTGAGATACTCCAGCACTTTGCGTCTACGAGAGATAGACGCAAGGTTCTGGAGTAACTCAGGGGGGGTCAGGCAGCATCTCTGGAGAAATAGGATGGCTCACTTTTCGGGGTCGGGACCCTTCTTCAGGCACCCAGTGATTCAATTCGAACGATAGTTTATTGTCACATGTACCTGGGTACAGTGAAAGTCTTTGTATTGCTGGTAAAGTCGTAGAGCAGACTTCACTGTGCAGTTCACAAGAGTCACCACCTTTCTGGCACCGACAAAGTTACAAAAGTTCCAAGCACAGTCTTATCTTCTCCTCCCCCCCCCCCGCCCTTGCTGTGTCCCCCTTAGTTCTTAGTGGGCTAAGTGCTAATGTACAGGGATACTTGCACTGAACTGTATATACAAAAATGAATTTCACTGTACCTCAGTACTTGTGACAAATAACATTCCATACTACACCCCTGCTAGGTCTCCCTTATTATTGGCACCCTCCCCCCCCCTACATCCCCTCCCCCCATCCCCTATCCCCTCCCCCCCTTCTTAGTTCTTAGCGCCACCCCCCCCCCATCAGGTCTCTCTTTGCTTCTAGCAGCCCCCTGGTCGATCGGCACGGCGAAGCATCCCGGGAGTTACTCCAGCACTTTCCTTCGCTCCATGGAAACTCAGCGGGTGCAGCAGCATCTATGGAGCGAAGGAAATAGGCAACGTTTCGGGCCGAAACCCTTGGAGCGAAGGAAATAGGCAACGTTTCGGGCCGAAACCCTTGGGTTTCGGCCCGAAACGTTGCCTATTTCCTTCGCTCCATAGATGCGGCTGCACCCGCTGAGTTTCTCCAGCATTTTTGTGGGGGGACCTTTGTTTCCATGCTCTGTGTCTACCTACGCCCGGTTAATGCTGGGCCATTGAGGGAGCTGATGCTCGCGCGGGCAGTCGTTTGCCAACAATGCAGAATTCAGATTTTGGCACAAACCCTGTTCACAAAAGAGTTAAGTGTGAGCCTGGACATTCTAAATGGAACAGTCGTCTCAGACCTTCTCAGATCTGGCCCAGCCCGCTGAGCTGGTACCCTGGCAGCTACCTGTCCCACAGATATGAAATTTCATTTAGTTCACAGGGGGAATAAGGTATCAGTGAGTGGGTGCCAGATACACTGAGGATCTTCACACAGCATAATGAAAGCTTGGACAGCAACAGGATTGGGTGGAAACAGGATCCCAAGGTTCAGGTGACAGTACATGCGAAAAACAACTGTGTCCTGTACACCGTCTCTGGTTGACGTCTACACTGGAGCTACTTCAGCACACCATCCTCTCCCATATTTCAGTGCCTCCTCCAAGTGTTGTGAGTGAACCTAGATAGTGAGAACAGACACAAAGCGCTGGAGTAAATCAGCGGGTCAGGCCGCATCACTGGAGAAAAAGGACGGGTGATGTTTCCGATCGGGACCCTTCTTCAGACTTCCCCATTCAAAATATCACCCTTTAAAGACAAAGGACAAAGGACATTTATTGTCACATACACCAATTGGTGTAGTGAAATGTGTCTTGCCGTGCAGCACATAGATAAAGATAAGACATAACATTAAAGAATTTAACATAAACATAAAAAAACATCCCCCCACAATGGTTCCCATTATGAGGGAAGGCACAAAGTCCAGACCCCATCCCCAGTTCACCCATAGTCGGGCCTATTGAGGCCCCAACAGTCGCCGCTATGGGGGCCGATGTTCCAGGCCCTTTCTCGCCGGGTGATGGTGCTCCCAGCGGCTCAGGCTGCCTGTAACTGCCGCTTCCTTGCTGGAGACCGCGGCTTCCGACGCCGACGGGCCGCGCTGAATGGAGCTCCACAACTGGTGATCTCGCCGAGAGATCCCAGGCTCCCGATTTAAATTTCAGCGCCGCCGCCCGCAGCCGGCCGCCCGCCCCGCAGCTCCGCGATGTTCACCTGCGGTCTTCAGCTCACCGGAGCTCCAGCGCGGCGACCCAGGCAAGGTATCGCCCGCTCCGCTCCACGATGGTGCTCCTGCGCTGAGCCGCTGCCGAAGCCGTGGTTCTGGGCGGCCCCCTCAGGAAACGCCGCTCCAGGCCCGCTGGTAGGCCGCGAGGACGGGTCGATGATGCAGCCCAGAGAAAAGCTGCCTCACTGACCAGGTAGGGTCCCTAGAAAGCAGTTTCCCCCTTCCCCCCCCTCCACCCCAACATAAAAAAAGGCTAGGACTCCGAAAATCAAAAAACTCAACTAACTAAAAATTAAAAAAAGAGAGAAAAGACGGACAGCTGCAGGCTGGGCAGCCATACCCGTACAGGACGGCGCCCCCCTCAGACTTTGCAGTCTGAAGAAAGGTCCCGACTTGAAACATCGCCCATCTATTTCTCCAGAGATGCTGCCTGACTCGCTGAGTTACTCCAGCACCCTGTGTCTATTTTCACTATGAACCAGCACCTGCAGTTCCTTCCACACATAGAATAGTGAGTCGACATCAACGGAGTTAGACTATAATCTTTAATTGGACTTTATCTTTAACGTTATTTGGACTTTATACTAAACGTTATATCCTTCATCCTGCATCTGTACACTGGACGGCTTGTTTGTCATTATCTATACACCTTTTATGTACAGTGATACTTGCACTGAACTGTGTACAAAAATGAATTTCACTGTACCTCGGTTCATGTGACAAATGAGTCTGAACATCAGTCTGAAGAAGGGTTTCGACCCGAAGCGTTGCCTATTTCCTTCGCTCCATAGATGCTGCCTCACTCGCTGAGTTTCTCCAGCATTTTAGTCCACCTTAGTCCTTTTCACCGACTGGTTAGCACACAACCAAAATGTACCTCGGTGCATGTGACATTAATAAACTGAAGTAGTCTGGCAGTACCTTGTCCCGTACCAGCCTTTCTGTCCTGGGCCTCCTCCATTGCCAGAGTGAGGCCGCAGAAACGCCCTCACATGGCAACTAGATTACTGGCATTAGTCTCGTTTACATTCAAGGCCAATGCCCTATTTCTCTGGAGAAACAAGGAACTGCGGATGCTGGATTACAAAAAAAAAGACACAAAGTACTGAAGTAACTCAGTGGGTCAGGCAGCATCTCTGGGGAACATGGCTCGGTGACGATTCGGGTCTGAACATTGAACAGTATAGCACAGGAATGGGCCCTTCGGCCCACATTGTTTAAGCTGAACATGATGCCAAGTTAAACTGGTCTCACCTGTCAGTACATGATTCATATCCCTCTATTCCCTGCACTTCCAAGTGCTTAGCTGAAAGCCTCTTAAATGCCATTGTCGTATCTGCCTCAACCACCACCACTGGCAATGTGTTGCAAGCCCCCACCACTCTCTGTACGTTAAAACTTGCCCCGCACACCTCCATAAAACTTCCGACCTCTCCCCTTATAGCTACGCCCTCTAGTGTTGGACATTTCCACCCTGGGAGAAAGGTTCTGACTGTCTACCCTGTCGCTCCCCCGAAGCGTCACCTACCCACGTTCTCCAGAGAGGCGGCCTTGAGTTACTCCAGCACCTTGTGTCTTTTTTTCCCCCCGATTTCCCTGGATTCCCACACTGGTAAATAAAATCTGGCGACGGGGGAGCCTTTAGAATCAACAAGACGGCTGAGGAGTTAAAAGAATAGTTGTCGGAGCAAAAAAAAATGTTTCTGTGAAAGAAAAAAAGTTCTGATGATTCTTAATGCAGATGTACGATCAGAAACAGTGTCTGCAGTAACTCATCAAATCAAACTGGTTTGGGATCCTGGTTCATGTTACCTCTTGCTTGCCAAGTAGGACTAGTCATTGACCTCAACTAGATTAACCTTTCAGTCTCCAACAATTGGTTCATGATGAACCAAAGGCTATTGTTGCAGGGACAACGACCTCATAAAATTCACTATGTCTTCAAAGTAGGTATACCTTGAGGAGATATCGCAGTCATAAGGTCATGTGTAGAATTAGGCCATTCGGCCCATCAAGTCTACTCCACCATTCAGTCATGGCTGATCTACTCTATCTCTCCCTCCTAACCCCATTCTCCTGCTTTCTCCCCATAACCTTTGACACCCGTACTAATCAAGAATTATATATCTCTGCCTTAAAAATATCCACTGACTTGGCCTCCACAGCCTTCTGTGGCAAAGAATTTCACAGACTCACCACCCTCTGACTAAAGAAATTTCTCCTCATCTCCTTCCTAAAAGGACGTCTTTTAATTCTGAGTCTATGATCTCCAGTCCTAGACTCTCCCACGAGTGGAACCATCCTCTCCACATCCATTCTATCCAAGCTTTTTGCTATTCTGCATGTTTCAATGAGGTAAGCAGTGGAGCTATTGTATGTACATTGAGGATAGACACACGGTGCTGGAGTAACTCAGTGGGTCAGGCAGCATCTCTGGAGAAAATGGATGGGTGACGTTTTAGGTCGGGACCCTTCTTCAGACTGAAGGTAGACGGGAGGGAATTAGAGGGAGGAAAAGTCACAGCCGGCAACAGATGACCAAGGAAGGGTGAAGCCCATAGTGGTCCATTGTTGGCTGGGGAAGAGGTGATAATGGAGGGATACCGGGATGCGAACAGTGGAACTAGCAGGACAGCCAGGGTGGGGGAGGGTGGAGAGAGGGAATGTATGAACATTGAATTCTCCAATTTTAAGTAACTCTAACAACCCCCCTCCCCTCCCCCACACAAGCACATTTCTTCCCTCCCTTCATTCCCCTATGCCCCACCTACACTTGGATCTATTTCTCTCCCTCCACCGAGATCCTTTCCCCTGACTTCACGAATCGTAACTCTTTCAATTCGTTTGTCTCACATCTTTATTCCTCATCTCTGGCCTTTGTTCGACCATCTGCCTATCAAAAACCCTCCATCGCCCTTGTTCACCTGCAACCCGCCACGCTTTGACCTGCCCCCCCTCTCATTGTAGCTTTCTTCCTTTGACCTGCCCCTCCTCTCATTGTAGCTTTCTTCCCAGGGACACATTTGGAGGCTGACGTCAAGCGGCTGCTGGAAGATCATCAACCCGTCGAAAGACGCTCTCTGGTCTGCCCGAACCTTGCTGTTCTCCCTTCCAGAGCGAGATGTCCGTCGGGGAATGTTGCCGACTGGCCCGCTCCAGACTGCAGGAGTACGTGCTGAGGGATGCACTGAAGCTCGGTGCAGCCAACGCCAAGGCTCTGTGGGGGAGGACCACAGTCTAGGGCTGGACATTTGGGGGGGCAGGGTCCAGTAGTGACACCCCTCAAACAAGGGAAGGGTTATCACCCCAGAAGGGGCAAGAGTGCTGGGTATAAGGATAGTTTGTGAACACTACCAAATACAACTCTAATTAATGCACAAACTCTGAGAATGTCGGAAGAGTTTTTAGACTGTTCTTGTTTTGTATATATTTTTTATTATTCGGAATAATGTTTATTTTGGGAAAAAGATCCGTATTCTCAAGAGATGCTGCCTGACCCATGTGTTTTTTTGTTGTCCCTTTTCAGAAAATTCAACAGTGCGTGCCAGCAGATCCCAGCTGTGAAATGATACCGTCAATAATTACAGTCACAGCCACTCATCCTCCAAATTCATTCGCTCACCTACACATTTGGGGCAATTTACAATGAACAAATTGACCTTCCAACCCCGCACGTCTTTGGGATGTGGGAAGAAACCGGAGCACCCGGAGCAAACCCGTGCAGGAGAACGTACATACTCCACACAGACAGTCCTGAGATCGGGATTGAACCCAGGTCACTAGAAGCCAGTGGTGTGGAGAGGGTGTTTCCAGTAGCAGGAGAGGTTAGGACCAGAGGCTGAAGCCACAGAATAAAAGGAAGTACCTTTAAAAATGGAATGAAGAAGAATTTCTTTAGTCAGTGGGTGGTGAATCTGTGGCATTCATTGCCCCAGAAAGCTGTGGAGGCCAAGTCATTGGGTATTTAAAGCGGAGATTGGGAGTCTCTTGATTAGTAAGGATGTCAACGGTTCAGGGGAGAAGGCAGGAGAATG
>OY740802.1:28196015-28268722 GCA_963514005.1 Raja brachyura
AACAGCACCTCATATGTCGCTCGGGCAGCTTTCAAGAACATGGGTCTCCACCCCGAAACATCACCCATTCCTTCTCTCCAGAGATGCTGCCTGTCCCGCTGAGTTACTCCGGCGTTTTGTGTCTCTCTTCGGTATGGATATTGATTTCTCCAACTTCGAGTAACCCTTGCGTTCCCTCCCTCTCCGTCCCTCCCCCTCCCCCACCCTGGTCATCGTACTAGTTACACTGTCGTCCTGCTGACTTTCACTGTTCGTTCCCCTCGCTATCACAGTTTCCCACAGCCAACAATGCCCCACCTCTCCTTGATCATCTTTGTCCTTTTGCATACATTTCATTCATTTGTTCCATGTACCTTCTCAGATCTCCCATTTCCCTCTCCCCAGGCTCTCAGTCCGAAGAAGGGTCTGGACACCGAACGTCACTGATTCCATTATCTCCACAGATGTTGCCTGACCCGCTGAGTTACTCCAGCACTTTGTGTTCACCTACAAACTCACTGCCGTCTTTGAAATGTTGGAGGTGCTCTAAAATTGGAGGTGTCAACGCTCACACAGTTGGGTTGTAAGCTCTTCTAGCGGAATATGAAGATACCGAGTGCAGAATATAGGTCTCAGCATTCTGACGCATTGTAGCTATGACTAACAACGCTTTTTGGTGGCTGTACATGCCAATACCTTGAAAAAATTAAAACTAGATTGATGCATAGCCAAAAAGTTATACACATAGTAATATGTCTACTGACACCTTTATGCCAACAAATATAAAGCACTGGTTACTGGCAGCACCAACAGTTTGTAGCCCATTATTAATTGTCCACGAGAGTCTGGAGCTGCTGGAACTTTAGGTTACTATGTAACCTTCCCCCCTCTCCCTTCCTCCCCCATATACCCCATGTCCACCCCCTTCATCCGCCTCCCTCTGCCCTGTGCCCAACCTAGACTCACACCCATCCCCATCCCCGTCCCCGTCCCCTTTCACCTATGTTCCTTCCTCCAGCTTCACAATTTGTAATTCTTCAATCCTCCTGTCTCACACCTTCCATCTATAAACCATCTGCCTATTGACTCCCCCACCCCCCTCATCACCTGTATCAAACTTTTACCGAAGATAGACGCAAAATGCTGGAGTAACTCAACGGGCCAGGCAGCGTCTCTGGAGAAAAATAATACGTGACGTTTCGGGTCAAGACCCTTCTTCAGACCTTTTTCCTGTCCCTCCTCTCTTCCAACTATCTCCCCCCCCCCCCACAATCAAACTGAAGAACGGTCTCAAACCGAAACGTCACCTATCAATGTTCTTCAGAAATGCTGCCTGACCCGCTCAGTTACTCCCGCACTTTGTGTCCTTTTTTCCTGCAGAGGCTGGAATCTGGAGCAAAAAGCAAACTGCTGGTGGAACTCAGTGGGTCAGGCCATGTGACCAAATCAATTCTGCCAGCATTTTGTTTTTTGGTTAGTCTGGAGTTACATGTAATCCAAACCAGCTAAGGATGGCAAATATCCCTCCCTGAAGGACAAAAGTGGACTAGATGCGATGTTATGACAATCTAGCAGTTTCATGGTTACTGTAACAATTTAATTTCAGATTTTTTCGTTTTAATTTCTTGTAATTAAATTCCCTAGCTGTCAGTGTGGAATTTGAACGGATGTCTCTGGATCTAGAATTCCAAACTCCCAGTCCAGTAACGTAACTTCCACTCCACTAATCTAGACAACGTTACAGAGGTGGAAATGAACTCCAGGTTAATCATTGGGGGAGAATTATTATTGGCATAAACATGAGACTAGAACTATTATTGGCATTAACAGGTAGATAGAAGAGGTAGACAAAAGTGCTGGAGAAACTCAGCGGGTGAGGCAGCATCTATGGAGGGAAGGAAATAGGCAACGTTTCGGGCCGAAACACTCCTTCAGACTGATGTGAAGGGGGGCGGGGGGCAGAAGAAGAATGGAAGAGGTGGCGCCAGTGGGCTGAGGGAGGGCTGAGAAGGGGAGGAGAAAGTAAGGACTACCTGAAATTAGAGAAGTCAATGTTCATACCACTGGGGTACAAACTGCCCAAGCGAAATATGAGGTGCTGTTCCTCCAATTTACGGTGGGCCTCACTCTGGCCATGGAGGAGGCCGATGACAGAAGGGTCGGATTCGGAACGGGAGGGGGAGTTGAAGTGCTGAGCCACCGGGAGATCAGGTTGGTTATTGCGAACCCAGCGGAGGTGTTGGGCGAAGCGATCGCCAAGCCTGTGCTGTAGACAACGTTCCAGAGGTGGAACGCCGTAGAACAACTGATATCTAGAGCAGCGGATGCAATAGATGAGGTTGGAGGAGGTGCAGGTGAACCTCTGCTGCACTTTGAAGGACTGATAGAAGAGGCAGGATGTGAATACATGAGTGGTAGAGAGCGAGAGAGGCAGAAACAGAGGCAGAGCGGGACAGAGAGAGTGAGACAGAGAGAGGCGGAGACAGAGAGACAGAGCGAGACAGAGATTGTGACAGCCCCTTAGTCAGGATGGAAGCTGAGTCTCTGGCGCTGTAAGGCAGCATCTCTACCACTGTGCCATCCCCTAGTGTGTAGGAGAGAACTAGTGTAGGGCTGATCGCTGGTCGGCACGGGCTCGCGGGCCAATAGGACCTGTTTCCATCCGGTATCCCTCAACAAAGGTAATCTCTGAGGAACATGGCTCGGTAATGTTGTGGGTCGAGACTCTACACGTGAAGCGTTAGGAGGTAGACCTAAGCTCACTGTAAGATAAAGCACACATGGAATGTCATGTTACACACACAGAAGTTAAAAGCAGTGCAGCAGGGCATCTTCACTGCAGAGGGTCAATAGTAAAAGGAACACTGTGTGTCTCAATTCTCAGTAAAGAGCAACCAACAGCCATTACCGCTGTTAATGAAAGCAGGTTCCTGGGCACCGGGACTAACTAACACTGGTTTCATCTTCCGCACAGGTTCCAAACACATTGGCGTGCTCATCCTCGTGGCAACATGCCCGATGCTCACCAAACAGGCACTGCTTTGTCACGACATTCTTTTTAGAACATTTAGTTCAACTGGTTTTCTCCGCGTAGCTATTTGTTCAACACCGTTCAAAGTGAACACCGCAGTCTCTTCCGCCATCCTTAACGTACTTTGCAGTCAAGGAGTTATCTTTGGAAAGCGTGGAGGTCACAAGTTACTCCAGCACTTTGTGTCGATCTTCACATCCAAACAGCAGCCACACAAGCATTTGTGCTGCCTAACATCCTAACCCACAGGAGAGTCATGGATCAAAAATTGACACCAGGCCTTCAAAGGGATATGGGTTAAATGCAGCCAAATAGGACTTGCTTTGATAGGCATCTTGGTTGGCATGGACGGGATGGGCCAAAGGGCCTGTTTCCTTGCTACATAATTCTATGACTCTAAGGAGATTTAGACTTTTGAGATACAGCATGGAAACAGACCCTTCGGCTCACTGAGTCCGCGCCGACCAGCGATCACCATGTACACTAGCGCTATCCTACACATTAGGGATAATTTACAATTCTACCAAAGCCAATTAACCTACAAACCTGCACGTCTTTGGAGTGCACGAGGAAACTGGTGCACCCGGAAGAAACCCATGCGGTCACAGGGAGAACGTACAAACTTTGTACAGACAGCACCCGTGGTCAGGATTGAACCGGGGTCTCCAGCGCTGTGAGGCTGCAACTCTGCTGCCGCGCCACCCTTTCCGGCGTTCCAGAGAAAAGAACCCAAGTTTGTTGAATCTCTCCTTGTAGCTCCATGTTCTCCAGAGATGCTGCCTGACCCGCCACAGAGTTGCTCCACCACTTGGTGTGTTTTTTTAATCCCTCCTTGTAGCTAATATCCTCTCAACCCAATCTTATTTCAGACCATCTTACCTGCCAGCCAACTGAATCATTTTTAGACGACAAAATATTTCCAGAGTTTAAACAGCATCACGTTAAGGAAACAATTTGGGAAGCATTGGTTTGGGCCACGACCAGCAGAAAGAGCAGTTGCCAGAGGTGGAGAGATTAATACCAACTCACATAAAACCAACTGCTGCGTGGATGGTTCTAAGTGCAGACCTTGAGAATTTGGGTTCTTTTTTATTGCAGTCCCAAAACGGCCCGAGTTCATGTAAATCCCACCTACCATTAAAAATTAATAGTGAAGCGAAAGATAATCTGAAGACAGGATTAAGTCGGAGTGATTGATTTGGAAAAGGATTTGTATCGAGGTACTAATCAGGTTACACAAGAGCGTCTCATTAACGCCATTCAGAAACCATCTAATGTGTGAGCAATGGACTAATAAGTTGCAGTGAAATAGCTCACACATTATTACTGCATTACTCATGCACAAGTCTCAGCTTCAGCCCGTTAGACTGGAGAATTCCCTTAACATGTGATTTAATTCTGGGAACCCTTATGGTTATGAATGTGCTAAGATTCGCATGTTCAGTAAAAAGATAAACGCAGCTGGTTCGTGAAGAGATAGTGCCGCTGTTAACAATAGCGACTTGTATTCGTATGGCAACATTATTGTAGCAAACCCCATCCCAAGGTGTTCAACGAGGGCTTTATCAGAGAAAAAAAGTTGGCATGCTTAAGGAATTGTTAAGGGTTCTAAGGGTCGGCTGAAAAAAAAGACACAAAGTACCGGAGTGACTCAGTGGGTCAGGCAGCATCTCTGGAGAACATGGATGGGCGACGTTTCGGGTCGGGATCCTTCTTCAGACTGAATTAAAGGTTTTGCTTAAACCAAAAGTCGTTATGGATCAGCAGGTACCGGGGTGACGAGAGAATGGGAACTGGCACGAGATAGGACACTAAAACTCCATATTCTTTCTGAAGGTAGACAAAAATGCTGGAGAAACTCAGCGGGAGAGGCAGCATCCATGGAGCGAAGGAAATAGGCAACGTTTCGGGCCAAAACCCTTCTTCAGACATTCTTTCTGAAGAAGGGTCCCGAAACGAAAAGTCACCTATCCATCTTATCCAGAGATGCTGCCTGACCCGCAGTTACTACAGCACTTTGTGTCTATCTTATCTCAGTTTTGCATCCTACACATCAACATCTAGAGGGTGGTCCTGAGCTACCATCTATCTGATTGGAGACCCTGGAATGATACCTTACTGGTCTTGCACTAAATGTTGTTCATGTTATCCTGTATCTGTACACTGTGGGCAGGTCGGCTGTAGTCACATATAGTCTTTCTGCTGACTGGTTAGCACGCAACAAAAAGCTTTTTACTGTACCTCGGTGCACGCGATCATGATCGAAACTACAACTAACTAAACTACACACGTGGGGTAATTTACAGAAGCCAATTCACCTACAAGTCTGCACGTCTTTGGAGTGTGGGAGAGAAACCGGAGCACCCGGAGCAAACCCATGTGGTCAGGGGGAGGATGTACAAACTCCGTACAGACAGCACCCGTAGTCAGGATCGAAACCCGGCCTCTGGCGATGTGAGGAATCGCTGCACCACTGTGGTGTATTATTTGGTGTAACGCTTTTATGTTGAAATGCAAATGAAAAGAGGGTCTTGCATTTCAAACAGAGTATCTTCCATGACCTCAGAAATGTCCCAAAATGCTTTACAGCCAATGTAGTCATAAGCACAAGAATCTATTTGTCCGTGGCAACTTTCCACAAAGAGCAGTGTGATAATCGTCAAATAATATGCTTTTTATAATTTTAAGTGCAGGATAAATATTAGCTGGGATTCCGTGGGATCTGCTCATCTTAGAATAGGGATTGTATAGAAACATATACAAATCTTAAAGGATTGGACAGGCTCGATGCAGGAAAAATGTTCCCAATGTGGGGGGAGTCAGAAACAGGGGTCACAGTTTAAGAATAAGGAATATGGAATTTCATTTCGGAGTCACGTGAGTGACTTCGTGAAGAGCCCGCCGGCGCGCATGCTCGACATATCATCGTACCGCGTTGCTGCGACGGCTGACAGAGGAGCGTGCTCCTCGCCAGCCCTTCATAAGGGAACCACGCAGGTAAGAATGCTACCTTAAGTTGGTGGTTCTTGTTGTGTTTGCTTCACAGCAAGAACATGGATGGGAGTTTTAGAGGCCGGAGTTCGAGGAGAAGTCGCCGGCCAGCAGTTCCGGAGCGAGAGTTGTCGGGGGTACCTGCAACGCAGACCGGAACGAGGGCGGAGATGTCGGTGAGCTCTGTTTTTTCAGGTCCGGACCCGCCCGCACACCACAGCTCGGAGGAGTTCGACGAGGAGGAGTGTGGTGTGCCGCCAGAGCAGGACGACCCTGCCATGGCAGTCAGGTCGTCAGCAGGCTTGCTGACGGCCTCGAGCAGAAGGGTCCGTGCGGCTGCACGGCCCGCTTCACGAAGCCCCCTGAGGAGGGGAAGGGCAGGAGCCCAAAAGCCTAACCCTGTCGGGGCTAAGGCTCTGCCTGTCGCCAAGGAGCGGTCAGGTTCTAGGACGGGACCCGGGGCAGCTGTGAGGTCCAGCCGTCGCCCCCCAACTTCCGACGCCGGGACGAGTCAGTTGGGGGTCCCGTCACGGTCGCCGAGACCCCCATGGGCGAGACCATGCGTCGGCAAGGTCCACGATGTGGGCAGCTGGCAAGCCTGCACGGGCCCAAGGTATCCAGGCTTCGGCTGGTGCCGACACCATGCCGCATCTGTCCTTAGAGGCAACGGCTTCCGCTCCCGCTATACGGAGGCGGTTGAACACGCCCGTGCAGGAATCGCGCAGTTTCGCCTCGGCGGCTGTCGACGACAACTACCGGCACCGGCAGGGCCTCGACGAGGTGCGGGCCGATGACAGGAGCCCCGGCCAATTTTCAGAGCTGGAGGACTCCGACCACCTGAGTGTTCAGGGTGAAGGGCGTATTGACCGTATAGAGCGGCTGCTGGAACGTCTCCTTCAACAACAACAGGCATCCAGCAGCGACAGGCATAGGGCTTCATCACCAGCTTCATACACCAGCCTGGAGCAGCAGGACGAGGAGGCAGTGGTCGATCCCATCCCACCCCCGCCTGAGTTACCGGCGGAGGACCTCCTCGATGTGGCCACCAAGTTTGCAGCCCCTCAATCCTTGGGGCTTTCTATCAATACAAAACTGGCAGCCACTGTGGACTTCCTAAATAATCACCAGCTTCAGGAGGAAGTTCTACTACAAGCCATGAGCCGTCACAAGGCTCCATCAAACTGCAACTCCCTCAACGTGCCTGTGGTCAATACGCCAATCTGGGGCAACATCAGCGCGGCTATCCGTCAGCAGGAACTAAAGATTCAGCGGATCCTGAAACTCCTCACGGCTGGGATTACTGCTTTTGTGCGGTCGGTCGACGGAGAGGAGCTTAATTTGGACCAGGAGGATGCCCTGGCGCTTCTATGCGCTACTCAAAATGAAATCAACGGCTTTCGGAAAAATAGCATCCGCCCAGCGCTCAACCCCAAATTTGCAGGGTTGTGCAAACCACCGCCGCCGCCGCCGCCCCGTCAGCTCTTTGGCGAAGACCTTGCCAAAAGGGTCAGAGAGCTTGATGAACAAGCCAAGACCGTGGGGCTCATGCGCTCTCAGAGTGCCCCCACGCCATCGAGCTCCAAAGCTCCGCTTGGCCGCTCACGAGGGTCTGCCAGCACGTCTACCAGGAATTACCCTCCAGCTCCAAACCGATATCAACCACCCCAACCACAGGGGTCTTTTTTAGGACAGGCTCGGCAGAAGCCGAGATGGAAAATGAGGACGCCACGACCTCAAACCAACCCAGCACCTCTACGTCCACCCACTCGTGTCAGGGACCGCCGGTAACCACAGAGGTGAGGCGGTCTGGTTCTCTTTTTTCTCTTTGTTTAACCTCACATGTTGGTGGGCGTTTGCGGTTGTTTGCGGGTGCATGGGGTGATATTACCAGTGATGAGTATGTGTTACGGAATATTCAGGGCCATAGCATTGAGTTTATTAATGGGGACATCCCTCCGTCTCAGCATAGACCGGGTCGTATGTTTAAACTAACGGCTGCGGAACAGTCCGTAGGCTATAAGGAAATTTTAAGGTTGGAACAGAAAGGGGTCATAGAGAAAACGGTTCATGAGCCCGTTGAATTTGTTTCCAATATTTTTACCCGACCTAAGAAAGATGGAGGCTGTAGAGTCATTATTGATCTGACCACTCTGAATAACTTTGTAACATATACTCATTTTAAAATGGACACGTTTGAAACGGCCAAATCATTGATCTCACAAGGGTGCTTTATGGCATGTATTGATTTACAGGATGCGTACTATACCGTACCCATGCAAAAATATTACAGAAGGTTCTTAAAATTTATCTGGATGGACCAGCTGTGGCAATATAGGGCGTTGCCTAATGGGCTCACCACAGCCCCTTGATTATTTACTAAATTGGTGAAGCCAATTATGGCTTATTTAAGACAACGACATCATATCGTTATGGCCTATTTAGATGATATTTTAATTATCGGACACACCTTGGAATCAGCTCAACAAGGGGTTGCAGCTGCGGTCAATTTGTTCCAACAGCTTGGGTTCATTGTTCATCCAGAAAAATCTAAGTTCTGCCCCACCCAGGTAATTAATTATCTGGGGTTCCAGGTGAATTCCATTAGCATGAGAGTCACCATACCAATTAACAAAATTGAGGAGGTAACACAGGTGTGTACAGATTTACTCAATACTCGTATACCATCAATTCGTCACACAGCTACTGTCATTGGCAAAATTGTGGCTTTGTTTCCGGCAGCCCGGTATGGACCTCTGCATTATCAAAACTTGCAGAGAGCCAAGATTGCTGCGCTGCGACGGCATGCTGGTCATTATGATCGATCAATGCAGCTGCCGCCTGCAGCATTGGATGAGTTACGATGGTGGGTTTGCCACATTAGTAACTCGTTTAAAACTATTATTGAGGCGAAACCGATGATATACTTACAAACTGATGCGAGCTCTGATGGCTGGGGAGCTACGAATCAACATTCTAGTTGTGGGGGCCGATGGGATACCCTTGAGAATACAATGTTGGTATCACAAGGGATCAACTATTTGGAGCTGCTTGCAGCGTTTCACGGACTTCGTGCATATTGTTCCAAGATCTTGGGAGCACATGTCCGGCTCCAAATAGACAACACCACAGCGGTGGCGTATTTAAATCACATGGGCGGTACCAGGTCAGTTTCATGTGATAAATTGGCTAATTCAATTTGGCTCTGGTGTGTCAAGAGAGACATTTGGATTTCAGCCACCTATTTGCCAGGTGAGCTTAATTTTGTGGCGGACGCCAGGTCACGCAAGTTCAATGATAATATTGAATGGATGTTACATCCTGAAATTTTTGCAAAAATCACAGCCAAATTTGGGAAACCGGACATTGACCTTTTTGCGTCCCGGTTGAACCATCAGGTACCAACCTACGTCTCGTGGGAACCAGATCCTGGGGCTATAGCGTTAGATGCATTCTCGCTAGACTGGGGGAATTGCTTTTTCTATGCATTCCCTCCGTTTTGCCTCATCAGTCGGGTATTACGAAAAATTCAGATGGATGGTGCCAAGGGCATCCTTATCATACCCGACTGGCCTACACAGCCGTGGTATCCGATGGTCTTTGACACGCTCAGTGAACCTTGGGTCCGTTTGCAGGGTAGCCCAGAATTAGTTACTCACCCTGTTTCAGGGGAGCCACATCCCTGCCATGGCTATTTAAATTTGTTGGCTTGCAGATTCTGAATCGGCCTTTAGTTGGATACGGCCTTTCTACCCGGACCATGGATACCATTGCAGCGTCGTGCCGAGAGTCTACAAGGCGAAGATACCGCTCTCACATCAGGAAGTGGGAAGCCTTCTGCAGCCGCTCTCGCATCACGTACGATGCCGTGACTATAACCGACGTCCTGGAATTCCTCGCGGGGTTGCACCATGATGAACACTTAAGCTACAGTGCCATCAACAGCGCCAGGAGCGCTCTATCATTCTACCTCAATATTGAGGTGGGATCCAACAAGCTAGTGTCCAGGCTCATGCGGGGTATTTTCAATACGAATCCGCCTACACCACGCTACAATATCACCTGGGATGTCAGGGTAGTTTTAGCTCTGCTCAGGACGTGGTCCCCCATGGAAGGGCTCCAGCTGGACAAACTCACCATGAAGCTGGTGATGTTACTAGCGCTGACTTCAGCACAGAGGGTACAGACACTCCATAAACTACGTGTCGACAGAATGATGTCTACCCCCACAGAAGTAGTTTTCTTTGTTGACGAGCTACTAAAGCAGCATAGACCTGGGTGCACAGGGCTGCAGCTGAAGTTCCCGGCATACCCCGCAGATGCTAGGCTATGTTTAGCCTCCCACATCCGTTACTACGTCAAGGTGACGGCAAGCATCAGAGGAAAGGAGAGATACCTGCTTGTCACTCATAAGAGACCTCACCATCGAGTGACAACACAGACGATATCCAGGTGGCTTCGAGTCGTCTTGGGTAAGTCAGGTATCGACACTAATGTGTTCAAATCTCATTCCACCAGGGCTGCATCGACGTCGGCGGCGAGGGTCATGGAGGTGCCCATGGACCATATTCTCGCCACAGCAGGATGGGCTAATGAAGCGGTGTTCCAGCGTTTCTACAACCGGCCCGTCGCTGCGCCTCTACAGTTCGCAGAAGCCGTACTAGATGCGGGGCAAGAACGTGGAGATGTCCCCGAATAAGGGGTTTTTGATTTGTTGTTAATAAATATGATTTGTTTTGCAGTATGGACTAGTCAGCACGTTATTCCTCCCATCCATCCCTGGTAGTGGTGTGACAGCATGGACGTGGTCCAGGGCGTGTCATCACAGAAGCTTTGAAGTCTTCACGAAGTCACTCACGTGACTCCGAAATGAAATAGTAAGATTGAACGAGAACTTACCAGTTCGAAGGTTGATCTTTATTTCATGAGGAGTCGAAGTGAGGGATTTCGTGCCCTCCTCGCCCAACCCTCAATCACCTTCATCTGGTAATCTTAGTCGTTTTCATTCTTACTATGTGAAGTCATTTCTTTTGATTGGTTTCTGTGATTCCACGCCGCTACTTTGAAGTATGTCGAGCATGCGCGCCGGCGGGCTCTTCACGAAATCCCTCACTTCGACTCCTCATGAAATAAAGATCAACCTTCGAACTGGTAAGTTCTCGTTCAATCTTACTATTCTCTGCCACAGAAGGCAGTGGAGGCCAATTCACTGGATGTTTTCAAGAGAGAGTTAGAATTAGCTCTTAGGGCTAATGGAATCCAGGGATATGGAGAAAAAGCAGGAATGCGTGACTGATTTTAGATGATCAGCCATGATCATATTGAATGGCGGTGCTGGCTCGAAGGGCCGAATGGCCTACAGCACATATTTTTCTATGTCTATCAACTTTGGGTGCAGATACTGAGTTTAATATCGTTGAGAGGAACTTTATTCCATTTAGATGGAAATACTCTGAGGTGGAATGGGTAAGATGTGGTGAATGGGGAGGGCTGAGGGGTCTAAAGAAGGGTCCCAACCTGAGGCATCACCGGTCCATTCCTTCCCCGGATGTTTCCTGATCCATTGAGTTCCTCCACCACTTTGTGTTTGGCTCCAGTGTTTGCCCGTTCAACCTACAAACCTGCACATCTTTGGAATGTGGGGGGAAATCGGAGCACCCAGTGAAAGCCCACGCAGGTCACATGGAGAATGTACAAACTCCGTATAGACGGCATCCGAGGCCAGGATCGAACCTGGGTCTCCCAGGCAGCAACTCTGCTGCTGCGCCACTGTGCCGAAGTTGCTGGGCTGGTGAATAATCATTGTCCCTCCGCAGGAATGATTGTCAGGGGGCAAAAATCCATATTTCATGATTTTTTGCACAGGGGTTAGTGCAGGAAAATAGTTGCATTTAGTTTATTGTCACCGGTACTGAGGTACAGTGAAAAGCTTTTATAGCCAGTTGTAACCAGTCAGCGGAAAGACAATACATGATTGCCATCGAGCCATTCACAGTGTACAGATACCGGAGAAAGGGACTAGAGCCAGGATGCAGTAACACAGCAGCCATGATAGAAGTGCTGGAAGAAACTCGGCGGCTAAGGCAGAATTTGTGGTAGGAATGGACTGATGATGTTTCAGACCAGCACCCTTCAACCAGTCTAAAGCAGGGTCCTGACCCGAAACATCGCTTGTTCCACCTGGGCGGCACGGTGGCGCAGCGGTAGAGTTGCTGCCTCACAGCGCCAGGGACCCGGGTTTGATTCTCACCACGGGTGCACATGTACAGAATTTGTACGTTCTCCCTGTGACCGCGTGGATTTCTCCGGGTGCTCCGGTTTCCTTCCACATTCCAAAGACATGCGGGATTGGATTCTGTAAATTGTCCCTTGTGTGTCGGATAGAACAAGTGAGCGGGTGATCGCTGGTCTGCGTGCAGACTCGGTGGGCTGAAGGGAATATTTCCACGCTGTATCTATAAACTAGATGATGCTGCCTGACTCGTTGAGTCCCTCCAGCATCTGCAGACTCTCGTAACCCCAATGTTCGTGAAATATCTTGGGGCTTCAAGAAAATTATAGAAACCAAGACGGGGATGAGACCAAGGAGGGATATGAGCATGGGAATAACGTGTTAAAGGGGACATATTAGTGGATCAGGAACCAGCCAAGCTCACCACAACCGTTCTTGTTTACCAGGGAAATAGTTTAGGTCTTCACTGTAAAAATATTATAAACAAGACTTTCACACAGAAATATTGCAGGTTAGATCCCAACAAATCTGCAGTTCATCAGTGAATTCTGCTACGTAAAACACACAGGTCTCTATAGACCATACTGACCTGCGTAGAATATTACTGCCAACAATCTCATTACAAGTCACTATTATAGGAAACAGTGCAAGCATCCGGGTGGCACAGTGGCGCAGTGGGTAGAGCCACTGCCTCATAGCGCCAGAGACTCGGCTTTGATCCCGACCTTAGTTGCTGTCTGTGAACTAGTGTGAACGGGCGGTCGACGGTTAGCAGGGAATCGATGGGCCGGATGGCCAGTTTTTACTCGAGGCCCCTGACCGCGGGAGAGCAAAGGGATTGAACTTTTATTCGCCTTTGATTACAGTGGGGAATGTGAAGGAGTCACTGTGGTGGATGTTTAGGTTAAAACGTGTTTGTGTGTTCCGTTGCTTGTTATTTGTGTGACTGACTTGGCAAATGAAATTCCTCGTATGTTGCAAAACATACTTGGCTAATAAAGTATTATTGTGATTGTGCCTCTAAAACGAAAGCTAAATCCCCGTCATTCCCTGTGGCAGGACTGTGGCGCAGTGGTAGAGTTGCTGCCTCACAGCACCAGAGACTCAGGTTCGATACTGACTACGGGTGCTATCTCTACGGAGTTTGCACATCCTCCCTGTGATCGTGTGTGTTTCCTCTGGGTGCTCTGGTTTCCTACCACACTCCAAAGACGTGCGGGTTTGTAGGTTAATTGGGCCTCTGTACATTGTCCCTTAGTGCGCAGGGAATGGATGCAAAAGTGGGATAAGATGGAACTATTGTGAATGGGCGATCGGTGGTCAGCGCAGACTCGATGGGCCGAAGGGTCTGTTTCCACGCTGCATCACAAAACAGTGTGGACTCCCAGGAAGGAGATGGCTGGAGGCCGGTTACAGCCTGGGACTCGCCTGGAACAGGCACCGCTCATAAGAACTAGAGCATGGACTTTGAAAATGGCACCAAAACATGGCAGCTCTTGCGTGTGGGCTCAGTAGACTATTTCTGTAGACTTGCTAATCGAGGATTGGAGGCAAGGCAATACTCTACTGGACTATAAAAAAAATAATTTAATTGTGTTAGCCTTTTACAAATGTAAAAATAAAAGCACCATTGAGCCATTGAAAACAGTCTGCAGAAGGGTCCCGACCCCCGACCCCCCCAAAAAATATGAATCTGCTGTCTCTTATGTTAGGGCTTATAAAACCACAACACCGCACCCAGGAGCAGCTTCTTCGCCTTCGTAACAGTCTTCAGAACAGTCCTTCCATAAGCTAGGGTGCTGTTTGATTCACCTCTACCCCATTACGGACATTGGACTTTGTCTAAGGAACTGGTATTGCTTCAATGTAGTTTGAACTTCAGACTGAAGTTTGAAGATTTGAAACGTCTGAAACGTCACCCATCCTTTTTTTTCCCAGAGATGCCGCCTGACCCCCCCTGAGATACTCCGGCATTTTTTGTGTCTATGGAAACTAAACTAAATTTTTTCACGGCAATTTCGAGATCCCACGAAGGATGTTTAAGAGGGAACTGCAGATGCTGGAAAATCGATGGTAGACAAAAGTGCTGGAGAAACTCAGCAGGTGCGGCAGCATCTATGGAGCGAAGGAAATAGGCAACGTTTCGGCACCCGCTGAGTTTCTCCAGCACTTTTGTCTTCCCACGAAGGATACCAGGATCGTAGTTAGAAGCTTTTCCTTAGTGGGTGGTGATTAAATATTGACTCAGGCACTGGGGAGAACATCTCTGGTCCTCTTCACGGGACCTTGGTTTGACGTCTCATTGGCAGGACAACGCCAACAACAGCGGTGTTTAATGCTCCTGTGGATGCCACCCAATGTTTGAGCAAAATGTCTGTGGTCAAGTCCCTGGCTTGGGTCTTGAACCCACAGCCTTCTGACTCACTGGACCCAAGCGGGCCCACCCGGTGAAAGTTAAAAAAAAACCAAGCGTGTAGGCAGTGGAGGCGAAAGTGGGAGAACGTGCAACTAGAGGGATCTCCACCTAAAACGTCACCCATTCCTTCTCTCCAGAGATGCTGCCTGTCCCGCTGAGTTACCCCAGCATTTTGTGTCTCTCTTTTAGAGCGGTCAGCATGAACACATACATTAGTCAGAGGATGGGTGTAGGAAGAAATTGCAGATTTTTAAATTTTATTTCAAAATAGACTATATTCAGGTAAAAAATATATATACATGAAGCGTGTGAAAAAATTCATCCGACAATTTCAGAGGCGATACAAATTGTTCAATACAGTCTATATACATTGCTCACATTTCACGAATCTGTCCCCCACCCTTACCACTCATGTGGCCCACTGGCGTGGGATGCCTTCCCTTATTTTGAGGGGCATCTCCACCACACCCTGCCCCCCCATGTCTAACAGCAAAAGGACCCTAGACTGTGGTCCTCCCCCACTGAGCCTTGGCGTTGGCTGCACCGAGTTCAATGCAGTTAAGAAACTGCAGATGCTGGTTTTCACTGAAGATAGAACACAAAGTGCTGGAGTAACTCAGCGGGTCAGGCATTTCTAAATATATGACATTTCGGGTTGGAACCTCACTGAATGAAAGTAGCGGGGGGGGGGGGGGGGGGAGAGGGGGGGAGCTGGAGGTCGGGAAAGGCCAGAAGAAATCGGACGACCAAGGAAGGGTGGAGCCCATAATGGCCCATTGCCGGCTGGGGAAGAGGTGATAACGAGACGGAAACAGGGGTGCGAATGGTGGGACTGGTAGTCCGACCTGAAATGAGAGAGAGTCAGCGTCAATCCCGTGGGATTGTTAACTGCCCAAGCGAAATATGAGGAGCTGTTCCTCCAATTTGCGGTGTTGCTCACTCTGACAAACGTGTACAGTCTTTTCGCTGACTGAATTAGTACGCAGCAAAAAGCTTTTCACTGAACCCCGGTACACGTGACAATAGTAAGCTAAACAAATGAAAAGCCAAATGGAAAGAAAGAGTCGACCCAGTAAGTGGTGGGAAGAAATATCTGACTGACAGCTCACTGTCATTTATCCTTTTTTTAACCAAAGTAAACTTTATTCAGGATAAAAAGATAAACAAATCGAGAACTGTGAAAATTCCTCCAACATTCTCACATTCTCCACAGCTCTACATACATCCGTTAGCGTTATATTTGGGCGTGTTCCCAAATATCATAGTTATGCCCAGCACCCTTGCCTGTCATGTGGCCCCTGGGGTGATAGCCCTTCCCTTGTTTGAGGGGCGTCTCCACCACTCCCTGCCCCCCCAATGTCCAGCAGCGGAAGGACCCTAGACCGGGGTCCTCCCCCACAGAGCCTTGGCGTTGGCTGCACCGAGCTTCAGTGCGTCCCTCAGCACGTCTGGAGCGGGCCAGTCGGCAACATTCCCCGACGGACATCGTGCTGTGTTTCCCCTTCCCGTCCTGGTTCTGTGCAATGGTCCCCCAGGTGATGAGCGATGGGTCGATCTTGACCTTGCACTCTGAAAAGGTGTCTGCCATCGCATCGCTTCAGGGCGAGGGTGAGGGCGAGGTGTGTGGGTGTCAGCCCACAGTCACATTTGGTACGGTGAGCTGTGAACCGCGGGCACTGACATCCTCTCTGTTGCTCCTGAAGAATAAATAAACTCCTCTCCGTCACCTCAAGACCATTTCCTGAAGTGGATGGTGGCCGTAAAGAAGCCCTTATAGTTCTAAAAATATTTCCCTGAACACGATGTGCGTTCTTTTTGTTGTTGTAAACAACTACGCCATTCAGCAAATGCCTGGACTGTCTGCAGCTCTTAAAGACTAGATTGATTTAGAAAGATAGACACGAAATGCTGGAGTAACTCAGCGGGTCAGTCTGCATCTCTATTGAAAATGGATCGGTGGCGTTTAGGGTTGCGACCCTTCATCCTTATTTAGGTTTTACTTTAGTTTTTTAAGAGATATAACATACAAGAGATCCGTAAATAGAGTCAAATAGCGAGGAAACAGGCCCGTCAGACCAACTTACCCACAATGACCAACATGTCCCATCTACTAGTCCTGCCTGCCTGCATTTGGCTCATATCTCTCTAAACCTGTCCAATCCATGTACCTGTCTAACTGTTTCTTAAACGTTGCAATAGTACCTGCCTCAATTACCTCCTCAGGCAGCTCGCTCCATAAACCCACCACCCCTCAGGTTACTATTAAATCTTTCCCCCCCCCCCCTCACCTTAAACCTAATTCCCCTGGTTCTCCATTCCCCTTACTCTGGGCAAGAGACTGTGGGTCTACCAGATCTATTCCTCTCATGATTTTGTACACCTCTATATGATCACCCCTCATCCTCCTGCACTCCAAGAAATAGAGTCTTGGCCTGCTCAATCTCTCCCTATAGCTTAGGCCCTCGAGTCCTGGCAACATTCTCATAAATCTTCTCTGCACCCTTTCCAGCTTGACAAAACTGAACACAATACCCTAAATGCGGCCTCGCCATTGTCTTATGCAACTGCAACATGACCTCCCAACTTTTACATTCAATATTCTGACATGAAGGCCAATGTGCCAAAAGCTTTTTTGACCATCCCATCTATCTGAGATGTCATTTTCAGCTAACTATGTACCTGTACTTCTAGATTCCTCTGCACTACCACACACCGCAGAGCCTTCACATTCACTGTGTATGGGGTTTTGCCCAGGTTAGTGCTCCCAATATGCATCACCAACATGGCTCTGTATTAAATTCCATCAACTGTTCCTCAGCCCACCTGCCCAAGCGATCAAGGACCTGCTGCAATTTTTCACAACTGCACATAAATACCCCTTTGTCATTGTCCCAGAAGACTCCTTTCCGTTGATTGATTAAACAAAGGTCTTATCTGTGCTCTCAGGTAAAAGATTCTCACTACACAATGAAAAGTAACAAGATTTCCTGGATCAATATTTACCTTTTTCACACAAAGTGATTGAATCAGGTTGTCCTGGCCTTTGTCATATTCCTATTTGCAGAAACCTGCCGTGCACACACTGGCCATTTACGTACACCCAGCTGTGTAGAGGGGACCACAGCAGACCTACCATGCCAGATAGAGGTTCACGTGCACCTCCTCTAACCTCGTTCTGCATCTGGTGTTCCCAATGTGGCCTCCTGTACATCGGCGAGACCAAGCATGGACTCGGTGACCATTTTGTCGAACACACTTTCTGTCCGCCAAGGCCTACTGGATCTCCCAGTTGCTAACCATTTTCACTCTCTTCCCATTCCCATACTGACTAGTTTCATATGGTCATAGGGTCATAAATGATTGGAGTAGAATTAGGCCATTTGGCCCCTCAAGTCTACTCCGCCATTTAATTATGGCGGATCTATCTCGCCCTCCTAACCCCAATCTCCTGCCTTCTCCCCATAACCTGTACTAATCAAGAATCTATCTATCTCTGCCTTAAAAATATACACTGACGACCTCCACAGATTCACCACCCTCTGACTAAAGAGACTGCTTCTCATCTCCTTCCAAAACGAACGTCCTTTAATTCTGAGCCTGTGACATCTAGTCCTAGATTCTCCCACAAGTGGAAACATCTTCCCACATCCCAAAGACGTGCAGGTTTGTGGGTTAGTTGACCTCTGTAAAAAGAAAACGCCCCGAGTGTGTAGGGGATGGATTAGCAAGTGGGATAACAATGAACTCATGTGAATGGGTGATCGATGGTGGGCATGGAGCGAGTGGGCTGAAGGGCCTGTTTCCATGCTGTACGTCTAAGCTAAGCTAAGCGTAGCAAGAAGGTAGAAACGAGAGTTTGCAACACAGAAAGAGCTGGAGGGAATCAGTGGGTCAGTCAGCATGCGAGGCAGCCTGAACCACTGAGTTCTTCCAGCACATGGTGTTGTAGTTCCTTGAGTCGACAAGAGGCTGCGATGCTGGAATCTTGTGCACAAAACAGTGTGAGCCGGAGGAACTGGGTGGGTCAGACGTTCCCTGTAGCCGGAAATGGACAGACAACCTTTCAGGTCAGCAGAAGACACGCAATGCTGGAGTAACTCAGCGGGTCAGGCAGCATCTCTGGAGATAAGTCGAGTCTGGTAGTGCGGCTTTAAAAGTCCTGAAATAAGAGACAGCAAATAAAATAGTGCCAGATTCATTTTTTTTTTAAGAGATTAAGTTGATTTGTTTCTGGGCAGACCTTGGAACTCAGCCCATGTTGAAAAGATCAAGATGCTGCAGAGTCTCCGTACAAGTCGATACTGTAATCTAAGCCTAAAAAGTTTCCTTTCGAAAAAGAAAATCCACAGAGCAGTGAATGCCAAGTACACTCAGAAAACCATCTCTTTGTACTTTACTCTGGATTTTTTTTTTTTTTTTGTTCATACGAGATTCTCGCTTTTTTTAAAACACTCCTGCATTTAGTTTTTGGTTTGGTCTAAAGATACAGTGCGGAAACAGGCCCTTCGGCCGACCGGCTCCGTGCTGACCAGCGACACCCACACACTAACTCTACCCTGCACACACCCAGGACAATTCCCAATTTTACCGAGCCAATTTGCCTGCAAACCCTCCATGACTTTGGTGTGTGGGAGGAAACCGGAGCACCCGGGGAAAACCCACGTGGTCCCAGGTAGAACGCGCTGTACAGACAGCGCCCATGGTCAGGAGCAAAGCCGGGTCTCTGGTGCTGTGAGGCAGCAACTCTATCGCCGTACCACTGTGCTGCCCAGAGGAAGAGACGGGAAGGCTGTTGTGCTCATCAGTACATGTGAGCCATGGATCAGTACATGTCAGCCTCACCCTCATGCTCCTGATCCTTGGTCACTCAAGAGGGGAGAGGGTCGGTCAGTCTGTGGGGTGGGTGGAGGGGGGTGGTGGGATTTCCCTGTCGGTTTAATCCTGTGCCTGCTCTAGATGCCCATTCACCAGCCCAGGCTGCAGACAGTTAAAGGTTCCGCCTGCCCCTCATCCGGGCCTATGTCCATGCCTGTGTGTCCCTGGAGCTGGATCACGCGGCGTCCACGGAGACCTTCCATGAACGCCGGTCGCCGCGGGGCGTAGAGTACATCGTGCATACGGACGATAACATCGTCATTCGATGATTGATGTTTGCAAACTGCTAGGCAGTTTTGATCTTTCCAATGCTTTGTATCTGTATAGGAGCCTGAAAAAGATACAGGAGCCTGAAAACTGTAACGTCCAGGTTCAGGAGCAGCTTCTTCCCTACAACCATCAGGCTATTAAACACTACAACCTCCAAATAGGCTCCACACATAACTCCAAGACACAAAACTGGAAGACTGGTAAACTGGAAAAGGAATGGGTGACGTTTCGGGTCGAGACCCTTCTTCAGACCATTCCTTCTCTCCAGAGATGCTGCCGGTCCTGCTGAGTTACTCCAACTTTTTGTGTCTGTCTTCAGTTTAAACCAGCATCTGCAGTTCCTTCCGACGCATCCAAACTATATAGACTTGGGGTATTGTTTTTGACTTTGCACTGTTATTGTCCATTTATTAGTCTGTTTGTTATTTTTATATATATCTATTTAACTTTTTTTGTTAGATGGGCACAAAGTGCTGGAGTTACTCAGCGGGTCAGGCAGCATCTCTGGAGAAACCTATCACTTGCCAGGTTTTGTCCCGCCCATTTTTCTGCCTGACCCAGTGGGTTACTCCAGCACTTGATGTCTATCTTCGATATATACCAGCATCTGCACTTTCTTTCTACACATAACCTTTTTTGTTGTAGTTTATTATGGGTTTTATAGAGTACTATGTTTGATATCCTGTTGTATGTCACTCTTTGTATCACTCGTTTTCACCAACCCCACAGCCAACAATGGACCTTTGTGGGCTCCATCTATCCTCGATCACCGTTGCTTTTTCCGTATCTTTCATTCATTTGTTCCATGTACCTTCTTTATCTCTCGTGTCCCTCTCCCCTCACTCTCAGTCTGAAGAAGGGTCTCGACCTATTATTTTCGCCGGAGATGCTGCCTGACCCGCTGCAGTTTTACTCCAGTTTTTTTTGTCAATCTTCTATGTTTACATATCTGTTGTGCTACCTCAACTAAGAATTTCATTGTGTTGGAAGGAACTGCAGATGCTGGTTTAAACCGAAGATAGAGACAGCATCTCTGGAGAGAAGGAATGGGTGATGTTTCGGGTCGAGGCCCTTCTTCAGGCTGATTTCATTGTTTCGTGTTGGGACATATGACAATTAAACACTCTTTTGACTTTCTCGATTATGAAATAAAATCTCCTTGTTAAGGTGAAAAAGGATCTTGCTGACACGGCTCGTGAAGGGGTTAAACGGCATCTGACCGGAATCTGCTGCAACCACATGGCAAGGGTGTGCCGTTCTGTTGCCTTCACATCCTGGCTAACAGCTGGCTAGACTTGCTGGAGCCCCTCATCAAGAGGAGAAATACACTGGAGCGGCCATTTGACTTCCTAACTCAAACATGTCCAGGTGTAAAGCCTTTCTGTGATCCAGAGCAGTCCAGAGAGAAGCTGTGTAAACACTGCACAGCAGAGCCCTGGGGAGAAGCTTTGGGCCTTCAACCACTCCTCTCAAATGCTCAGGCCCAATTAAAGCAGCCTGCCGGCAGTGAAGGACTTTGTCCCAGGATGTCAGTGGAAGGTTTTTTGACACGTGTGTAATACGAAACACTGATGGCGACCATTTTAACTCCCCTTCCCATCCCCGTTTTTTTCTATCCTGGGCCTCTTCCGTTGCCGGAGTGAGGCCACTCGCAAACTGGAGGAGCAGCACCTCATATTACGCGGGTAGCATACAACCAATGGAATGAAAACTGGAGGAAGAGCTCCTCACATTCCATCTTGGTAGCTTAGGACAGCACGGTAGAGTTGCTGCCTCACAGCGCCAGAGATCTGCTTTCTATCCTGACTACAGGTGCTGTCTGTTTGGAGTTTGTACGTTCTCCCTGCGACCGCGTGGGTTTTCTCCCGTGCTCCGGTTTCCTCTCATATTCCAAATAAGTGCAGGCTAGTAGGCTAATTGACTTCGGTAAAAATTGTAAATTACCCGTAGTTTATAGGTAGTGCGAGTATGGCTTAGTTTAGGGAATCTGCATGGAAACAGGCCCTTTGGCCCACCGAGTTCGCACCGACCTGCAATCGCCACACACTTGCACTATCCTACACTCACTAGGGACAATTTAAACTGTTACCATGCCAATTAGCCTACAAACTTGTACGTCTTTGGAGTGTTGGAGGAAACCAGATATCCTGGAGAAAACCCACGCAGGTCACGGGGAGAACGTACAAACTGTACAGGCAGCACCTGTAGTCTGGATCGAACCCTGGTCTCTGGCGCTGGGAGGCAGTAAATCTCCTGCTGCCCCGCCTCCCCTGTGTTCCCCCCTCATCTCTGTGCCCTACCTGGATGTGCACCCATTTCTCCTATCCCCCTCCTCCACCCTCCAACCCAACCCCCCCACCCCCGACTCTTTACACTTATATTCCTTCCTCTGGCTTCACATTTTGCTTCTCTTATCTTATTTCACACTCTATGTCTTTTCATCTCTGACCTTTGTCCAACCATCCTCCTCAACTGTATCCACCTATCACTTGCCAGGCGTCCCCCCGCCCCACCTCTCTTCCAACTTTCTCTTCTCCCCCCTCCCTACTACAATCAGTCTGAAGAAGGGTCCCGACTTAAGACGCTGTCCATCCATGTTCTCTGGAGATGCTCACCTGGCCCGCGGAGTCACTCCAGCACTTTGTGTCTTCTTTGCAAAGCAGCATCTGCAAGTTGCTTGTGGCTACAAGATGCTAACTCGTAAGGCCTTTCACATCTCAGGGAAAAGTTTACTTTTTGCTGCATTTGTCCCAATACAGATGCTCCTAGGATAAGGACAACCCAATTTACAGGCAGTTTTAGAAACTTTTAAATAGGCACATGGATATGCAGGGAATGGAGGGATATGTATCATGTACGGGCAGGGGAGTTGAGTTAACTTGGCGTCATGTTCTGCACAGACATTGTTGGCCGAAGGGCCTGTTCCTGTGCTGTACTGTTCTAGTTAGAGTGCACGCTCTATGGTTATTTTGCACCAGAAACACTGCTATGGAACACAAATCTGGATCAGCCACACTGGTGTATAAGAGTGTAGGAAGGAACTTCAGATGCTGGTTTAAACCGAAGATAGACACAAAAAGCCGGAGTAACTCAGCGGGACAGGCAGCATCTCTGGAGAGGATCTCGACCCGAATCGTCACCCATTCTTTCTCTCCAGAGATGCTGCCTGTCCCGTTGAGTTACGCCAGCTGTTTGTGTCTATCTTAGACATAGACATAGATATAGGTACAGGAGGAGGCCGTTTGGCCATTCGACCAGCACCGCCATTCATTGTGATCATGTCTGATCGTCCCCAATCAATAACCCGTGCCTGCCTTCTCCCCATATCCCTTGATTCCACCACCCCCTAGAGCTCTATCTAACTCTCTCTTAAATCCATCTAGTGATTTGGCCTCCACTGCCCTCTGTGGCAGGGAATTGCACAAATTCACAGCTCTCTGGGTGAAAAAGTTTTTTCTCGCCTAATAGCCCTGTCCCACGGTACGAGTTAATTCCAAGAGCTCTCCCGAGTTAAAAAAGTAATCAAACTCGTGGTAAGCATGGAGAATGAACGTAGCGGGTACGTCGGAGCTCGGGGACGTCACTTAGTGGCTCGTTACGCTAACGGCAGGTACTCGGGAAGACTCGCTAATTGCAGGTAAGCACGGGAAGACTCGTGAAGATTTTTCAACACGTTGAAAAATGTCCACGAGAGCCCCGAGTACCGGCGAGTGGCCATTCCCGTAAATCTCCGAGTTCGAATCAGGGCAAACTCGTAGTCTGTCCATTTCCCTCCACAGATGCTGCCTGACCCGCTGAGTTCCTCCGTCCCCGAGAGATGTGCAGAGATTCAGTCGGAAATGAACAGAAACGGTGTGGGGGAGAGGGCTGCAGGCACAGTGGTGAGGGAGGAGTGAGCGACTGATAGACCTGCGGGCTGGAGGTTGTTGGGCTTGCCGCCGGGAGCTGTGGAGTTAGTTGCAGGCATCTTCCGCCGGGTGTGACACTGCAACTGTGAATTTCACTGTGAACAAACGAGTCATAAAATGCCCATCGAAAAAACTTCCTCACCCGTATCAACCTATTACCTGTGTGTAGGAAGGAACTGCAGGTGCTGGTTTAAACCGAAGATAGACACAAAATGCTGGAGTAACTCAGCAGGGAAGTGTCTCGACCCGAAACGTCACCCATTCCTTCTCTCCAGAGATGCTGCCTGTCCCGCTGTGTTACTCCAGCATTTCGTGTCTATTTTTGACAATTAAACACCCTTGACTCTTGTCTCAGTGAAACGATGCACTTGGCAACAAAGTGTAAGGCTTGGCTGCGATTTTTTGATTTTATTGCTTACAACTATTCTGTCGATCTGGCCTCATGCCAAATGACAAGTAGATAAAATATTCACAGCCATGTGCATTGTTGTGTGGTTCGCATTCATTGCCACCACATCTTATTTGTTTCCCATGCACATGATTTTCATTTATCCCACATATGTCTGGGGTCCTTGTCTCACTGTGAAACCTCTTTGCATTTCTTTACATTGAATTCCACTTGTTCCTGAGGCTAATTCCAATCAGCTGAGTGTTCATGTTCATACGTCATAGGAGCAGAACTAGGCCATTCGGCCAATCAAGTCTACTCCGCTATTCAATCAATCTGTCCCTCTCAACCCCATTCTCCTGCCTTCTCCCCACAACCCCTGACACCCTTAAGCCCCTGTCCTACTTTTCCGAGTTACTCACGAATTCTCCCGAGTTTTCCCCTTGATTCAAACACAGGCAATTACGGTAATAGCCAGTCGTAGGTAATCGGGGATTTTTTTATTTTACTTGTGGACATTTTACAACATGTTGAAAAAACGTCCCGAATGACCTGATGCCCCAAGTACCTACGGCTGGCATTACGAGCCGCTAAGAAATATCTACGGACTCGCTACGGAGCTTGAATCAAGGGGAAAGCTCGGGAGAAGTGTCGAGTGGGACAGGGCCTTAACTAATCAAGAATCTGTCAATCTCTGCCTTAAAAATATCCACTGACTTGGCCTCCACCGCCGTCTTTGGCAATGAATTCCACAGATTCACCGCCCTCTGACTAAACAAATTCCTCTTCATCTCCTTTCAAAAAGGTTGTCCTTTTATTCTGAGGCTGTGGCCTCTGGTCCTAGGCTCTCCAACTAGTGTCCACTCTCTCCACATCCACTGTATCCAAGCCTTTCACTGTCGCCTTCATCAGCATTGGATCATCTGTTCATTTAGCTGTTCCATTTGCAAATCCCAGTTTCATGTCAACTGGTATTGATTTATTATTGTCACATGTAACGAGGTCGACTATTTTTCATCCAGGTAAATCAAACCATGCATTAGATAGTGCAGAAAAAAGGGACTGACTTTAGACTTTGGAGATACAGCGTGGAAACAGGCCCTTCAGCCCACGCCGACTGTACACCAGTTTTCTCCAAGAGCAGAGACTACTTACAATTTTTTACCAAAGCCAATTGACCTACAAACCTGCAAGTCTTTGCAGTGCGGGAGGAAACCGGAGCACCCGGAGAAAACCCACGCGGTCACAGGTAGAGCGTACAAACTCCACGCTGGCAGCCCCCGTGGTCAGGATCGAACCTGGGTCTCCGGCACCGTGAGGCAGCAGCTCTACCCGCTACGCCACTGTGCCACCACCAAGCCTCCACGTCTGTGCGCTGGCTTGGCCAGAGGGGGAGTTTCCTTCTAGCGTAAGCATTCAGCTGCCGCGCGGTCCCAGGCGAATGCAAACGGCGACTTGTGAACCACCCAGGCGCCAGAACGCTTCTGGGTGAGTCAACGTCCCCGATCCAGTTGCCCAACAACGGATGCTGCCGCCTTTAATCCTCATCTTCCCGGACACAACCCTCTGATAATTGAGGTCATTAGGGGAAGCCTCTAAGATGACTCCCCTTTAATTTCATGCTGAATCTGTTACATCTGCTTACAATATTTACTGAGTACCAGGGAGGCTACCAGTTCACATCTGGAGTCTAGACTTACTGACTCTATGGGCAGGGCTCCCTCACTCTGCCTGGATCCCTTGCCATCCTCCACTGTTTGTTTAGGTGGCCCATGGGTAATTGGTATCAAAGTAACTGGCTCCCTCACCCAGGCGTCTTTCAAGAGGCAAGGGTGTTTTATTGTCGTGTGTCCCAAACAGAACAATGAAATTCTTACTTGCAGCAGCACAACAGAATATGTAAACAGTGTACTCTGTAACAATATAATGGACAAAAAGAAGTCCAGTCTATATAAATATATATATATATATATATATACACACACACACAAAATTTCTACATATATATATTATATATATTAAATATATATATATATATATATACACACACACACATATATACACACACACACACATATATATACACACACACACACATATATATATACACACACACATATATATATATATACACACACACACACACACACATATATATACATATACACATATATATATACACACACACATACATACACACACACATATATATATAGATATATATACACACATACATATATATATATATATATACACACATACATATACATATATATATATACACACATACACATACATATACATATATATATATATACACACACACACACACACACACACATAACAAACAAAAAATAATAGTGCAAAAAGACAAAACCAATGCTCAAAAAAATCTATGTAGTTTGGAGTTTATTTGGAGGTTGTAGTGTTTAATAGCCTGATGGCTGTAGGGAAGAAGCTGCTCCTGATCCTGGACGTTACAGTTTTCAGGCTCCTGTATCTTCTACCAGATAGCAGGGTAAAATGAGAGCGTGGCCAGGGTGGTGTGGGACTCTGACGATGCCGGCTGCCTTTTTCAGGCAGCGACCCCTGTTGGTCCCTTCGATAGTGGGGATGTCAGTACCCATGATGGACAGGGAGACAAATGGGCTCCATACATCACCGGTTGGGACGGGCTGTTGGACACCTTTGCTTCAAGTGGCCGGTCCCGAACCAAATTGCTTCCGCAGCTGGAGGCTCTCGGATGCCGAGCTCTGATCAGAGAGCGGCTCCTGTGTCGAAGACATCATAACGTCTGGGATGTGTCGCAGAGTGGCGTCGCCATCAGAACCTGCTCGGCAACTCAGCTGTCGAAAACGTGGCAATCATCAGAGCCTGCGCTAATACCCATCTAATTACCAAAGCCTGCAATTATGCCTTGCACATGTCAGTGTGGAGACATCTTAACACACCTCCAGCAACTCCCTTTCTGTTCCTGAAAGGCAGCGACAGCTCTTGATATTGTTACATAGGATTAGAGATACAGCGTGGAAACAGGCCCTTCGGCTCACCGGGTCCGCGCCGACCAATGATCACCTGTACACTAGCACTATGCTGCAGACCAGGGACAATTTACAGAAGCTGATTAACCTACAAACCTGCACGTCTTTGGAGTGTGGGAGGGAAATGGAGCACCCGGAGTAAACCCACGTGGTCACAGGGAAAACGTACAAACTCCATGCAGACAGCACCTGTAGTCAGAATCGAACTTGGGTCTCTTGCGCTGTAAGGCAGCAACTCTACCACTGCGCCACTGTGCTGCCCTAGGATGGCCCGACTGTATTCATGGATAATCTTTCCGCTGACTGGTTAGCACACAAGAAAAGCTTTTCACTGTACCTCGATACACGTGACAGCATACTAAGCTAAGCTATTACATTCTCCAGAGATGCTGCCTGACCTGCTGAGTTACTCCATCACTTTGTGCCTTTTTTTCTCGGAGTTCTCTGTTCCCTCAACAGAGGAGATTATGCCTCTGCATTCACTCCATTGAATCCTTCCATCGTTTTAAACAGCTCAATCAGATGTCCCCCAGCCTTTCAACACAAGGGAGGATTTCAGGTGCTAATTAAGGTTATTTACAGTGATACAGAGATACAGTGCGGAAACTGGCCCTTCAGCCTCCCGAGTCCAGGCCAACCAGCGATCCCCGTACACTAACACCATCCTACACACTAGTGGCAATTTACAATTTACAATGTTTCCAAAGGCCAATTAACCTACAAACCTGGTAGACACTAAATGCTGGAGTAACTCAGCGGGTGAGGCAGCATTTCTGGAGAGAAGGAATGGTCGACGTTACGGGTCTCGACCCGAAACGTCGCCCTTTCCTCGTCTCCAGAGATGCTGCCTCACCCGCTGAGCATTTTGTGTCTGCTTTCGATTTAAACCAGCATCTGCAGTTCTTTCTTATGCAAACCTGTACGTCTTTGGAGTGTGGGAGCAAACCGGAGCACCCGGAGAAAACCCACGCGGTCACGGGGAGAACGTACAAACTCTGTAGCGACAGTACCTGTAGTCAGGATCAAACCCGGGTCTCTGGCGCTCTGTGCGGCTGCAACTCCACTGTAGTGTCACTGTGCCGCTCGTTGTTGCTACTCATAGATAGTCTTTCCCCCTTTGCTTGTGCATCAGGGCTCGCTCCTACGACTGCTGCCAAAAGGTAATTGATCCAAAAATAATTTTATTTTGGCCCGGGCAAAGTTTGTTTTCCCTGCCAAGATCCTGAGGGAATTTGACTGGACTCCAGAGTGAGAGTTAAGTTTGGGGTGTTGGAATGACTCCGAGTTGAAACACTTCTCACAGCTGTTCAGTGGATGCTTCCTGGGAACGCTGGTGTACAGATGTGCTCTCGCCCTTCCGAAACCATTGAAGCTAGTTCAATCCTTGGAAATGAGCTCCAGGCTCTGGGAGGTTTACGATATTCGAACCGGGTCAGCATGACTTCTTTATCCCGACAGCATTCCTTCCCGTCTTCCCGCACCACCAGAAACGTTTGTCCATGCATCATCTTCAGATTTCCCGCCCATTCCCAATCACCTCGCTTTCCTCGCCAATCTCTCCCTAGACTCTAATCTTTGGCCATCCCCTCAAATATGTGTTCGTTGGCCAATACTACCGCAGTGCCACTGTGCACCCCTGTTGCTTTTGTGCAGAGAAACCTTAAAAGAGGAGAGCGGGGCCATAAAGGGCCATAGAGTGGGGAAAATGTCTCCTGGTAATTGGACAACTTGAACCGGCCGCATGGAAAATATCTGAAGACGGTTTCACCAGGGTGGTACAGTGTTGCAGCGGTAGAGTTGCCGCCCTACAGCGCCAGAGACCCGGGTTAAATACTGATTACCGGTGCTGTCTGTACAGAGTTTGTACGTTCTCCCTGTGACTGCGTGGGTTTTCTCCGGGTGCACTGGCTTCCTCCCACAATACAAACACGTACAGGTTTGCAGGTTAATTGTTTGCAGGTTAACAGTACAAATTGTAAATTGTCCCTAGTGTGTAGGATAGTGCTAGTGCGTGGGGTGATCGCGGGTTGGCACTGACTCGGTGGGCTGAAGGGCCTGTTTCCACACTGTATCTCTGAACGAAACTAAACTAAATTGTCTGGTCCATCCAGATATTGGCATCCCCATCATCGAAGGGCTTGACCAGAAGTGCTACCTCAAGAAGGCAGCGAGAATCATAAAAGACCCACCCCCTCCTAGACGCGGTCTCATCGTGCTGCTGCCATTGGGTAGAAGGTACAGGCGCCGCCTGAGAAGCATGATCTCCAGGTTGCACGAACAGCTTCTTCCCGTCAGTTATCGGACTCTGAAACACTGGTCAACCCTAATCACAACCCTACCTCTGCATCAAAACTCTACAAACCTTGCATCACTGTGGTTCCTCAATGTACTTTGTTTTTGCACGATCATGCTCTACATTAGTTTAGAATGACTGATAATCTAGTGCATATTTATTGTTGTTCGAGCTGCTGTGTCTGATGTGCCGGTAAAGCTGCAGTAAGTAGAGATTTCCTAGTGTACGAGTGATCGCCGCTCGGCACAGAATGGGTGGGCTGGAGGGCCTGGTTCTGGGCTGTAGCTCGAAAGTAAAGTCCCTTAGGTGCTTATGACAAATAAACTCTTAATCTCTTAAGACATAAAATGCTGGAGTAAATCAGCGGGACAGGCAGCATCTCTGGAGAGAAGAATGGGTGACATTTCAGGTCGAGACCCTTCTTCAGACTGATGTTAGGGGAGTGGGTGGTACAGAGATAAAATGTAGTCGGATACAATAAGACTGGTTGGAGAACTGGGAAGGGGGAGGGGATGGAGAGAGAGGGAAAGCCAGGACTACTTGAAGTTAGATAAGTCAATGTTCATACCACCGGGATGTAAACTACCCATGTAAATCTGACCCATTGCTATCTAGACTACATTTCTTCCCACCCTGCTTCCTGTAAAGACTATCCCCTACACCCAATTCCTCTGTCTACGCCGCATCTGCACCCATGATGAGGTTTTCCATACCAGGCCATCAGAGATGTCCTCATTCTTTAGGGACCTCGTCCAACCTCATCTCCTGCATCCGTTGTTCCAGGTGTGGACTCCTGTATATCGGCGAGATCAAGCGCAGGCTCGGCGATCGTTTCGTTGAACACCTCCACTCAGTCCGCCTAAACCTACCTGATCTCCTGGTTGATCAACACTTTAACTCCCCCTCCCATTCCCACACTGACCTTTCTACCCTGGGCCTCCTCCATTGCCAGAGCAATTTGGAGGAACTGCAATTCATATTTCGCTTGGGCAGTTTACAACCCAGCAGTATGAACATTGACTTCTCGAACTTCAAGTAGCCCTTGCTTTCCCTCTCTCTCCATCCCCTCCCCCTTCCCAGTTCTCCTACTAGTCTCACTGTCTCCGACTACATTTTATCCCTGCACTGCCCACTCCTGGCATCAGTCTGAAGAAGGGTCTTGACCCAAAACGTCACCCATTCCTTCTGTCCCGCTGAGTTACTCCAGCATTTTGTGTCTATCTCCGTTGTAAACCAGCATCTGCCGTTCCCTTCTACACACTCCTAATGATTCTTTCTTCCAAAGTGATAACGTCATATTTTCCCATTTCACATTCCATCTTATTGCCCATCACCTCACCTAATTAAATCCTTTTGAAATATATTCTTTACAAATCATTGACTCACCTATCTTTGCATCATCAATAAATTTGCGTACGATGCACTTAATTCCTTCGTCCACGTCATCATCATAGATTATAAACAGTTGAGGCTGCATCTCTCACCCCTATGGCTCCCTCTAGTTACTGATTGCCAGACTTAAAAGCTGGCACAGTTGTGCAGCTAGTTGAGTCGCTGACTTACAGCTCTTAGGGCAGCACAGTGGTAGAGTGGCTGCCTCGCCGATGGTTAAAGATTGTAAAGTTGCCCTAGTGTGTAAGACAGCGTTAGTGTGTGGGGATCGCTAGTCAGTCTGGACCCGGTTTCCACGCTGCATCTCGAAACTAAACTAATAAACTAAAGTGGGTTTGCAGATTAATTGGCACTCTGTAAACTGTCCCTATTATATAGGATAAAACTAGTGTACGAGTAATGCACGAGTAATCGTTGGTCGGTGCGGACTCGACGGGCCGAAAGGCCTGCTTCCCAATCGTATTCCTAAATAAAAACTCCCTAGGATTAGATTCTGACCTCTGGTGCTGTCTGCATGGAGTTTGCAAGTTCTCCTTTTGACCGTCTGGTTTTCTCCCACATCCCACAAATGTACGCATTGGTTTGTTAATGGTAAATTGCCCCGAGCGTGGAGGTGAATGGTAGAATCCGGAGGGCGGTGGCCTCGATGGGAATGTGGGATAAATAGAATGGATCAGTGTAAACTGGGAGATCACGGGTCGGCATGGACTCAGTAGGCATGAGGGTGTGTTTCTGTGCTGAATATCTTCACGACTCCACGTCTCAGAAAGTGATCCATTTAATATGTTTGTGGCTGCAGGAGTCAGTACAATAGCAGCCATCGAAAGAAATCATATGTATAAATTAATTTGCAGGATAAATGACTAAAAATGAAATTATCGTGACCTTGTTTAGCACTACAGGCTACAAATCCCAGTCATGGAGACACTGGTATCGCTGTCTCGTTGTAGGACACTGATCATTCTTTTTTATTCTGGATTTTATTTCATGTATTGTGGTTTTTTTTAATATATAATTTTTGATGCTTTTTATAAGTGATATACTAAGGTTTTATAATGTTTTTATATTCAATGTATTTTTATGTAATGTTGTCCCTTATCTGGATTTGAGTCCAAAATAAAGTTTATTATTAGCATTATTATTATCCTAACACTTTGTTTAATGGTAGTGAGCGAATCCAAAAGACATTTGGACAGGTACATCTATAAGAAAGGTTTAGAAGGATGTGGGCAGGCAGGTGGGTCTAGTGTAGATGGGGCATGTTGGTCGGCATGGGCAAGTTGGGCTGAAGGGCCTATTTCCATGCTTTTTGATTCTACGATTAGTGTAAAATGGGAGATCGAGGGGCAGCAGTGCCGCAGCGGTTGAACTGCAGCCTTACAATGCCACAGGACTGGGTTCCATTCTAACTAGGGGTTTAAGAAGGAACTGCAGATGCTGGAAAATGGAAGGTAGACAAAAGTGCTGGAGAAACTCAGTGGGTGCAGCAGCATCTATGGAGCGAAGGAAATGGGCAACATTTCGGGCCAAAGCCCTTCTTCAGAATGATGACTAGGGGTGCTGTCTCTGCTGAGTTTGCACATTCTCCCTGTGACCACGTGGGTTTCCTTCAGGTGCTCTGGTTTCATCTCACATCCCAAAGAGGTACAAGTTTGTAGGTTAATTGGCTTCACGAGAAATTGTAAACAGTCCCCAGTGTGTAGGATCGTGATCGCAGACAGGGTGATCGTTGGTCGGCGCGGACCTGGAGTGCCAAAGGGCCCATTTCCTGAATCCTGATGATTCTTCATCTTGGCGTAATTACCCTTTCACTGATAACCGTCTCAAGAACAGAGGGAAGAGGGGCAGCAACAGAATATTTAATGCTCCCTCCACACCCACCCTTCCTGAACCTTCCCCACCATTTACGAGATTACAGCTGCTCCTTTGGCTCATTGCCATTTTCTTATCGGATCCAAATGTGGCAATATTAGTCTCTTGACCTCAATATAATGACTCAGAATCCACAAGTCTCGAGGGTAGGGAGTTCCGAAGATTTACAACGAATGAAACCTTGCACCCGGTCCACCAAGGATTACTGCACCTCCCAGGTGCCAACCATTTTAACTCCTCTTCCCATTCAAACAATTACCTTTCTGTCCTGGGCCCACTCCATTGCCAGAGTGAAGCCACACGCATACTGGAGGAACAGCAGCTCACATTCCACTTTGGTAGCTTACAACCTAACGGTATGAACATTGAGTGTAGGAAGGAAGTGCAGATGCCGGTTTACACCAAAGATAGACACTTAACGCTGGAGTAACTCAGTGGGCACCTCTGGAGAAAAGGAATAGGTGGAATTTCAGGTCGAGACACTTCTTCAGACTGAAGGGTCTCGACTCGAAACGTCACCTATTCCTTTTCTCCAGAGATACAGTATGAACATAGAGTTCTCCAATTTTAGGTAACCTCTAATTAAACCCCTTCTCCCTCTCCTTACTCCGCCACATCCCATTACTACCCCCCCCCCCCCCCCGGGAACATAACTATTTCGCTCCCTCTCCACCTACGACGCTTCTTCTAGCTTCACAATTCACAACTCTTCAATCCTTTTGTCTCACACCAATTTGTTTTCATCTCTGGCCTTTGTCCATCCATCCGCTTATCAACCCCCCCCCCCCTCACCTGTGTTCCCCCTCGACCTGCCACACTTGCACCAGCACCGACCCTCTCCTCCGCCATGTTGTCCTGGGGCCCCCATCTTGTCCTTCAGAAAACTGTTCCCTCTCCTAGGATCTCCTAGGTTTTAGAACTGCTGCCTTGGTGCCGGTGACCGGGCTCAATCCTGACCTTGTGTGGAGTCTGCATGTTCTCCTTGTGACCACATGGGTTTCCTCCCACATCCCAAAGACATGTGGGTTTGTAGGATAATTGGCACCTGTAAATTGCCGTTAGTTTAGTTGCAGGGAGATACAGGGTGGAAACGGGTTCTTCGGCCCACCAAGTCCGCGCCAACCAATGATCTCGTTCCATCCTACTCACTAGGGACAATTTACAGAAACCAATTAACTTGTGCACCTATGGAGCGTGGGAGGAAGCCAAAGCACCCAGAGAAAACCTACGCCGTCACAGGGAGAACCTACAAACTCCATACAGACAGCAACCGCAGTCAGGATTGATTCCGGGTCTCATAAGTTCATAAGTGATAGGAGCAGAATTAGGCCATAGTCCATCAAGTCCACTCTGCCATTCAATCATGGCTGATCCTATCTTTCCCTCCTTACCCCTTTTTCGTGCCTTCTCCCCATAACCCTTGACACCCGTACAAATCAAGAATCTATCTATCTCTGCCTTAAAAATATCCATTAACGGCCTACACAGTCTTTTGTGCCAAAAAAAATTCACAGATTCACCACCCTCTGAAGAACAAAATTCCACCTCATCTCCTTCTTAAAGGAACATTGTTTAATTCTGAGGCTATGGCCTCCTGGACTCTCCCACTAGTGGAAAAATCCTCTCTATATCCACGCCTTTCAATATTCGGTAAGTTTCAGTGAGTTCCCCCCCCCCCCCCCCCCTCTCATCCTGCTAATCTCCAACGAGTACAGGCCCAGTGCCATCAAACGCTCATCATATGTTAATCCACTCATCCCTGGGATCATTCTTGTAAACCTCCTCTGGACCGTCTCCAGAGCCAGCACATCCTTCCTCAGATATGGTACCCAAGGGCTTCTGGCACTCTACCCCTGCGTCACGGTGCCGCCTTAGTGTGCAAGGAGCGGATGAGAAAGTGGGATAACATAGAGCTGGTTGGCGTGGACTCGTTGGGCCAACGTGCCCGTTCCATGCTGTATCTCTAATCTAAAGTCTGTACTAAACTAGATCACAACCACCAACTCCTCCTTTCTCTGTGTTGGTGGAATTCTGGCCAACCCTGCTTGCGCTCCTTCACCCCAAACGAAAAACAACTGATGAACATTAACGCTCAGGTCAAAGATTCATAATGTTTCCCTCAGTTAAAATAGTATTCATTAGATACAGCTCCTTTCATTAACAAGCTGAGGAAAAAGAAGTCTCCCTTTCCCTGCCTGCTACAACCACATCAGAACTTCCCATGCAAAGCTTCTTGCCGACCCACAGCTTTGACCTTTACGAGGGTAGAAGTTAGTATTTGTTCAGTCTTACAATCAATCTTCAAAGTTACTTTTGAAGGAAATGTTCTTGATTTGCGTAAAATACTGTTGCTGCGAATCCAAGCAACAGTGGGAAATGCAGACTAATGATATTATTTCTTTGTAGCTCAATGGCTCCCTCTCATGGATAATTTATTCAGCACAACATTTCACTTAAAAAAAAGACAGCACAAAGCTCTGGAGTATCTCAGTACAGGAAGGAACAGCATGCAGACGGTGGTTTATACCCAAGATAGACACAAAGTGCTGGAGTAACTTAGCGGGTCAGGCAGCATCTCTGATGGACAGGTGACATTTCAGATCAGCATGTTAAGAAATCATTTCCCCAAAGGCTTCTCTTTTGCCCTGGATCAGTGAGGTGGAATAATTACCCTTGCAAATGACGTAAAATGTGTGGGACATGGAACAATACAGAAGATAGACACAAAATGCTGGATTAACTCAGTGGGTCAGGTACCATCGCTGGAGAAAAAGGATGGGTGACATTTCAGGTCAGGACCCTTCCTCAGGGTGAAGAAAGGTCCCGACCAAAAACATCACCCATCCTTTTTCTCCAGCGATGTTGCCTGACCCGCTGAATTATTCCAGCACTTTGTGTCCATCAATGGTGTAAGGCAGAACCTGCAGCTTCTTATTTCCTCATTCTATAGAACTGCACACAATGTCGGCACCGAACACGACGCCAAGCTGAACTGACCTCATCTGCCTGCACATGATCCATATCAACTATTCCCTGCACTTTCATGTGCAGAGCAAAAAGCCTCTTAAACATCACTATTGGATCTGCCTCCACCACCACCACCAGCACCACCACATTCCTGGCCCCACTACTCTGTGTAAAAAAACATTACACCAGCACAATCAAGGACGAAATGCACCCCAGTCATTCCTCCCCTCTGGGAAGAGGTACAGAAGCGTGAAACCGCACGCCTCCAGTTCCAGGAACTGAACTATCCTACCTGACGAGCAGTCCTGTGTAGTCCAGTCTAACTCATTGGAGACCCTCAGACTATCTTTGATCAGACTTTACCTTGCACTAAACATCATTCCCTTTATCATGTATCTATACCCTGTGGATGGCTTAATTGTAATCATGTATTGCCTTTCTGGTGACTGGTTAGCACGCAGCAAAAAGCTCTTCACTGTAGCTTGGTACTCGTGACGATAAACTAGACTCAAACTCGATAAACTAAACTCAAGTGGCAAACTCCAGTTTCCAAGTCAGATGGTCTATGGCAGAAAAGAACTACCGATTGTGGCAACACCCACATCCAAGTTTTGCGATTGTACGAAAGGTTCTCAACGTTCAGTAAAAATGGTGAAAAAGTTTGCAAAACATTCTCAAAAGCGGTCACTAACCTCAAATGTGCCCCCTGGTGGCACAGCTGTGAAAACCACCAACTTCTATTGCTGCCTTTTGGTATTGGTCGACATGTATTGAAATACAGTGAAAAGCTTTGCATGCTATACAGTCAAATCACACTACAGTGCCCTCCATTATGTTTGAGACAAAGAGCCCTCATTTATTTATTTGCCTCTATGCTCCACAATTTGAGATTTGTAATAGAAAAAAAAAAATCACATGTGGTTAAACTGCACATTGTCAGATTTTAAAGGGTTTTTTTAATACATTTTGTTTTCTCCATGTAGAAATTAGTTGTGTTTATACATAGTCCCCCCCCCCCACCCCATTTCAGGGCACCATAATGTTTGGGATACATGGCTTCACGTGTGTTTGTAATTGCTCAGCTTTGTTTAAATGCCTCCTTCATGCAGGTATAAGAGCTCTCAGCACCGTCTTTCCTCCAGTCTTTCCATCACCTTTAGAAGCTTTTATTGCTGTTTATCAACAAAGAGGACCAATGTTGTGCCAATGAAAGTCAAAGAAGCCATTGTGAGACTGAGAAACAAGAATAAAACTGTTAGAGACATCAGCCAAACATTAGGCTTACCAAAATCAACTGTTGGGAACATCATTAAGGAGAAAGAGAGCACTAGTGAGCTTACTAATCGCAAAGGAACTGGCAGGCCAAGGAACACCTCCACAGATGATGACAGAAGAATTCTCTCTTTAATACAGAAAAACCCTCAAACATCTGTCCGACAGATCAGAAACACTCTTCAGGAGTCAGATGTGGATTTGTCAATGACCACTGTCCGCAGAAGACATCATGAATAGAAATACAGAGGCTACACTGCAAGATGCAAACCACTGGTTAGCCACAAAAATAGGATGGCCGGGTTATAGTTTGCCAAGAAGTACTTAAAAGAGCAAACACAGTTCTGAAAAAAGGTCTTGTGCACAGATGAGACAAAGATTAACATATCAGAGTGATGGCAAGAGCAAAGTATGGAGGAGAGAAGGAACTGCCCAAGATCCAAAGCATACCACCTCATCTGTGAAACACGGTGGAGGGGGTGTTATGGCCCGAGCATGTATGGCTGCTGAAGGTACTGGCTCACTTATCTTCATTGATGATACAACTGCTGATGGTAGTAGCATAATGAATTCTGAAGTGTATAGACATCCTATCTGCTCAAATTCAAACAAATGCCTCAAAACTCATCGGCCAGCAGTTCATTCAACAGCAAGACAATGATCCCAAACATACTGCTAAAGCAACAAAGGGGGGGGGGGGGGGGTCTAGGTATAAACACTGCCGTAATTTCTACATTGTGAAAACAAAATGTATAAAAATTGCCTTTATTAAAACCTGACAATGTGCACTTTAACCACATGTGAGTTTTTCTATTACAAATCTCAAATTGTGGAGTGCAGAGGCAAATAAATAAATGATGGGTCTTTCTCCCAAACATTATGGAGGGCACTGTACATGAACTCATCAAGCCATGCACAAATGCAACATGAATGGCAAAGAGAAAAATACAAGAATTTTGTGTTTAAGGAAGAACTGCAAATGCTGGAAAAATCAAAGGTAGACAAAAATGCTGGAGAAACTCAGTGGGTGAGGCAGCATCTATGGAGTGAAGGAATAGGTGACGGCCTCCTTCCCAGCTCTCCCACAGCCTACTGTCTCCGCCTCTTCCTTTCTTCTTCCCGCCCTCCCCCCCCACATCAGTCTGAAGAAGGGTCTCGACCCGAAACGTCACCTATTCCTTCGCTCCATAGATGCTGCCTCACCCGCTGACTTTCTCCAGCATTTTTGTCTACCTTAGAATATAGTGTTACAGCATTACAGAGAAAGTGCAGATTTCTTAAAAAGTGCAAGGTCTGCAATGTGGAGGAACAGGACCATAACCTAGCTTGATAGGACCCGTGCCTTACATAGCAGATTATTGGCCGAGGTTGTTATGGAGGTTCCCTGGATAGCAAAGAGAAAAAAGTGACAACAGACATTTTTTTAGGAACTATCAAGTTAAGGCACCTCGCAAGAAAAAAAGGCAGCAAACCAGTCTGAAGCCAACAGCATATCAGTCTGAATGGTTCCAACCTGAAATGTCATCTATCCATTTCCCTCTGCATATGTCTATGTCTAGATGCTGTCTATGGGTTGCTGTGTTCTGCCAGCGCTTTGTTTTTCACTCAAGATTCCAGTATCTGCAGTCTCGTGTCTCCAGGCTTGGTTAGAGATGTGGTGAAAGATTACAACGAGAACTTCCAAGAGTGGGATCCAGGTAACATTTAGCAAAAAAGAAAAACTGGGATAGAAAGAATTATGGAAAAATTGAAGATCAGGCATTGAAACCATGGAGTTGAAGTCATACCGTAGAATCAGGCCCTTCAGCCCATCATATTCATGATGAACCTTGCACCCATCGACCCACCGTTCGTCCATATATGTCCTGACGATTCCTGCGATAACAAGTGTCAGTCGTGGCCCAAGGATGCCGTTTTGCCTCTCAACGTTATAGCCCGTTTCACCAGAGACTTTATACATACAGGTCCTTCTGCCTAACAAATCCGTGCTGACCAGCGACCTTCCATTCTCTAACACTATCCTCCACACTCAGGACAATTTTACAATTTTACCAAAGCCAATTAAGCTACAAACCTGTACGTCTTTGGAGTGTGGGAGGAAACCGGAGCACCCGGAGAAAACCCATGCAGTCACAGGGAAAACTTACAAACTACATACGGACAGCACCCTTAGAGAGGAATGAACTCGGATCTCTGGCATAGTAAGGCAGTAACTCTACCGCGGTGCCACCAGCCACCCTTCGAGATCCGAGTACAGAATCAAGCTAACACATCTGTGGAGCACAGAGCTTAGAACTCCAGCAGAGTTTTTCAAATGAGGCATTAAACCAAGGCCTCATCCAATTTCCTGTGACACTATTTCATAAAGCTGGGATGTTGTGCATTCTGGCCACTATGTACTAGAAGAACAAAGCAGGGTGCCGGAGGGACTCAGCATGTCAGGCAGCATTGGTAGGGAGGAAATTTACAAGATTTGCATTTCTACAGCTGCTTTTTACAAGCTTGGAATGTCTCAAAGCTCCTTACAGTCAGTGGCATATGGTATCTGGTGGCCAATATATGCATAGCACTTCACTGATCTGGTGCTTTACTGTTGCATGGTTTAGCTGTGTAATTTCTACATTACCAAGGTACATTGGCTATAATGTGTGTAGAAAATAATTACAGATGCTGGTTTATACTGAAGATTGACGCAAAGTGCTGGAGTAACTCAGCAGTCTGGCAGCATCACTGGAGAAAAAGGACCTTTTGTGTCGGGAGCCTTTTTCAGCCACTGCCTGACCCGCCGAGTTACTCCAGCACTTTGTGTCTATCTACATTGGCTATAATGTGTGTAAAGCTGTAAGCAGCTTTGTATTATTTCCTAGTTGATTTCCAGCAAGCCCAAGGCTAAAAAAAAGTCAGAATACTAGTAATCTAGGTCTCGCTCCCAAGACACTGATAGCAAACAAAACCTCACACGACTCAGTATGTGCAGCAAGTACAAAAATATAGCATGAGCCTCAAACATTTTGCTGTGGTTTTAGTCCATGCTGTGGCCAACCTTGGCCCAAGAATGGATAAAGCCTGCAGTGAGTTTTTCTTCCCCCCCCCCCCCTCATGAACTCCAAGCATATCAAGGAATACATTTGGAGACATTGGCAATGCTCAATGATTATTGAGAGTGGTGCACACCACAGTTTATTGCAAATCAACCACAGCTTCTCTCTACAAGAACCATTTTGTTTTCCTACAATGAAACAAAAAGCAAGATTGATGGGTGGGAGAGGACAGAACAAGACAAAATGTAAGAATTAGAATGGAGCAAACACAGTAAAAAATAAAAAAATAAAAAAATTAAATCCCATCCCACCAGAAATAAAGGCATTTCAATACGTTTTAACCGCACCGAGCCTCCAAATTATAGTGTACAGCTGAATCTAAAACACACTGCAAAGACTAATCCCAATTGAGAACAAGAACCAGAAGGGGGTTTACATCCTCCCTGTAGAAAAAAAAAAGCATGTATAGGCATCACACAACAGCTTCAGGTACAACACATGTAGTCCTTTATTCAAACACATTTTAAAAAGTTTCAGATAAGTCAATAAAATAACACCACCCTGCTACAACACAAAAGAAAACCCTCCTTTACCTGCCTGGGCCATTTCTACATATTGGAGGACTACAGCTACTTTTTAATGCTTCAAATACTGTGCTCAGAGGTTTTGGGGGTGAAGCACTGAAGAAACCAGACAGAGCACCCAAGGTCAGACTCGGGCACCTTCTGATCAGAAGCAGCAAGTTAGAATGCAGAGTTGAAGTTGCCATGATTTGCTCTAGATCCACACAAACAAACTTTATACTAGCGCCATATCATCTTCCATTAGTTATACTGAGGGCAGAGTCAAACAAAAGGATAAATCGGTACCACATTCAGCAGTGAGTGGTACCACAATGTTGATAATGCCACTGATTGACACAAAGTGCTGGAGCACTCAGCGGGTCAGACAGCATCTCTGGAGAAAACGGGCGACACTTTGGGTCAGGACTCTTCTTCAGATAATGCCACTGTTGCTGTAGCATAGCTGCATGCAGTGAGCATTCCGGGACATGGATATGGTGAAGAGGCTGTATCACTAATGGATACTTAAAAACTAATTATAAGATTTGAAAACATCATTCTAAAATATCTTGTACTCAAAAAATACCTTTAACCCAAAGAGAAGTTGTGCTTAATTTTTGTTTTAAACAGATTCCTGTCACCTTTCTGGAATGGAATTCCTTTTATCATTCTGGCAGGATGTGCTCAGAGCCATGATTTATTCACCTCCCTTGAAGGAGTGTGTTGTGATAGAGGGTTGACAGACATATGAAGTCTCAAAATCCACTACTTCGATTTGGAGATTATGGTTTAAGAGGCGAACCCATTCTACTCCACCTTCATCCATCTGGAGAACGGGTGGCGAATGTGTGGAATTCATTGCCACAGATGGCAGTGGAGGCCAAGTCATTGGTTATTTTTAAAGCAGAGATTGATCGGTTTTGGATTAGTAAGGGCGTCCAAGTTTAATGGGAGAAGGCAGGAGAATGGGGATGAGGATGAAAAAGAACAGGTCAGTCCTGTTCGTATGGTGGAGCAGACACAATGGGCCCAATGGCCTAATTCGCGCCCCTTGATTTAGTCTTATTTATTCAAATTTTGTCCAAATATACTACAAAATGCCGTGGACACCTAAACCACAGCATGCCAATTTGGGTGAAAATATCATTGTTAAGAAGTTCAATTATTCAAACTAACACTCTGCAAACTTGTCCGTTTCTATTCTTGCATTGTGACCACACCATTTTCAGTACTTAAATCTCTAGTTAAGATGCAATGTTCCTTACTAACAAAAGCAAAACCAAATGTTAAACACTTAACATAACACTGGGGTGAGCCGATTTCAAATCTGTGAGAAAAGAAACTGCAAGACAATGCAGAAGCAAAAGGACTTAAACAACATCATGAGAGCCAAAGTGCTGGTTCACAGCACTATTATATGCTGAGCTCAAGTTAGGTGTCAACAATTTACCATCCCTCAGGCTGATTAAGTGCTTAAATATATATGCACCAAGACTCAGAATGGTGGGACACAATAGTTTGTCTAAACTGGATTGATCTAGACTGCGACATCTGAAACCTGCCAAACTATCCAGAAGACAATCTCTGTCATTTACTTCATTCCGTTTCATCATTCCAAGCTGGAGTCAACTGATCCAATTTCTCCTTCACTCCCCAAAAAGGGATTGTAATATGAACCATGGAAGGTGGAAGATTGTCAGGACCCTCCCCCACCCATGCCCTCAGTTTTCTTCTGCTAGCTCACATCAGGCAAGGCATGGAAGGGTATACAATCAGTCAATGGGGAGAGCGTGGAAGAGGAAGACATGAAGGAATAAAAGTAGGGCATTGCAACGGCTCTATCACACACTGGTCCCTCCGTGACGCTGCAAAAGGTGCGAAAAAGATACGATGCCCGCTCTCTACAATGGTGGTGCCATGTACTGCAAGATAACAGTCAAAGCAGCTAATGTTAATGCAATGAAAATCAAAAGCTATAAAAGGATTTAAGTGGATGTTAATCTGAGCATCCAATATAAAGTAGCTCGCATTATTTTGGTTTAACAAACAAATGCAGGAAAATAAAATGATCCATTAAATTAAGCAATTCCAGCAGTTAGAACACGTACAAAATTTCAGTAAATCACAACAGTTAATTCTTAATTATTTACTACTTAAATTTCAGCGTTTCATGTGTGGCATACATACAAGGTTGCAAGCTGTATCTATTGTCAATAGTCAGTGTTTAAAAAAAGCCTGTCCAATAAATCCTAACCCCTCCCCCCTTAAAAACACACAGGAGTCTTTAAGTAAAAGCCACATGTAAAAAACAACAGGTATTTATTTCTTTAAATAAATACAAATTTTATAACATGAACTTGGTGAATACTGGTCCAAAAATTCAGTTTCTGCATTTGTTTGTGAAACAAATCAAAAATATTGGCACCTTTGAATTCATGTGTCATGATCACTTTGATAGACAAAACGCTGGAGTAACTCAGCGGGACGGGCTGCATCTCTGGAGAGAAGGAATGGGTGACGTTTTGGGCCGAGACCCTTCTTCAGACTGATCAATCCATTCAAAAATAAATTAAAAGATTACAGATAGGCACTGGTGCAACCTCTTGGGTTTCTTTTTAAAAACAATTAATTGGCACATTCATAGAAAACACCAAGCGGAATTGAGTAACTAGCATCATGCTATGACGTAATGCAATACTTTTGTTTCCCCATTAATAGCCAGGGATGCGAGACACAAATAACCACATCATTACAATTAGGCATTTGTACAAAATGAACGCAGAACAGGCATCTGGGAATGTTTTAAAAATAAAATTTTAAAAATTGATTGCTCTATGGCACATCCCATTACTGTTCCTTCTTGGTTTCCTTCAAGTCATCCTTGGTTTCATCCGAAGGCGCTGAGTCAGGAAGTTCGACCTTTTCTTCGTACCTGCGTTAGAAGTGATATCAAAAGTTGAAGTTTTCTGAAGAAACAGTAATCAAATCAGTGCGTAGACGGAAAACTGACTTCTCCTTGCCCAGAACTATCACTTTTAAGAGTTGGAAATACAGTGATGTAGCATGATCGCCGATTCAGATAGTTGCCTCCTCAGAGCAGCAGTGTCGTAGGCATACAGCACGGAAACAGATCCTTCGGCCCAACTAGACCAAGATGCCCCGTCTAAACTAGTCCCCTTTGCTGGCGCCTGGCCAATATCCCTCTAAACCAATCCTATACATGCTCCTTACCAAGAGTCTTAAATATTGTTATAGATTTGCCTTCATTACCAACAGTAACCATCTCTACAGTACAACAGCTACTATTGCAAACAAGTATTGAAACTGCAGCACGATATTGATGATGATCACTGCCTGCATTTGCAAAGAAAATTTGAAAAAATACCTCATCCAAGTCACAATGGTTAGAGTTACACACAGACAATCTCACCTGCGAGTCGATGCCGACCAGCGATCACCCCATACACTAGCACTATCCTACACATTAGGGGTGATTTACAATTTACAGAAGCCAATTAACCTACAGACCTCCGTGGAGTGTGGGAGGATACCCATGCGGTCAAAGGGAGAACGTACCAACTCCGTACAGACTGCTTCAGTGATCAGGATCAAACCTGGCTCCTAGGAGCGCCAAGGCAGTAATTCTACCGCTGTGCTACCGCCACGTGGAGAAGGAAGAAGACAAGGATCACTACGATAAACTTGGATACAAGGAGATTTTTCAATCCAAACACCTGCCCAACACTCACTATAAAGGCTTAATCTAAGCCTTTAGTTTCAATGGTAACAGTATCACAAGCACCGGGAAGGAATGGCCAAGAGACAGATTTGTTCTTGCTGACCACCAATGAGTAGCGACAGCAGTAAACCCTTGACTGCCCGATCTACAAAATATAAAAGTTAATCAATATGACAGTACTTGGTCAGATTTAGAATAATAGAACTCAAACAGCAAAAAAACCCCAATGAAAAAGATAAATGGGATGTGGAATAATTCTTCTGCATCCTGTCCTTGAAACATCCCAACTTTAAATTCCTGATCCTCTCTTTCAAAACCTTTACCTAACCTAATCCTCAATTCAATATATGGTCTCTTGCTCATCAGAACCACTTTCATGCTGTATCTTTCAATCAATCCATAAGAATTAACCCTCTTCAGCCTTTCACACCATTTAATGAGATCTGAGATCAAACTCCTTTTGTCTCGCATCCCTTAACATAGTTGGAAATCTCAGGCTTTAAATTGGCACGGGGCCCCATCTTGAAATGATAACTGAAGAGTTCCAGACTTTATCGCCATTGGATACAGAATCATGGGGTATGCTCACTCCTGAAAGGTAAGGCTATCATTTTTATGCCATTCACAAACCTCCAGAAAGAGTCTGCTAGTTACCATTCAGATTTGTGCATGAATGCACATTTGAATGAGGCAAAGCTGCTATCAGAACCAGATGCAATGAGTGTATGAACTCAGAAAGGGAATATTAAATTCTGAAAGTGAGATAAGCAATTGTGCAATCATTAGGTGGTCAAGTATAACCTTGATTTGGTTCATTATTGTCAGGTGTACTGGGGTACAGTGAAAAAGCTAATGACTGGGGTACAGTGAAAAACTAATTAGCTAAAGCTAATTCATTCAAGTGCGGCACAGTGGTGCAGCAGTAGTTGCTGCCGAACAGCATCAGAGACGAGAGTTCGATCCCGACTACGGGTGCTGCCTGTACGGATTTTGTACGTTCGCCCGTGACTATGTGTGTTTTCTCTGGGTGCTCCGGTTTCCTCCAATACTCTAAGGCGTGCAGGTTGGTAGGTTAATTGGCTCTGGTAAAATTGTTATTTGTTCCTAGTGTAAACGTGTATGGGGTGATCGCTAGTCGGCGTGGACTTTGTGGGCCAAAGGGCCCGTTTCCGCGCTGTGTCTCTGAAGTCTAAAGGGTCAAATCCTCTACTTCCTACAAGGCACAGCTGAACCTATGCACTGCTCTTGCTGCTTGCAAGAGTTAATTCTCTATTGATTAGTGTTGAACCCCAAATATTCCTACCAATAGTCTATTAAAATTAGAACTAGGTTTAGCTGCATTCATGCATCAATTTCAATTTTTATCCCTTCCTTCCTGATGAGATGACATTGTTATTATGTTTGCTTACACATCAGATAGCTTGAACTTCACTCAAACAGTCATTTATCCACAGACAGGGAAAGCGTGCAAGCTATTCTGAATGAAGAGACTGTCAAACCAAGCAAATTCTACATTCCTTCGACATTCACATCATACATGCATTTTCAATAAAGGGTCCTTTTATAAACTATTAAAGCTGCTGTAGCTCTGGATGCAATCAGCTGACATAACTCCGAAGAACAAAATAGAGAATTTGTTGAAACATTTGGGGAAGTCAGTCCAACTGTATCATAGTCTACATTCCACTTGATCCAATAAACTGCTAGCTAGTCAATATCAATTTAACTGTCGATTCTTCAAAACAATACTGAAGTCCCTACATCATTTCACCAATTAACTCCAAATAAACTCCCAACTATCGTTTTTAATATTCCATGAGATTTGGTGGCCATTATCATTACAGGCTAAGGAACCTGCCAATTATTTACATCAATTTTAGAGAATTATGTTCCTGTAGCCCTAGAGCCCTCTGCTCTACAACACTCCCCAGGGCCCTGCTATACACTGTGAAGATCCTGCCGTGGTTTGATTTTCCAAAATGCAAGACCTTGCACTTATCTGCATTAAGCATTGCTCAGCCCGCTTGCTCAGCTGATGAAGCTCCAGATGTAATATCCACAACATGGTATGATAACTATCTGAGCCAAGGTGTATGTATAGTCTCTGAAGAGATATCATGCTACTTTCTCATCTAAATTTAAAGCAATCAAATCACAGCCCACAGAAAACATATGGCTCTGATAAGAATGCATGGAGTTGTAGATACTATAGTCTGCCAGTCTATTCCCATGGTGGATACCAGTCAGATGCTGGGTGTGCCTTTAAATGGAGGGCCAGCTTGCACAGGCTAATGAAAGCTTCGGACTATTAACCCATACTATACGATTTAAAAAAAAGAAATGATTCCAAGAGATAGTTAACAACATTTACTTGGAAGTGTTGGTGCCAGGAAAGAGGTAGGAAGAATGCAACCTGGTTGGGATGCAAATCATTAATGAAAGAATCGGAAGTTCCACACTTGATATTTCCTTGGTCTCTCCTGATGGAATTGCACATCATTGCTCCACTTTTCCTTTCTCAATTTTGAAAAGAGCATACATTTGGCACAGCTCCAGGTCACTGGGTCCAATTGACTACATCACAGCTCAGTTGAAAGAACCATTCATCTGGTTCCATTATCCTGCAGAACCTTCAAATTCCTTTTCAAATTGGCCTCCAGATCATAATTGCTGCAAAATATGCTTTGTGCATTAGCCTTTTTTGCTACAAAATTCCTTGTCGTACATTCTTCTGTCTTCCTCCAGTGTGCCACCAGTCAGATACTTTTATCAAATAGTCAGATTTGGATGTTGCAAATGGTCATTCAATCCAAAATTATGATCATTTGTTTTTAGGGGAATCCGATTAATCCCATTTACCTGCTCTTTCCCAGCGTCTTGGAAATTATTTTCTCAAGTGCTTATCAAATTCCTTTTTTAAAGCCATAAATGATTTGGCTCCCATAACTCCGACAGTGTTCCAACTCAATTTCACTCCACTAAAGACACTCCCCATATTTCCCTTGAATCTGCTGGTTAAAATCTTTAATCTGCATCTTCTCATTCCTCGTGTATAGAAAGGAATTGCTGATATATACCGAAGATAGACAAAGTGTTGGAGTAACTCAGTGGGTCAGGCAGCATCTCTGGAGAAAAAGGATGGGTGACGTTTCTGGTTGGTGCCCTTGCAAACATCTTGAGCCTGAAGAAGGGTCCCGACCCCATCCTTTTCCTCCGGAGAAGCTGCCTGACCCGCTGAGTACTCCAGCACCATGTCTATCTTCTGGTTCTAGTCACATTTTCATCAAATCTACCGTCTACCTGCATCGGGAGCAATTTACCATAACAAACTACCCTAGCAGCATCACCTTACAAATTGGGAGGAAACCAGAGCATCAGGGAACATACAGGGAAAACATGCAGCGTGCACACTGGAGATGAGCATTGAATCCTGCTCACTGGAATTATGAGATAGCACTAACCACTGGGGGACTGCATTAACCTAATGGGCACAGTATTAACCAATCACAATCCTCAATGATCAAATTTCTATTCTTAGAGAAAGGTGGAGTTTGGCTATCCTGCATAGAGTCTCAACAAAGTCCTATAAAACCAAAGCAATAATCTCCACGGTGGTGTATTCAATTCCCCAAGCGTTAGCTTTCAAAATTACTTGTTCTGTCTGCAGCAATCAGCCTTTAGTCAATCATGCACAAGGACACCTGGATCCACATGCGCCTTGGAGCTCTGCAATATCTCACCAGAGCAAGTGGTACTTCAATTTTATTCCTCTTAACATGGATCATTTTACTTTGATCCCATCATACGCCATTTCTCAGATCTTTATCTATTCGATGCCCGTTTATAATCTTTGTAGTTTCCCAATTTTACCCTCTTGCCAGTGTTTTTCATAATTCGTTGCTATCATAATATACTCAGCAAATTCAGCCCACACCTTCAATAACCTCATCCAAGTCATTTTATTAATTGTAGGTCAAAGCCCAGCACCAATCTTTGTGGCATACCATTCTACTGTTCAGAATAAGAGATCTACATATATCCTTACCTTTTAGCCAGCCAATCTTCCTACAAACATTTAGTCACGATAATAACCTTACTCACGCATCTTGCCGTACACAAACTTTTAGTCACTTCAATAACCTTATAAAACCATTTGCCTCAATCACCGAATGGCCAAGCCCCAATTCTTTCTCCTAATTTCTTATTCCAAAGACAACCTAGCCAGTCTCTCCTCTCAATTACATTTCCCTGATGCAAAATAAAAACAGATAATGCTACAAATACTTACCAAGTCAAGCTGCATCTGGCAAAGGTCTTTGACCTGAAACATTATCTCTTCTCACAGATGCCAAGTATTTCCAACACTTCCTGTTTTTATTTTGGATTTCCAACATCTGTAGTTGTAGCGATTTAGATTTCCCCAGCCTCGCTAGGGACTCTATCCTGCTCATGGGAGCCTGAACTGTTATCAGTGATGAAGTCTTCTCAGCAAACATTGATATTTCACATTGGCTGAATATATGTCTCTAACACAACTAAATATATACAAGTAGATCAAGAAGTTATTCTTACCAAGCAAAGTAAATTTCATAAAGAAAATATGACCATTTTTTCACGATTATCCTGTGCAGGGAATTAAGCCTCAGGAATTAGGTGGTGTTGCTATACTTGAACATCTTAGATGAGAAGCAACAGTAGTTGAGACATAAAAGTCAGCCTCATGGCTACATACATAATGAATGTTATGGAAGCAGTTTGGTGGACATTATTCCACTCTCATGATTGTCTCTAGCATTCTGGAAGCAGATGTTGAAACACACCCATCCACAATACAAACCAGTGCAGTTGACACAGGAGGGTCATGCTCGAGGATTAGCAATTAATACACACATCTTGCGACCTAGAATACTGCAGGCAAGCCTTGCTGAGGGTCATGTTAAGGCCATGCATCTGAAGTTGCTATTTAATGGATTTACAACTCCACCTTCAGATAAAGAGCAAAGTAAAACGAAAACTAGACGCAAAGGAAAAATAGCATACACAAGTCAAAGCAGCCCGTATTGTGGCAGCATGCTGGAAATGTTACGACACAGGCAAAGCGTTGCAAGAAGTCACGAATACCTGACCCGCTGCTGCTCCACAAGCCCTCTGGCGGGACTACATGGGGCTTGGGATCGTCCGCCTGCGGCGGGGGGAGTTGGGCTTTTGCTGCATGGAGTTGGCCAGACTAGCAGGGGAGCCCGAGACGGTGGGGAAATGGGTGAGCCTCGGCGTGTGTGGCATGACCTCAGCTGAAGACTCGTAGCTGATCAATAGAAACGTGGAGGAAAGGAATAGGATAAGAGGAAGAAAACAAAAGAGGAAGCTTCATTAAGAAAAAGAGCACAAACAATTTATTAAGTGCAAGTGCAGCGATCTCAACACAAATACTAACCTGATGTACCAAATTCCATTCCAAACTTAGATGCTAGAATCAGCACTAGAAGCAAACACGAGCTTTCAAAGCTTCAAGTTTAGGACACCCTCAAAGGCCCAAATTGAAATGCAGTAACATTGATAAAGGAATTAAATATAAAAGCCATATTAACCTACAACTTGCATGGCTCTTCAATGCTGAATCAAGCTAAATCAAACTGTTAAGGTGTTGCCATTCACATTCTGACAAGGCTGCAACAGTGGATGATGCAAATCTAAAGCCAGCTCCTATTTGTACCACACCCAGGCATATGTTTTACAACCCATTTTCAGCTTCCACCACCACCCATTTCATTTAGTTTCTGCTGAACTATGTTCTCTATTTTTCAGCAACTTAAAATGTCAACATGGCCCAATTCTGATTAACGTACATCAACCCCATACCTTAACTGTGTTTTTCTTTCCACAGATGTGTCAGACTTGGTGGATATTGTCCCCATTTTTGACTTTGTGTTTTTAAGATCTCAGGCAATACTAGCATTTACTGCACATGTAAATAATTGTCCCCATGATGGGGTTGTGAACCAGAATCAGAGCACAGAAATAGGCCTTTCAGCCCAACTTCCCCATGCTGACCAAGATGCCATATCTGCATTAGTCCCACCTTGCTGCATTTGGCCAATATCCCGCTAAACCCTTTGCTCTCTAATCACCCCTTTTGGTCCTGCCGTTCGCTGTGTAGATCGCGTCCTGCTTTGACTTCCCAAAATGCAACACCTCACACTTACCGGCATTAAACTCCATGAACCAGTCCTTAGCCCAATTGCCCAACTGGCCAAGAACATGCTGCCATTCTTTCCACCTTCCCAAACTGCTGAAGGTTAAGCAAGGGTAACATTGTGGAGGGTGAAATATAGGCTCCACAATGTTAGGCAAGGATGAAAGATAGCCTGCCAGATTCTTACTACCAACTACCTAGCAACTCCTGGAAACAAGGGTTGAAGGTGGAATATATTGAGCCATGCTTGGGTACAGGCTAAATGTGTCGGAAGGAACAGCAGGTGCTGGTTTAAACCGAAGATAGACACAAACAGCTGGAGTAAGTCAGCGGTTTATGCCGAGTTACTACAGCTTTTTGTGTCTATCTTCGTATAAAGGTTACATGTCCCTTGATCATCAAAATTCAGCACATAAGCAACACAAAAGGGGCACACATGACAAGACACAATCTCATTTGTCCATTGAAATGACCAGGACTGAAAAAAAAATGTAGTCATCAAGGGTTTCAGATCACTACAGGAAGTTACATTTTGTACACAAGCTAACTGCTCATTTCTCAGTAACATTCAGAATAAAAAGGGTTAAAGAACATCTGCAAAGCTCACATACATTGCTTCCTCAGCAATGTCAAAACAAATACACAAAATGTATAATAGAGGAAGAATTGTGGCACCAACAATAATTAATCTCACAAGAAAATAATAAGTAATAGTGACAGAGAGCAAAAAGACAAAGCAACTTGAAAAAAGCAATGAGACACACACACACACCCATCAAGCCCTTTCGGAAGATCGCATGGATGTACTTTAACACCATGTATCGCCTAATCATTGAACATGTCAAGGAACAATCCTGAAAATAGAGCAGCTTTGCTAATTTTCTTACAGGTCATTATGCAACCAAAACACTAACTTTTTTTAAAAAATCAACGAATGTTAAGAGTCACAGGTTAACCTGCAGTTTCCTATTTTGGAATTTGATAATCTAAAGGTATGAAATGAATAGAAAGACCTGACATTTAAAAAACATACTCAAAACTCTTACTGCAACTTAATTGTCAAAAGAGAAATGCTTTTGCTTTTTTCTGCAGGAGGACACCTCATCGTGTTTCATCGTCTATTATTTATTTTGGAGGAGTAGCCACTGCAGTAACAGAGGAAGAGTACTCAGCCAATGGCATCCAGCTAGGTCTCAAATGAGCAGACATGTTTGTGAAAATGTTTAAATTTTACAGGCACCTCACGTTTTATGTCGGGGATACGTTCCCGAAAAGCAGCTCATAATCATAAGCGTGCAAAGAAAACGTACACATTTAAACATTTGAACAAGTATAAATTTGAGTGCTTTGATTTAAAAAAGTGTGTAAATTAGAGTTTGAATTAAACAAGCACTGTATTTCAAAAACTCAAATCAAACATGCCCAAAACAAGGTGCTTGCACAACACCAGATAATCTGCCCTACACTGTAATCTAAGAGGTTCCTTCCAGCTGTCAGAACAGGCAGAACCTCAGCCAAGATGAATTAACAATATGGGCAATGCCAACCAATCCTGCAAAATAACCAAGACCTAAAAACAGGCATTTGAGGATATATCAAAGCATACAATGGATGAGGCTATTTGTCCTGATAGCTGAAGCCTCTAACCAACTTTTTTAAGTAGAACTGAACGTTCCACATTTACTTTTAAACTACTCTGTTTCCATTTATAAATGAATTGAGCATTCATCCCCTTTACATAGGTTCCAACTATCCTGTCATTTTTTACTGGGATTTCAGTTATTCTGGTCTCAAACAAAACACACCAAAAATAGAACGGCTTTGGGCAGCAGCCATAATCCAGTTTGAGGAACTAAAACAAGAACACACCCGCGTGCATTTCCTCCCGTCTTACAGCTGCTTTATGGATTTCAGGTGTTTGCAATAGTTCTGTAGTGAGGTCACATTAACTGTAGCTGTGTCTCTGGATTAATTAAACAAAGTTTAAGCGTACATTTGGTAGGTTCGCTGCTCTCCAGCCCATGAACATTCAGACAGATCTCTCCTTGGAGCTGATCAACTGGGTATTAATCCATGGAAAGGATGGCCAATGTGAGGGAATTAGTTACGCAGTTGTTCTGGGCAATAGCTTTCCTACAGGTTTACACAAGAGAAAGCTCTTTCAGGAAGTAGTATGGTGCTAATCCAGTTTTTAAAGCAGCACCAGTGTCTCAGACACGTAGATTTTATTGATAAGAAAATTATAACTGTGGAAAACAGCAGTAACAAGGCAAATTAAATCATGGATTCTGACGAGTCTTTGACCTGTATTGACTCTTATTCCACTTTTCTGAGATACATAGGTACTTCTAGTAGAGTGATTGCTGTGCGACAAATGGAAATCAGAAATTCAGCAAAATGTTTCTTCCTTCAATTCCATTGTACCCTCGCAATTTTAATTAGCTTTACATTGCACCCCATTCTTCTCAAGTATCCAGCTTCAAGGTCTAAGATGTTCTTGAAATGGGAAGGGGGGGGCTGCAGCTGATTTTAACAGCAAGAGAGATGATGTGGTCAAAGTAGGTTGGGAGCAGATGTTTGCACAAACAGCAACAATTCACAAATTATAAACTTAAGAGTTAGAGTTCATGGTTACCATGTTCAAGAATGAAAAGCAAAGATTGGGAGTTTTGGGCGACAAAGGATATTGAAAATTTGATTATGTAAAAATAACTAGTTTGACAGATAGAGGAAATCAGGATGGATGAAGTCTCTTGAAGAACATGTAGTATGTCAGGGAGAATTTAACAAAATGAGGGGGAAAACGGGTCAGCAATATTCTTAGCAAGATTAAGAAGAAATCCAACACATTTAATAAGCAAACCTGAAGAGGATAAGCAGTGGATAATGTGGAAGGTCGTTTAAATCAACAGTAAGATAAGGGTCAGACGGAAAGTTGTGCAGGCATTGGAAGGTGGAAGTTAACCCTGCTAAGGGCAAGGTGATGCATTTCATGAAGTGAAATGGAAGTAGGACACTTCAGAATGCAGATGAACAGAGAAGCTAAGTCCACAGTTTACTGAAAATGACAAGGCAAGTGGACAGAGTGGTGAGTGAAGAATACATTTGGCATGCTCATCCTCAAAAGGCCCAGAATCCAAAAGTTGAGAAGTTATGTTGCAACTTTACAAACACTGGTCACTATAAAGAACAAACTGCTGGAGGAACTCAGGTAAGACAGCTCAGGAACTCGGGAAATGGGCAGTTGCTGTTTCAGGTAGAGACTCTTCCTCTGGTCCCGAAGACACAAGTGTGGGCAATTGTTAATAGTCAAAGGGTTGAGCATGCATGTGGTGGGCTGAGGGGCCCGTTTCTGTGCTCTTCCTATGTATATTAGGATACCCTTTAGTGTTAAAGCAGGAAAGACACGATGAAAACAAGGGTAGTTTTCCATTGGAAAGAATTTCTATTCATAAAACAAATACACAAAAATATAGTACTTAGATTAAAGAAAGCCAGACTGGCCACTAATACTGCTACTTCTAGTTTATTACTGACTTGAGAACTACCCAAGAGGAAACAAACCTCAAAAACTTAATCACTGCTAAAATAAAACACACACCAGCAGTTGGGCTCTGGTGCACAGAGACCTGTTGACAGTAATCAGAATATAAAATACACCCCTGCCTTGTCTGATCTGTGAAGATTCACTAAACTGACCAGATTAACCTTTGAAACCATCAGAATTTGCTCATAGGTGTTACATGGTGTCCAAAAAAGTGTTTAATAGGGACAGGTACACCGGGCCCTTAGTGGAACAGATGCACAGCTTGAAAACGTTTAAAAAAATGAACAATATCAATTCCAAAATAAAGTTCTTAGATCATCCACAATAGATGAAACACACTCAGGAAGAAAGCAGAGGCCAAAGATCATCTCATGACGACATTGGATATGGCCATTCAGTTCATCAGATCAGTACTGGCTCCCAAGAGAATAATCCCATCAATCCTATTTTCTCTCCGTTAACTTTTGCAACTTATTCTCTCTCACACACATCCCTAACAACTCCCTCTAATATTATTTTGCCATTAACCTCCACTAACTGGAAATTTACAGTAGCCAACTGATCTACCAGCACGTTTTTAGGATTTTGGATTAAACTAAAGTATCAATAAAAAACCCTTGCGGAGGACTTGCAAACACCATGCAGTTAGCACCAGAGGTCAGGATCAAACCTGGGTCTTCGGAGCTGCAAGGCAGTCCAGACCACCATCCACAGGCTTTCGTGGTTGAGTAGTTTTACGAAAGGGCAATATATAATTGCATATATCAACAGTGAATGTGTACACCTGGTAACAAATCTCAGTCTGTGACACATGACTAATGAATCAGCTGATAATCAGTTCTATAAGCTCAAACCAAATTCTTACCTGAACATGTCAGTAAGTTCTCCTTTAATCACAGCAACAAGGACTGGTAATCCAATGCAGGCAGGTACCAAGTACAGTAGAGCAGGCTGATAATTAAAGAGAAGGAAATCAAATAGGTCACAATACAATTTTGCTAAATATTGCTATTTTGGCATGATATAAGTGCACCAAATAATTTTTGTAGCACTTGACATTTCCAGAATGATTCAATCACATTTTTCTACACTGTAGAAAATATACTCCACACCCCTGTAAAAGTATTTTAAAAAATGAATCAGCATTTTAAACCAAACATCTTTTAAATGTTGCTTCAACTACCTCACCTGGCAGCTCACCCCATATACCCACCACCCTGTGCAAGAACAAGTTGTCCCTCAGGTTTGTATTAATCTTGACCCCTTAAATCTTAAACACAAACTCACCAACCCCAAGCAAGAAGACCGCATGCACCCCATCTTTTATCCTCATGATTTTATAGACCTTTACAAGATCACCCCTCAGCCATCTGCATTGCTAGGAATAAAGGTCCAGACATAAAGGTCCAGGAATAGAGAGGCCTGGAGCTCAGCCAATCGCCGTATGGCACAATATAGAATTCAGTCTTCAGGATATAGGTTTTGCTTGAAAAACAGGCTGCATTTATCTCCCACTCCTAACTACTCTTGATCAAAGATACTAATTAGGTCAATAAGGAAATAAGCACATCACTGTGGCTCTGAAGTCACATGCCACGTCAAGTAAGAATGGCAGATTTCAGACTCAGATAGCTATGTTTGAGCCGTGTGGTTCTGAAGTGCAGCTTGCAGCTTTTCAGACTTTTAACTTGCGCAAGTAGAAAAAGTTTCATTATGCCAGTCAGTGCAATAATTCTATTACATTTCCTTTTGTATACAACCACCATCATTACATCATTTCTTTGAACCAACATGCATTCCCTGTGGACGTTAGGACTCCCTGTAAGGGGTGCACTCTCAATAGATATGTTGCCCTAGTTTTTCTTTTTAAACAGTAGATTTTATTCATGATTTTTGAAAAATAATTGGCTCTTGTTGTAGTTATATATTTAACATGATTTTGTGCATTTGGTGGGGTAGCGTACCAGGCCAATGCAGCTATGTAACTCTTGATTATTATATTTGCCTCCAGATTCACATAACTGAGAACAACTCACTTCAGTAACCCAGATGGGTGAAGTATGATTTCAATACATCGGCATTAATAATGTTAATTCCAATAACAGGTGCCAAGACTAGCCGAGAGCAACAATGAATCAAAGAATAATCAAGATTTAAGACTACATTAACTCACCTGTGCATGCTTGAAAGTGTGCATTATATATATGGTAAGTCCAAGACCAAGTATATAAGCCAAAAAGCTGGTATAGAAGTATGTTCGACTATTCTTGTTCAAACTATATAGCAAGGGAAAGACAAAACACAGGTTGGCAATATCTGTATATCATACCAATTATCTTCAACAGCAGGATTTTAATTTGAAATGACAATCAATCCAAACTTCAATCCAAGTATCTCGGAACAGCTCAGCACAGAAGCAGGCCCATCAGCCCACAATGTCTGTACTGAAAGTCCTATCAAATTGCAACTCAACTTCCTAACTTTTATACTCGATACCTTGACTAATAAACAAAACATGCCATTCACTTTCTTTACCATTCCAACAAAGTGTTACTACCTTCAGGGAGTTATGTACATGGACCCCCAGATCCCTACCTTTCACTGTGTAGGTCCTGCCCATGTTAGACTACCCAGAATGCAACCCCTCACATTGCTCTGCATTAAATCCCATCAACCATTCCTCAGCCCACCTGGCCAATCAATCAAGTTCCTGCTGTCATTTTTCACAACCATCTTTACTATATGTAAAACCACCTACTTTTGTATCTTCTGCAAATTTACTAATCGTGCTCATCCAAATCATTGATATGGATGACAAACAGTAACAGGCCCAGCACCGAATCCTGAGGCACACCACTAACCTCCAATCCAAGAAGCAGCCTTCCACCATCACCCTCTGCTTCCTTCCATGAAGCCAATTTTCTATCCATTCAACTATCTCTCCTTGGAACCAATGCGATCTAACCTTCCAGAGCAGCCTACCATGCGGAACCTTGTCAAATGCTTTGCTGTAGACACCATCCATGTCTATGTACACAACATCCACTGCCCTACCCTGATCAATCACCTTTGTCACCTAAAACCCCCCCATCAAGTTTGTAAGAAACGACCTGCTGTGGACAAAGCCGCGCCTACACTCCTCTAATTGCACATTTTATTCTAAATGGGAGTGAATCTTATCCGACGAAACCTCTCGCACAGCTCACTATCTCTGCTACATCTTGAATCCAAGAATATATTTCCTCTTTTATCCTCGAGCAACCCTCTTCCACAATTAACAGGTAATCCACAAATGAAATAGAGCAAGATAAAACAAGGATAAACATTGATCTTTGCCATTTTATGCAACTCCAGATTGGCAACGAAAAGCAGACACAGCACTCGAATATCTGTTTACTCTACAATTATCTCAAACTTTAAGAAGAAAGCTACCAAGAGTGGGAAGGACCCCACACTGTTTAGGATCTTGGCTGGATGGCTCTGAAACTCGTCTCAGCCCAAGATCAGGACAATGCTCGGTTGCAAGTACAATGATGTTTGAAGGTAAATCAGCCACTGGAAAGTAATCCTTGCAAATGTGAAATTATATGTGAATAAAGAAAATGTATTTTACTCAATGTTCACAGCATAAGCAAAATACAGATAATGTGATACTACACAAAACGATCAATATCTTCAGTTAGAGAAGAGGGGAAAGAAAGTGATAGAAAAGGCAAGGCTGCCAATGCAAGAAAATCTAGAATAAGTAAATGTGTGAAAAAATTAACTGTATTATACGTTTTCAACATTATAAGATCAATTATTCAAAACCGCTAGATGGACATGGAGAAAACACACAGAGTTGACATACAACTCTGCTCATATCTTCAGGCAGCTTACCTCACATCAAAACGAAGCAAAAGGGCAATGAAGATGCCTGTTTATAAAAGAAAAAAGTTGTTTTCAGTCAGAATTGCACTGAATTGATATTAACCGTTCTTCGTGGTAATGAGTTCAACTACTCTATTCGTGAAGGTGTTTCTCCTCAATTCCCTCTTGGACATAGCACGATTGTGCCTAGTTATATTGCCATTTTGGATACACAAATAAGTATTATCTATTTTGGTATATGGAAGTGTTTTTTTTTTAACCCCCTTGCAATGTGGAGAGCAGTCTGCAGTCCACCCCAAAGGTACATAGGGTCAGAAAATGAATAGACCAGAGAAGTGTCTTGACCCAAACCGTCACCCATTCCTTTTCTCGAGGGATGCTGCTTGACCCACTGCATTTGGTGTAAAACACCAAGAAACGTCAGCACTCCAGCATCTCGACCACATAACTACCAGAGAATTGTAAGATGGATTGGAAGAACCCATCTGTTCACGAACGTACCTCAGAGGAGGAAATGTACCATCCTCATAGCAATTCCATACCCACAGAGAGTGGCTAACTCTTTAAATGTCATTGTCGTGATGTGACCGAGCAAGCCAATCTGTGCAGGTGCATGGGCAATAAATGCTGGCCACATCACTGATGCCCATATCTTGAAAAGTTAACAAGTATCCAATTCATTTGTGAAGAAAGGAACCTCAGATTCTGATTTATAACTAAGATAGAAAAAGTGCTGCACTAACTCGACAGGTCAGGCAGCATCTCTGGAGAAAAAGGATGTGTGAAGTTTCGGGTCGGAGGGTCTGAAGAAGGGTTCTGGCCCAAATCCTTTTTCTCCACAGATGCTGCCTGACCTGCTGAGTTATTCCAGCATTGTGTGTCCAATGAATTGATGCACTATGGCTTGTGGCTTTCAGCCCCCTCCTCCAATACTCTCCCATATCAGACTAGAAATTGTGCCCACGTTGCAATAACAGTGATATGTTTTGCAATGATGTGAAAGAGGAATAACATCTGCCACCCTTAAAACAATACATGGTAAAAACTGCTGCAGAAAATGCAAGCTAATTTGGTCACATCAAAACCAAAGTTGGTACTGTAATGAACTTTTGAACATTTAGGCCAATTGTCTGGAGCATGCGCTTAATTGCGAGCTGGTATTAAATAAATTAGATCCACTTAATGAAAGCACACATACCTGGAATAACGATATCCCCCAAGCCAAGCATTGCAAAATTATTGGCAGCAAGTCCTTTCTCGAGAAGATCTTGGGGAAACACCACTAAAGCAAACAAAAATATAAAATCAATGTTATCCAATTTCTGCAGGAAAATAGCTGGGGAAATAATAACATTTTTAAGAAAGCTCAGGAAAACAGGCAAAGAAAATAAAAAAGACAGTTTCACCTAATGGTGTCGCCTAGCAGGGTCATCTGAAATGGTGTTGTTTAGAGACAGTGCAAGGCAGGCCCTTCGGCCCACCGAGTCCATACCAGCCAGCAACCCCCATACAGTAGTACTATCCTACAAACACTAAGGATAATTTAGAATCTTTATCGAAGCCAATTAACCTACAAACCTGTACTCTTTGGAGTGTGGGAAGAAACCGGAGCACCTGAGGAAAACCCACATGGTCACAGGGAGAACGTACAAACTCCACACAGACAGCACCTGTGGTCAGGATTGAGCCCGGGTCTCTGGCGCTGCAAGGCAGCAACTCTACCTCTGCACCACCCATTGCACTCACTGTCAATACTCAATGGAGTCAAACCACAAAGCACTACTTTGGGAGAATTGTCAACAAACTACTGCCATCCTGTCAAACCACAATTCAGCATCGTCAGTGGAACCAGTGAGGAACATGGCAGCAAGGGTGGCTCGCTTTTAAAAAAAAGGAACAATCTTTCACAATGTCTTCAGAACATTCCAGTGCCAGACTGCATAAACATGGAGCATCTGGGATGTCCTGCAGCCTACGACCGGAATGTTTGCTTTTGTACATCTCATCCCAGTTCGTGCTGTGCAGAGTGATATCGCCCAGCCACAGGCCATCTGGAATCCAACCACCAGCTAGGGGAATGCTGACAGTTCCCAACTCTGTTCTCATGCAGCTGCTCTGGTGAGCAGCAGGCTAGCAGCTTGGCCCAACTGATCAAAAACAAGATCTGTTTAGAAACACTCACCCCCTTTCAGCTTTCAGAGGAAGCTGAGATTCTAAAATGTTACTACTGCCACGCTTAGTACTATTCATCACAATGGTGCAAGTCATATGTTAAAACCTTGGAATATGTACAATCGCACAAAAAGTAACAAAACTAAACAATTAAAAATTTGTTTTATCCTCAAATACGTAGTTGGAGATTAAATTAAAAATGCAATAAAATTGCCTCCCGATCTATGGATAGAACAGAACAACACATGATTTCACCATTCAGACCAGGATATATGCGCAGAACACGATGCCAATCTGGGATAATCCCACCTGCCTGCACAAGATCAATTTCCTTCTATTCTTTGCCTGCTCACGAGCCTGTCCCAATGGTTCTGAATTATTGCCATATTTGCTCCAAACGTTCCTCCTTCCCATTTTAAGCTATGTCCTCTAGTATATATTTCCACCGAGAAAGGGACCCCATCTATATCTCTGAATTTTATTACTTATCAGGTTTCTCCTCTGCCTTTCTCACCACAGCAAAAACAAAACAAGTTTAACCAATACTGTCCAATCCAAGCAGATTCTGAGGAAACCTCTTGGCTATCAGCTGTAATTTGACTTCCCAACTTTCAACCTCAAATTCCTGACCAATGAAAATTAGCATGCCATATCACGTACATGGCAGCCTCGCCAACAGCCTTGTCTCGTCTCTTTTTCTTCTTTTGCTGTTTTGGTCTGTGTTTATTTGCTTGTTTTTAGTGTACTTTTAGTTTTTGTATTATGTGGGGTTGGGCTGGGGGTTGGGGGGAACCTTTTGTAACTCTGTCCTCGTCAGAGATGCGGCTTTTTAATCGTATGTCTGTCTGCACTGCGCCTTTAACATCGTGGAGTTGGCGGTTCCTTTGTTAGGGCCCGATTGCAGGAACAACCGTAGGAACTTCGACCGCCCAATCGCAGGAGCTTCGACCGCGGGAGAAAAGGAGGAAAGGAGGTTCGAGTTATTTGCCTAAAATCACAGTGGGGAATGTGAGGTCGCCGGAAATAAACAAACCAAGATAGACATGCTGCCTGCACTGGTGAGGACTTGGAGGGAGTGCCACGAGTGTAGTGATCTCGGTGTTTTGCAGGGATATGGCTCCATGAGGACATCCCGGAGTCTAGTGCGAGTGTGGACGGCTTGCTGACTGTTTGGGCGGACAGGGACTGCAGAGAGAGTGACAGCGGCCGGTACAACTCTGGTCACATCACAGTGAAGGAGCGTGCGTGTGGACCGGGCATTGAATTGATGGCTGTGGGTCTCCGCTTATGCTGTGCGCGCTGGGGATTCTCACACGTCGTTGTGGTGGCTGTTCAAGTCTATGTTTAATTTTTATGTGGCTATGTATCTGGTTGCTTTTTTTGCATGACTGTTGGCAAATCAAATCCCTTGTATGTTTACATATTTGCCTAATAAATTACTTACAATTACAATCCCATTTGTGGGGCAAATATTATGATCTATTATGCAGTTAGAGAAGGGTTGTCTTTAATTCACCAGCTCCCAAGGTGGCATTTCCAAACAGAGCAACTGTGTATTGATTGAGACACTGTAGACTCGCAAAAATAAATTTAAGTTGCCAGAGATGCAACTCATAATGGTTAACCTCACCACATGTGATACAAATGGCAAATTCATAGTTAAATATTTATGCATGGTCTAGGTCCAGAAGGCCAATTCATTCAGAAACACACAAACTTTTCTTCCCTAATGGAGCTTGTAGTCATAGAAGATGCTTTAATTCTGCTGCCATGTCCTCCATCACCTCTCAGTACTACTATTCTCACAAGTCTCAGGCTGTAATAGCAGGAGCATATTTTAGACACTCAATGAGCTGCACATACCAGGTAAGCATCTATAATAATCCAAGGCAAAGGATAATTTATTACAGTTCTCTGGACAAAATATGGTTACGGTACAAAAATTATTTTGTGCCCCAGCAAAATGTAGTGAAATTTGAGAGAGAAAAAAACTCAATTCGTTTTTTTTGAAAATAGAGGTAGAATTTAAATCTAAGAATAGAAATGAACACCAGTTCAGTGGAGCACAGCTCCCTCTGGGGGATGCATATTGAACTTAAAATAACTTTGCTCGAGAAAGCCAAGCAATTAACTCAAAATCATGATAAACTGAACAGTATATTGAGTAAAAATAATAATTGTCTGGTGATAAGAGAAACAGATGACCACTTAAGTATCAGCTTTAGTGAAGCAGAAGTGCATTAAAAATGGTCACCCTGGTAATTGTTGCTCCAAAGTAATGATTGACTGGATTACAACTATTTTACAGGGTAATAGGACTTTAACATTTACCCAAAAGGCATGATTTTACAATTTCTGTAAATTGTCCCCAATGTGTAAGACATAGACCTAGTGAATGGGTGATCGATGACTGGCTTGGACTTATTGAGCCAAGATGCGTTTCCACACTGGATCTCTCAACTACAGGTACTTGGTGACCAGAATGGTCATGGTGGGACAATACGACTGCTTCTGCATGGTATGACTAATACTCAAAATTTAGCCAAACCGCCCTTCTTTCAGTCAGTCCTAAACCAAAGCGCTGAAACTCTGCCACAAAGATTGAAGAAAGTTCTTCCTTTCAACCAGCATTCTCACCCACAAGCATCATAGGATGCTAATTTGAGGTTTGCCAGCATAGAATCCTGGTAGACTAATGCACTTGGGAAGCATCACAGAACAATCTAACCTCTGCTCCTGGTTCTTGGTTACTTGGTCCTCCAAAATATTCCAACTGGAATTTAAACAGGAGGTGGTGAAGGAAGGGGTTAGCCAGAGAGGGTTATTGGGAAGAAAGTGCCACTTTAAATTTAGTTGCATCTGGCTGGGCAACCGTGGCTTGGTGGAGATTATTCCATGCTTTAATAGTGCGTGGAAAGAACAAATTGCTGTACACATCTGTCTTTGAGCACCCTGCTCAAAGAAGGGTGGGTTGAAACACGGCCCAATAACATTTTGAAGCAATTACTATCAGCAAGAAACAACAACTCCAAACATCATCTGCCAATTTACTGCAAAGTGGAGAATACATTTTGCCTTGTTTAAATTCAAATAGAGAACAGTGCTATTTCAAGTTTGAATCTTCCTCTACATTCTGAATCATCTTTGGTGCTAAGATACAACGCGTGGTATCTGAGTACCAAAGAAAAAGGCACCAAGAATCATCTACCCAACCAACAGTCAAACAAAGCTTAATACTTTGTTTTTTGCAAGACATTAAATTGTGACCTCTTGGTGTTACATGGGGGAAGAAATAAATAAAGAAGTCTATGGCATTTATTTATAATCTGCTAGTTAAACTAGGCAGAGTATAAGCTGGTTTTGTCACACATCTTGGCCAATGCTTACATCAGATTTAAGAGCTTTAACCTGGTATTGCAATTGGCCATTGTATACATTATTGTCATCTCCATCATCAAGGATATGCAATTGTGGTACTTACATTTAATTGGTGCCTCAAATGATTTGGCAACGGTTACCATGACATTCGTGCCAAACACCTGTAAACAGAGAAAGTTTGCATTATGTGTCCAATTTAACAATTTCACCAAATCCAAGGGGCAAGTCTGCCGCTGATTTTCGTCTGAAGAAGGGTTGCGACGTAACGTCACCCATTCCTTCTCTCCAGAGATGCTGCCTATCTCACTGAGTTACTCCAGCATTTTGTGTCCATCTTTGGTTTAATCCAGCATCGGCAGTTCCTTCCTACACTTGTAATGGGATTTGTTTAAAGATACTGCATGAAAACAAGGCATTGGCCCATGCTGATCATCGATCATCCCTTCATACTAGTTCTGTTATCCCTACATAGCACAGGCAATTTACAGAGGCCAATCAACCTACTAGCACGTGTCTTCGAAAGGTGGGAGGAAACCAGAGCACCAAGGAAATCCAAACAGTCTCAGGGAGAACGTGTAAACTCCACACAGACAGCACCAGAGGTTGGGTTAGCTACCCAGATGTCCCATTATCACTTCAGGTGTTGCGCAAGCCGTTAAGAATTCTTACAATTATTTCAACTTCTCATCAGTCCCTGATGAGATCGATTCCAGAAAAACGTAATGGGATTCCACAATATTAATAAGCAACTTGATGACTGCCTAAAATGCAGCTTCCCTTTTGTACATGTAGAGACGAGATTGTTCTGCTCGAAACATCCAGAGTTTCGAAACGCCTTAGCAGGGTAGATATGGTGTCATTGTCAAATCATCCCAGCCAGTGAAACAAGTTTTCAGCCATTCAGGACAGAGGTGAGATAATAAAAATGGGTGACTCTTTCAAATTTACCACACAAGTGGCTTGTGGAGGCTCAATCCCAGTATATTCAATGTATAAAGGACACAAAGAGCTGTGTAACACTGCAGGTCAGGCAGCAACGCTGGAGAGCATTAAGGGGGGTCTTGACTAGAAACATCCAAAGATGATACCCGACTCACTAAGTTACTCCAGCACTTGGTGTCCTTTTGTTTATTAACCAGCATTTGCAGTTCTTTGTTTCTATATTCAATGTAAATCAGCAGGTTTAGACATTAAAGGCACCTAGATATGGTTAATGCAGGGAAATTTCACAGAATATTAACCTTAATCCAACTGAATGGAACAGGCTTGAGGGGTTGAAAACCACACTCCAGTGTATATTGTAATAAAAGCAGTAATGACACAAATATTGTTTCACACATTCCTCCAACATGTTTAGTGTACATTTGCAAAGACGTGATTAATGTTTCCTCTCAAATAATCAGAAATAATTGGAGTGCAAAAACAATAGAACAACTTAAACACATCAATCTATCACCGACTTTGTGGCATATAAACAGCTAATTTAACCCAAATGGTCTATGCTTATGGACCTCAATGGCCGACTACTGTCTGAAGTAAAGATGGCCACTTGCTCTTTTGACCTAGGAACATGCAGGAAAAACAGAACCAAAGAAGGAACAAACACACTTACCCAGAATACATCGTAGACAAAAAGCCCACCGAGGAGGATACATCCTGTGCTTACATTGTTGAGATGCAGAAGCTCAACACCATTGAGAGCAAATGCCAATCCAAACAGATTGTTTGCAATCCAATGCTGCAATATAACAGAAAAACATTGAAAGAAAGACAAGCATGATCATATCACTTGCATGAAATACTGAGATTTTCATTACGGTACATTTCATTTAAACCCTGTCAATAGAAATAATAGTCCTATTTATTCATGAATATATTACAGACATCCCTTACAGCAACATCCTACAGCATGCTGAAATCCCCAGCATGTACTCTACTGAGTCAGTGATGCTTCCGATGTCTTGGCCATGTTCGAAGAATGGTGGATGGCCCCATGCCAAAGGACATCTTGTACCGCCAGCTTGCAACTGGCACTCTGTGCGTTGAAGGGCCTGCTCTCCTCTTCAAAGATGCCTGCAAGCAGGATATGAAGGCTTGTGGCATCAAAGCTGACAACTGGGAGGTTGTGGCAGAGGATTGCTCCACATGGCATGAGATCCAGGAAGACATTGGGAGGGCGGATGTGGGCAGGAATGTGCGTGCTTCAGAGAAGAGGGCCGGCGGCAAGAAACGAGGTTCTACATCCCCAACAGCCTCCTTTATCTGTTCCCATTGTGGCAAAGACTGTCACTCGAGAATTGGGTTGGTCAGCCACAGCAGACGTTGCCAACGCATGCAAAAACACTGGAGACCTCACCATGGCACAGAAACATGGTCTTCCGAAGCAGAGCTGCCAATTAATGTATTAGTCAGAGGCTTCAACCAAAAATTCACCTGTCAGGTTCAAAGCAATCAGACTTGGTTGCTTACTTGAAATACTTTTATTACAGTTTACAATCCAAGCATTTCATTCTGGAGGGAATTGGCAGAATACTAACCTTCTACTTTTGTGTTATTCTCACAGGCAGTTACAGCAATGAAAGAGGAACAATTACTTTAGAGATTAATTTTACATATATCCAAGTGACCCAAACCTATTTATTGCATAAATAGCTTACTTTTAAACAGGTTTTAATACCATATCTCTGCCAAGCCTAGCAAATGGGACCAGTTGCCTTCATTTGATGAAGATGCAGGGTCATACACTCAGTTTTCAAAAACGTTGCTCAAAGCCAAGTTACCAAGCAATAGCCAAAATTCCACAGGTCAGAACACAAAAGAGCAAAAGCACTGTCCACAGTTATGAAAAAAAGTCATAATTACTGAAGGCAACCCAACCAATTTTAGATGGGATTCAAAGAATAGAAGCAGCACTACCTCAAACAAGGTCACTCATTCAGCAAGATCTTGGCTCATCCTTGATCTTAAATTCCTCTACCCCACCAGAATGCCCAATAATTTGTATCTCCACAAATTCCCGACCACATCACATTGTGAAAATCATGGAGTCTTACTAGAAACATTCATAATTCCACGTAACACTCAGGTAAAAAGGTATGAAGTGATTTCCAGAAAGCCAAGTGAAGATGCAAGAATAATTTAAGAAACATGCTGAAATTAAGATGGGTTAAGAGATCTTAAATCAATTTTTATTTGGGTAAATTAGTTAAAATGGACCTGTAAAATAATTGCCATCATTCAGAACAAAATGCAAGAGGTCTGGAAACTAACCCAGCGGCAATCACAACTTTGTAATATTAGAGAGTTTGGCAGAAAACTAGCCGAACTACCAATTACTGTTGTATTGTACCAAGCTGTCCATATTCTACAAACACATCAGGGTATGGATTAAGAGCATGGATAATTCAAGATTATTAAATGGTTATTTAGAATATTCTTCTTACCTTTTTCAGCAAATACCAGACTCCAACCACACTGCTAAAACCCAAACAGATCAGATCTTTGGTGTCAAACTCATAGTTGACGATTTCTGGAAAAAGAAATACATCCTGGTTTAAGAAAAACTTAGATTTTCTTGGTGCTGCCAGGAAGAACCCCAATTTTTATTTTTCCAATTAATGGTATACCATTGTTAAGGATCAGACAGTCCCAAATAATCCACACATTATTGATTGACCTTCAGGCTAAATGTCAATTATACATCCCAACCCCCGCCAGAGCTTCAACCTCCAGCAATGTCAGCCTTTTAATGTCAAACTTTAGTTATCAGCAATATTTATTCAAGTTGATCTGAATCCTCAAAACACAAGCAAAAGTTGTTACCACTTCATCCAGACGGCATTAATGGTACTTTAAAGCAAATCCCATAAAGAATGCTTCTAATTTCATGCATTACAATCACTTCAGTTGCAACAGACTCAGCCTGAACAAGTTTCTACCACTCTCTGCATAGAACACCTCAACAATGGAATCATGAAATGTCACAGATACAAACCTAGTTATTTTCAATGCCATGTTTACTTCATCTTGGGCAGCAGCTTTTACCAATTATTTTTAGCAAAAGCTGGTCATTGCAGCCACAAAAAACAACAAATCCTCCAGAATATAAAGTGAATAGTACCATTCCCTTTGGCCATGCCATCACATGGACATGATAATCCTGTACTGGAGTACAGTCATGCTCACTAGAAAGTCGTTCATGCTATCCGCTGATCCTAAAATAAATTTGTGTACAGTTTTAGTTAACAAGTTAAACTGCATAGTGCTTACCCTCCTTGGTTTCCCCGGTTCCCTGAGTGAAAAGCAGCTGATACTGTTTGTTTGGTATGTTTGCAGGAAATATTTTATTCATAGCTGGACTGAAACAGAAAAAAAAAAATTCAGCGCTCACATTGTGTTCCAATTTTTCTTTTGAGTTCCATTAATAATCATAAGTAGCTCAATAATAGTAAACATTGTCTTGTTGTAGGCATGATAATCACTCAATGTCATCAGACAAGACCTGCCTTTTCTGGCTACATTCAAATTATAGTACTATGTCCAGCTGATTAAGGTTGGTCCCAGTCAGTTATTTAAAGTAGATCATGAACAGTTGGAGTAACATCAGCCCTGATCAGTGCCAACCAACACACGGCGATTACAACAATCTTCCCCAACTTGTCAAACCACCAAATTTCATAGGTGTCCCTCTGCTGTCAAGGGCAAGGCTAAAGGAGAAACAGGAAAGTTTGGTGCACTTTATCAGAGTCTTTGCGCAGTCTTGTATACTGACACAGGCCATGTTGGGACAACAGTAATCCCAACCAGCCATATACCACCCACGAAAAATAACTTGTTCACCATTTTGATACATTTCCAGCAGTCTTCAATCACGAGCAAGAGGATAAATTATTGATTAAATTAGTTTTATCATAATTTAAAATAATCTTGATTTCATTTCCATGTTCTTATTATATTGCAATTCCAAATCTTTGTCCACGGTACCACACAGGCATTAAATTGCTTTTGAGTTATTTGCATAACAACACAGAATAATTTACTTAAAGCCATATTTTTATTATCATAAAACAAGAGACATGCTCAATTATAAACAGTAACCATGACATGTACTAAACCGTTTCCATTGTATTATTGGACCTTATACATCCAACTAAACAGACTAACTTAATTTCAATTGTATGCATCTGTTCTTTTTCTCAAGGATGCTGCCTGACCCACTGAGTTACTCCAGCACTGTGTCGATCCTAAATTTTATGCATTTCTAAAGACCCGCAGCATTGCCTAAATAATGCATAAAAACATAATGCAATCCTGAAGTGACGTGAAAACAAAACCTGTGATTCAAAAAGCAAAAAGGCTCTTAATCAAATCAAAACAGCATTGGGAATAAGAACAAGCAAGGAAATTAAGTTCATGGAGCAATCAAGAGGATTTCAGTATAGGATTTCAGTGCTTCTGAAGTTGTATAGGGCTCTGGTGAGACCACATCTGGAGTATTGTGTCCAGTTTTGGTCTCCAAATTTGAGGAAGGACATCCTTGTGATTGAAGCAGTGCAGCGTAGGTTCACGAGATTGATCCCTGTCATATGAGGAAAGATTGAAAAGACTAGGCTTGTATTCACTGGAGTTTAGAAGAAAGAGGGGGGGGGGGGGGTCTTATAGAAACATATAAAATTATAAAAGGACTGAACAAGCTAGATGCAGGAAAAATGTTCCCAATGTTGGGCGAGTCCAGAACCAGGGGCCACAGCCTTAGAATAAAGAGGAAGCCATTTAAGACACAGGTGAGAAAAAACTTTTTCACCCAGGGAGTTGTGAATTTGTGGAATTCCCTAATGCAGAGGGCAGTGTAGACCAAGTCACTGGATGGATTTAAGAGAGAGTTAGATACAGCTCTAGGGGCTAGTGGAATCAAGGAATATGGTGAGAAGGCAGGCACAGGTTATTGATTGGGGACGATCAGCCATGATCACAATGAATGGCGGTGCTGGCTCGATGGGCCGAATGGCCCCCTCCTGCACCTATTTTCTATGTTTCTAAGTGAGATAATTTCTCACGTGAATGCCTTAGTTTTGCCACTTTAGAGTTATGCCTTACCTCTAAACTAAATTCCCATTTCAGAAAAAGATTCTATGAAGAATAAATACTGTAAGGTATACAAAACTCATTTAAAAAGCCTGGCCCAATAATTTAGCACTAGATGTGCCATGTCTAACTTAAGATATCAGTTCACTCATGAATCAATTTTCTGTTTATTTAATTTTTAAAACATTGAAATCAAATCATAGAAAAGTTGACTTGTGTTCAGCATCAATTGAGGCTGAAACCATGAATCATTACACCCATAAATGACTGCAACATTTCCCCCCGTATACCAGCAAAGTAGATTGATCTTTATAAAGAAAGACATTTATGAAAGACAGAAAAATTGAAAACATATTTTTAAAAAGTTTATTTTTCCTCAATACGATTTTACTCCAATACTATAAGAATCACATACCTTAAAGTGTGAGACAAAGCCAATATGCCAAGTATGAAAAAATACATGGATAGGAGCAGATTGATGTACTCTTGAGAAAATATCTGAAAACAAAAATTGTGGCAATAAGTTAAACAATTCAGCAATAAGCGAGTTTGGTATTCCAACTGCGCATGCCCAGGTCATAGGTCAGTCGCGATAAACAGCTGAGCTGCTGCGTGTATACAGACCTGCGTTTCATCCGTAGTCAGGATCGAACCCGGGTCTCCGGCGTTGCAAGCGCTGTTGAATTGCTACTGGAGTTAGATAATGTAGAACAAGTGCGAACGGGTGAGCTCACTACCGTCCCCGTCCCCTCCCGAGTGTCCCATCCCTGTTCGGGCGCAGTCAAAAATGTCCGTGGTGATGGAACACCAGCCAGAGCAGTGGCGGCCCCAGGCTTATAGCCAGCGCTAACTTCAGCTCAACTCTGCTCCAACTCCTGAGGAACCCGTTCCCCGACGGGCCGGGGGCTGTCAGCTGCACCTCCCGCCTTTCCAGTGGCTGTCAATTAACCCCCTCGGTGCCGGCGAAACCGAACACCAGTCATCAACGGGGATACACACAAAATGCTGCAGTAACTCAGCGGGTCAGGCAACATCTTTGGAGAAGAGTCTCGACCCGAAACGTCACCTATTCCTTTTCTCCAAAGATGCTGCCTGCCCCGCGGAGTTACTCCAGCACGTTGTGTCTACCTTTGGTGTAAACCAGCATCTGCAGTTCCTTCCTACAGAGTGATGACTGTCTGCGGGTGAAGGCGAGACTGGGACTGTGTCTGGGTGCGGCGTCATTGCTGCTCCGGGCCCACGGGGAGGGAGAGGAGCTGGACCCGAGGCAAGGACTAGGCCTCCGCCTCTCCCTCCCCCGGCTCCAAGCCGCTCGGCCTGTCCCCTCCCACAGCCCCCGCCTCAAGTACAAATTCATTGTGGTGGAGAAAATGGGGCCGGCGGTGGTTTACATGGAGTCCGGGGGAAGGGAACTCACTATCACGGCTTCACTGCAGGTCCCGGACACCCCGTCTCCATAGGAACTCACCGGCGCTATGACAACCCCTCCACCCCATCCCTGGACTGGACGGAGGGACTGGGGGACATTGCCCACCTCTGCAATCAATGTGCAAACTCCGGCACTCCCCGCGGAAGGTTAAACTTAACACATCTGTGAGCAAAACACAAACCTGCCTTTTCTCTCCCCCACCTCTCACCGCCAGTCCAGTTTCTCCTTCTCCCACTCGCATCTGCCCCTCCCCCCCCCCCCCCCTCTCTCTCTCTCTCTGTTACACTCCGCTCTCCCGCTACCGGGCACCCCCGTTCGCTTTGTTTTTCCGTGAATGACCTTTGACAAATCCCATGATTCCTTGCGTTTTTTGGAATACCGAACTCGCTTATTACTGCTACAAATTAGGATAACAAATAAAGTTCAAAGTACATGACTGAAAGATACACTAATCTGAGGGGTGTGCATCCAAAAAGGAAAAGTATGCAAAATAAACTTACTTTGAAAAAAAGATAAAGGCCAAACAGTGTACAGCTAGCAATGATAGGAAACCTGGCTGCATCTCGACTTGTAATGGTCTCAGGCATATCACAGGAATTCTGCAAATGTAAAGTAAGTGAGTGTTAAGAATAAAGTGTTTAATATTTAGGATAATCAAGACAGCTTAGTTTGAGAGAATGCAATTGGAACCTAGAGTATTTTTTTCCTCACCAGACATTACTATTACACTTTACAGAATCTTGTGGAGAGTGCCCTCCATACTTGTCAATTCCTCATCAATTCAGAACAATGGAGCCAGTTCCGTTCCCTTGCCTTGTCATCATAATCCTGCATATCCACATCCATTGGAATCTGAAGATAATGCTTGAGATAGGGTCCCGACCTGAAACATCACCTTCTTCAGATTGATAAAATGTTTTTTAAAAAAAACTGCAGGTGAAGTTTTATACCAAAGATAGACAAAATGCTGGTGTAACTCAGCAGGTCAGGTAGCATCTTTGGTGAAAATGAATATGTGACGTTTCAGGTCAGGATCCTTCTTCAGACCAGACCCAAAACCTTCACCTATCCATCTTCTCCAAAGACGCTGCCTGTGTGTCTATCTCTGGCATACAACAGCAACTGCAGTTAATTTTCATTCCATTTGAATTCTCCTCCACTGCTGCCCAGGTACAGTGGATGCTGCACCTTAACCATTTGCTTTACAAGAAAGGATTCATCAAATCATTTGTTATTTTGACAGACACACATGCACCCTTGCACAAGTCATGACTCTTGCACAAGTGAAAACTGTTTCTTTCTATCTAGAAGATCCTAGAAGTTACAATGCTCAGTTTGTGGCCAAATCAGCATTTTGTTAAAGTCCATCATGATTTATAAAACTCATTGATGACCATCCAAGTAGTTCAACATGGACTGCAGACCTTCTTTACCAAATATCTGCATTAACAGTAAGCAATGAAACAACCCTTTTCATCAGTGGTGAACTTTTGACAGGCTACGGCAGCCATTCAACCTGTTGTTGATATTTGATGCGTTTAAGTAAGTAGAAATGGTGCAGCGGATGCTGAGAGACTGACACTCAAGGGATGCTTACTAACCAGACCTTCTCAAACATGGCGGCATGAGATGGCAATCTTCAAAGAGCAGCTTCGTTGGGAAATTAGCTAGAGGCACACGATGGGTTGTTGGTAGGGGGAAGATAAGGGTATGCTGGTAAAAAGGCAGATCTACAATCTGGAGGCCAATTTCATTCATGGCGTTAAC
>OY740802.1:28268922-28471252 GCA_963514005.1 Raja brachyura
GACCCCCCCCCCAGTGCTGTCAGTGGGAAGTTTGCATGTTCTCCTGTGCCCCGATGGGCTTCCTTCAGTTCCAATTTCTTCCGCCATACCAATGACACGCTGGTCAGTTCAAATGCAAAGTGCCCATCGCGAGCAGCTGATAGAATCTTGGAGGAGTTGACGGAAAGTGGAAGAATCCCACCCCCATTTAAATCCCCAATTATTACTCTCCGCAATTTTATCCAATTTACTTTGGGACTAAAGTTGAATATGCATTTATCACTAGATCTATGCAAACTCTAACTGCACATTACTTATAAAAAGCTGTCACGTGAATGCCATTATATTTAAATAACTTGTAGCCAATCGTTCCTACCACTTGAACTTGTGCGTAACTTTAATTTATCCAAAACAGTGAAATTTTAAACCCCCAATCAAATTTATTTTAACTGTACACTACTTTCTTAGCCTTTCCATATAACCATAATTACAAGAAACACTGATGCAAATATTTTCTGCACATCTTTGTGGCCTTCATGTCCTACAAAGACTTATTCCAGAAAAAAAAAAGTGCTGGGGCAACTCAGCAGGTCCATATGCAGAGGATTCTGACATGTCTTAAGAGATGCTGCGTGATCAACTGAGTTACTCCTACAGTTTGCTTTTTTTTTGTAAAATAGCATTTGCGGTTCTATTTACCCTAGTTATTCAAGCACTTTGTTCCTTTTTTTGTAGGCTATCTGCAGTTTCTTGTGCGCTCCAACGTTAAGTCTTGAAAAGTTATGGGGCCTGTCCCACCCTTCCTCTCTTTCAGCTTTCCTCCTCTCCCCCAGATCCCCCTCCCTCCCTCCCTTACAATGTCTGAGAAGGGTCCCGACCTGCAACTTCTCCTATCCATGTTCTCCAGAGATGCTGCCCAGTTACTCCAGCACTTTGTGTCCTAATCTAAGCCCTGCCCAGCTGAGGTAAACATCCCTGGATACACAGGTTCGGCCGGGTGGTGACGGTGGCCGTGCCGTGCGGACATGGTGAGCGGGCCCGCCGCTCCTTACCTTGGACTTGGCGCAGTTCACCGAACGCAAGGCCCCGAAGAAGATGGGCAGCAGCGCCATGATCACCAGGCTCCCATAGGCGACGGCCGTGCCCTCGGGGGTCGCCACGAACTTGGCGGTGGCATTGGCGGCCTCCTGGGTGTCGTTGAGCGTGACATTGAGCGCACTGTCGGGGGTGGCCGGGCCGCCCGTCTCCGCCATGTTCGCTCGCTCGCTGACAAGAGTCTTGTCTAAAGGCCACGTTTCCTTCAACCCGGCAGCGGACGTGACGTCGGGCCGCCCGCAGGACGCGTCACCGCCCTGGCAACCGGCTAAATGCCCCTAGCAACCGCCCAGGCACAAGTATCTTTGACAACAAAAGGTACCTCTCTCTTTCTTTTGATAGCTGTCTGGTTATGCTTTCAAGTCAAGTCAAGAGAGTTCATTGTCATGTGTCCCAGATAGGATAATTAAATTCTTGCTTGCTCATGGTCAACAGACAATAGGTGCAGGAGTAGTCCATTCGGCCCTTCGAGCCAGCACCGCCATTCAATGTGATCATGGCTGATCATCTTAAATCATGGCTGAGCAGAAATCTTATTTTTGAAACGCTGTATCTCCATTGTAGTGACGCCCCGACTATCAGGCTCAGAACACTTGGGCGAAACAGGCAGTTGTCACACCCATGCATTCTTGTCCGGTTCAGTGAACACACTCTGGCTTGGAGGCGAAGGGGAGACAATAGACAATAGGTGCAGGAGTAGGCCATTCGGCCCTTCGAGCCAGCACCGCCATTCAATGTGATCATGGCTGATCATCCCCAATCAGTACCCCGTTCCTGCCTTCTCCCCATATCCCCTGACTCCGCTATTTTTAAGAGCCCTATCTAGCTCTCTCTTGAAAGTATCCAGAGAACTGGCCTCCACCGCCCTCTGAGGCAGAGAATTCCACAGACTCACAGCTCTTAGTGTGAAAAAGTCTTTCCTCATCTCCATTCTAAATGGCTTACTCCTTATTCTTAAACTGTGGCCCCTGGTTCTGGACTCCCCCAACATCGGGAACATGTTTCCTGCCTCTAGCGTGTTCAAACCCGTAATAATCCTATATGTTTCAATAAGATATCCTCTCATCCTTCTAAATTCCAGAGTATATAAGCCCAGCTGCTCCATTCTCAGGTTAAGAAATCTGCATTACAGCAATTTGGAGTTGAATCTTGGAAAATGGCATCACAAAACATGGTGACAGCATATTGTTGGCACGAATAGAGATCAGATCAGTGTGTCCATGTACCATAGAATATCAGGGCTGCCAACTCTCACGCTTTGACCGTGAGACTCACGCATTTGAAGAAACTCTCACGCCCTCACGCTGATCAGAAATTTCTCACGCTCTGTGGTGAGAAATTCTGTGATCAATGAAAATTTCAAAACTCAGATAAACTGCATGGTCCGCGGGTGTCGGAGAGCCGGGGCTGAGGGATGGATGGAAGCAGATGTAGCGGCGGGAACAGATGCGGACGGGGATCCGGGGCTTGGCGAGTGTTTGCTGGGGACAGATGCCGGGAGCGGGGCTGATGAGCGTTTGCGGGGCCTGTGAGTCGCTTGCTGCAGCTCCGGCCATGGAGCAGTGCAAGAGTCCCGGGCCGATCAGAGGCGTCGGAAGCGTTGCGCCACTGCCGCGAGAGTCTCTGTGCCAATGGGACCAAGACGCTCAAAGGGAGGTGGAGAGAGAGGGGAAGGAGACAAGGGGGAGAGAGAGAGGGGCTGAGAGGAGAGAGAGGGGAGAGACAGGGCGGGAGTGAATGGGGAGAGAGAAGGGGGGGGAGAGAAAGTGAGGTGGGAAAGAGAGAGAGGGGTGAGAGGGAAGAGAGAGAGGGGGTGGAGAGGGAGGAGAGGGTAGGAGAGAATGGGATAGAGGGGGAACAGAGAGAGAGAGAGAGAGAGGGAGGGAAGAGGGAAAGGGGGGAAGAGAAAATCGGGGAAAGATAGGGAAATGGGGGGCAAAGAGAAATAGGAGATAGAGACAGAGGAGAAAGAGACAGGGGAGAGAGAGCAAGGGGGAGAGTGAGGTGGGAGGGAGAAATGGGGAGAGGAGAGAGAGGGAGGGGGAATAGAGAGAGGTGAAAGAGAGGGGAGAGAGAGAGACAGAGATTGTGTGGAGAGAGAGGGTGAGGGAGAGAGAGGGGGAGATACAGGGAGGGAGAAAGATATAGAGAGGCGGAGAGAGGGAGAGGGGGAAGCGAGGAGGAGAGAGAGAGGGGGAGAGAGAGAAGAAAGAGGGGAGAGAGAGAAGAAAGAGAGGGAGAGAGGGAGGGATGGAGAAAGGGGTAGGGGGATAGAGAGTTAGGGGACAGAGAGGGGAAAGAGGTTATGGGAAAGAGAGTGAGAGAGGAGAGGGGGAGAGGGGAAGGGGAGAGAGAGGAGAGTGGGGACAAGAGGCAGGGGGGAGAGTGAGGTGGGAGAGGGGGAAGAGAGAGAGAGAGGGGGGAAGAGAGAGGGGAGGGAGAGGGGAGGGGGAGAGTGGGGGAGAGAGGGGAGAGAGAGGGGAAGAGAGGGGAGAGAGAGGGGAAGAGAGGAGAGAGCTAGAGAGGGGGAGAGAGGAGAGGGAAGGGCAGAGAGTGAGAAGGGGAGAGAGAGGGGGTGAGATGAGAGAGAGAGAGAGAGGGGAGGGAAGAGATAGAGGGGGTGAGAGAGTGTGGGTGAGAGGAGAGAGAGTGGAAGAGATGGGGGAGAGAAAGAGAGGTGGAGAGGGGAAGGAGGGAGAGAGAGAGGGGGACAGAGAGAGGAGAGAGTGGGGGAGAGAGAGAGGGGGAGAGAGAGTGGGAAGAGAGAGGGGGAGGGAGAGAGGCAGAGAGAGAGAAGGGGAGAGAGGGGGGGAGAGAGGGGGGTAGAGAGGCAGGGCTGCCAACTCCCATGCACTGAGCGTGAGAATCACGCATTTCGCCACATTCTCAAGCTGATCACAAATTTCTCACGCTCTGTGATCAACGAAAATTTCAAAACTCATATCAACTGCATGGGCCATGGGAGCTGGAAGCAGAAGCAGCGACGGTATCAGATGCAGACGGAGAGCGCGGCTAACGAGTGTTTGCTGGGCTGGCGAGTTGCTCACTGCAGCTCCGGCCAGAGAATTACCTTTATTGCATTACCTTTATTGTCTTAAGTGGGTACAAAATGGGTACAAGAGAGCTGTGAATCTGTGAAATTCTCTGCCACAAAAGGCAGTGCAGGCCAATTCACTAGATGTTTTCAAGAGAGAGTTACATTTAGCTCACAAAATCAAGGGATATGGTGAAAAAACAGGAAAGAGGTACTGATTCTAGATGAATAGCCATGATCATATTGAATAGCAGTGCTATTCCTGCACCTATTTTCTACGTTTCTATGCTTGAGTATATGGCAATAAAACTCGATCACTTGATTTTGAAGCATTCATGCATGGTGGAGGTATAATGTGGTCATAGAGTGATACAGTGTGAAAACAGGCCCTTCAGCGCAACTTGCCCACACCCGCCAACATGTCCCAGCTACGCTACCTGCTTTTGGTCCATACCTCCAAACCTGTCCTATCCATGTATCAGTCTAACTGTTTCTTAAATGTTGGGATAGTCCCTGCCTCAACTACCTCCTCTGGCAGCTTGTTCCAAACACCCACCACCCTTTGTGTGGATAAAGTTACCCCTTAAAAAGTTACCTCTTAAAAATACTTCATACAAAAAACATTGAAATTATACTTCTACAATGCACTAAAACATGATTTTAATACATCAAATTTCAAAATGTTCCCACCCTGGGAGGGGGGACACCCTTCTTCCACACCCTCTCCCCATTCGGTTGCTCCACTCCCTCACCGGGTACCCCCAAGGCCAGTGATCGCTCAGCCTCCCTACTTTCAAAAACGCTCCGCGGCCCCTGGTTCAGATGGAGAACACTGCCAGATGTGAGCGGGGAACTGAGGCCAGTTGTCCATGATGTTTGGATCCCAATGCTCAGTGCTTCATGTTTCGGAGTTGGCTAATGTTATTGATTTGTAATTAGCCTGATGACTTCAGGGCAGTTTGTTATGAAAATGAAATAAATGGTATCAGAATACTTATACAGCTGAGTGAGTATAATTTTATGGATGGGAATTGTGTTCAACCAATTGATGACTTCTTTGACAAAGTGACTAGCATGTTAGATAACAAGGAAGCCAATGAATCTGGGCTGGAATGGAACCAATGTCCTTGGGGGAGTGTTTGCTAGTGCTGCCGGGAGCATTTAAACTAATGTGGCACGGGGTTGGGTACAAGAGCAGAGAGGCAGGTGGGTGTAAAACGAGGGTAGAAGCAATAGGGAACAAGGTAAAAAGTAAAAGTGGCAGGCAGACAAAACCAGGGTAAAAATCAAAATGGGCCGCTTCTCAACATAATTGTATAAGGGGTAAGAGCGTTGTAAAAACAAGCCTGAAGGCTTTGTGTCTCAATGCATGGAGTATTCGCAATAAGGTGGATGAGTTGACGTGCAGATAGCTATTAATGATTATGATATAGTTGGGATCACGGAGACATGGCTCCAGGGTGACCAAGGCTGGGAGCTGAACATCCAGGGATATTCAATATTCAGGAGGGATAGAGAGAAAGGAAAAGGAGGTGGGGTAGCGTTGCTGGTTAGAGAGGAGATTAACGCAATGGAAAGGAAGGACATTAGCTTGGAGGATGTGGAATCGGTATGGGTAGAGCTGCGAAACATTAAGGGGCAGAAAACTCTGGTGGGTGTTGTGTACAGGCCACCTAACAGTTGTAGTGAAGTTGGGGATGGTATCAAACAGGAAATTAGAAATGCGTGCGACAAAGTCAAAACAGTTATAATGGGTGACTTCAATCTACATATAGATTGGGTGAATCAAATTGGCAGGGGTGCTGAGGAAGAGGATTTTTTGGAATGTATGCGGGATAGTTATCTAAATCAACATGTAGAGGAACCAACGAGAGAGCAGGCTATTTTAGACTGGGTATTGAGTAATGAGGAAGGGTTAGTTAGCAGTCTTGTTGTGCATGCCCCCGGGCAAGAGTGACCATAATATGGTCCAGTTCTTCATTAGGATGGAGAGTGACATTGTTAATTCAGAAACAATGGTTCTGAACTTAAAGAAAGGTAACTTTGAGGGTATGAGACGTGAATTGGCCAAGATTGACTGGCAATCAATTCTAAAAGGGTTGACGGTGGATACGCAATGGAAGACATTTAAAGACTGCATGGATGAACTACAAAATTTGTTCATCCCAGTTTGGCAAAAGAATAAATCAGGGAAGGTAGTGCATCCATGGATAACAAGGGAAATCAGGGATAGTATCAAAGCAAAGGATGATGCGTATAAAGTAGCCAGAAAAAGCAGCATACCAAAGGACTGGGAGAAATTCAGAGACCAGCAGAGGAGGACAAAGGGCTTAATTAGGAAAGAAAAAATAGATAATGAAAGAAAACTGGCAGGGAACATAAAAACTGACTGCAAAAGTTTTTATAGATATGTGAAGAGAAAGAGATTAAGACAAATGTAGGTCACTTGCAGTCAGAAACAGGTGAGTTGATCATGGGGAACAAGGATATGGCGGACCAATTGAATAACTACTTTGGTTCCATTTTCACTAAGGAAGACATAAATAATCTGGCGGAAATAACAGGGGACAAAGGAGGAATTGAGTGAAATCCAGGTTAGTCGGGAAGTATTCTATAAATATACAACAAGACAGGATTTGGGGGCAACTACTCCAATGGTTGGAATCATACCTCACACAAAATTAAGATGGTTGTGCAGATACAAGGAACTTCAGATGCTATTTTCCAAGAAAACACAAAGTTCTGGAGTAACTCAGTGGTTCAAGCAACATTTTTGGAAGACATGGATAAGTGATGTTTCGGATCAGGTATGGTCCAGTGTACAGGAGTCAACCATCTTTGACTGACCTTCCTTCTATCATAGTCAGAAGTGGGAATGCTTGCTGATGATTGTACAATGTTTAATTCCATTTGTAACTCCATAGTAAATTAATTATTCAAACTTGCTTGCAGCAAGATCTTGGCAGATAATAAATGGCAAATATAATTCAGACAATATTATTGCTGGACAATAACCATCACCTGTAACAGAGAGCCTAACCTCTTCTCCTTAATATTCAACAGCATTGCAATTGCTGAGCAGACCACCACTGACATTCTTGGGCCACTGATGATGAGAAGCTCAACTGAACCAGCCCCTTGCTTCCAAGCCTATATAGCTACAAGAATAAGTTAAGAGGCTGGGTATCTTGCAGCAAATGACCTGCTTTCTGTCTCCTCAAACACATTCCACCAATAAAGCGATGGAATACGCTGCACTGGTTTATAATTACAGTTTCAACAATGTTTTTAAAAATCGACACGATACGATGCCTGTTTGGTAGATACCTCATCCACCACTGTAATATTCATTGTCTGCATCAGTGGCATATAGTGGCTGCAGTTGCTTGTTTGGGTTATTCTAACAGCACAACCCAAACTGTGACCACTGAGACCAAGACGGACATAGGCAGCTGTTACATGGGAACTCCTCCATCCTCAGGCTTTCCTCGAAGTCCACACACATCCTGTGCAGAAAATGTACTGTATCCCTTCATCAGTCACTAGATCTAAATCCTGAAACTCCCAGGGTTGTGAGTTCGATGGATTCCAAACATTGGACTAGTTGCCCCCAAATCCTGTCTTGTATATTTATGGATCTCCGGAATAGTTACGAGGGCTAAGAACCTCAGAATTCTGCCCTTAAATAAAAACACAGTGCTGAAGTAACACAGCGGGACAAGCAGGGTCAGCTACAGAACAGTCTAGACCTGAAATGTCACCTATCCATGTTCTCCAGAGATGCTGCCTGACCTGCAGAGTTACTCCAGTACTTTGCGTCCTATTGTGTGAACCAACATCTGCATTTCCTGGTTTCTACAGTATATAAGTGTAGGCACTTTCAACAAGTTTTCATGGAATAAGGCAAAAATAGCTTATTTCTAGAAGGAAAAATCTTGCATTTAAATAGAAACTTTCATTACGATAGGGAAAATGATTTTTTTTACCAACTAATGCATTATTTCTGAAGTACGGTCATCATTGTAGTGTAGAGAAACATGGCAGCTAATGTGTTCTTAACAAAAAGCAAACAAATAATAAGCTTATTTTAATTAAACATACACTTGTTCATCAGACGTGAAAGTTGCTGGCATGGTTCACATTTTTTTGTCTCTCTCTGACTGCTTCCTAGCCTATTTTAGGAAACATGCATGTGGGTCATAAGTAGGCCAGAACAGGTGAGATGGCAGATTTGCTGACTGCAGAATTGCAGCAACTGTTGATCACTTCACTTTCTCTCACCCGACGGGTCACGGGATGACCAAAGGACACAGCCTGGATTCAAATTCAAAACTCACGCATGGAACCAGCATTTCAGTAAGCAATACACTCAAGAAAAACTGGAAATGAGCGATTCATTTTCTTACACATGATCCGCACACGGTATCTTTCTCTTCACTAACAAGTGTACGGGGTTGGCTTGATTATACTCATGCATGTATAATCTGATCTGATTGAACAGCATGCAAAACAAAGCTTTTCACTGTACCTCGGTACTCGTGACAATATTAACCCTAAACCAAAAGAGTGAAAGAATTATTGAAGAGAAATATTGAATAATAAATATTTACTACTTGTGAAAAGAACAATGATTTGGGCTGAAGATAGACACAAAATGCTGGAGTAACTCAGCGGGTCAGGCAGAATCTCTAGAGAAAAGGAATAGGTGAGGGTTTTGACCTGAAACGTCACCTATTCCGTTTCTCCAGAGATGCTGCATGACCTGCTGAGTTCCTCCAGCATATTGTGTCTATCTTCGGTGTAAACCAGCATCTGCATTTCCTTCCAACACGTGATTTGGACCCAATGGGTGTCTTGTGTTTAGTTGTGGTAAGACAGATTGGTATGGCCTTTTGGTTGTAGTTCTATCAGCAATGGATACAAGCAGACCACAGGCAAGGCAGATTGACGGTGTGTTCTCTCACTCGGCAGTTTCTATGATCCAGTACTCTGTGTACTTGCACATTCATAACTTGTTTATCTATTAACGAAGGAAAGATTATTAATAATTAACTAGACTAAATGGGACTTGTCGGGTCCCTGTCACACTGGAGGCCTGGTCCCCCAATGCAACCCGTTCCCCAATGCAATATTCCACCACTCACCCGTTCCCCCAATGCAACCCGTCCCCCCAACGCAATATTGCACCACTCATGCATAGCCCCTAACTGCGCAGGCACGGCTCTTTTCCCCTCATCGCCCAGCACTCCCTCCCCCTCCTCTTCAGCCTCCATCTTCTTTCCCCTCTCTCCTCCTCTTCCCCCAATCCTTCCCTCACCTCTCCCTCCCTCCTCTTTCCCCTACCCTCAGTCACTCCCTCCCTCCCTCCCTCCCTCCCTCCATCCATAAAAAACAGCATCTGCAGTTCCTTCCCCCACAGGTCATTCATTGTTAGCTGTGGTTTAGATCCCGTTGACGTGACGATTGGTCCAGTTTGCATCGTGTGTGTGTGTTACTCAAACTCTGCGCAAACTGCTCGGCCACCCTGCAACCCGACTCTCCCTCCCTCCCTCTGCCCACTCCGGCTAAGACGCGGATCGGCCCATCGCCGTCCTGTCCGACCGCCCGCTGCTGACGCTCGGCCCGTCCCCGCCCTTCCCGCCCACCCCCTGCTGCCACTCGGCCCATCCCTCCCTGCCCACCCGCGTACGTGGCTGCCTGCTCGCCACAGCTGCCGGGCCGCGGGGGGGGGGGGGGGGAAGACGGAGTCGGTGTTCGTCACAGTGGGCACCACAAGTTTCGATGAGCTGGCGGAGAAGATCTCTGAGAAGGCTGTGAGGGTGAGCTACCGCAACAGTGATGTCGGAGGAGATGGACCCGGGGGGACGGGTAGACGGGACCGCCATTGCCACAGAGGGCGGGGCGGGGCAGAGAGGGTGAGTGATGAGGGAGAGAGAGATGGGACTAGGGCTTCCACTGGACCTCCACTGAACCCCAGCCCCCGCTTCCCCGTGGTCGCCACGGAGACGATAGACAAGTTATTGTGAGGATGGGAGAGAGGAGTTTGTGAGTGAGGCGGGACAGGCCGCCGCCGGTGGGGCAGGAAGGGGTGTTGCCATCCCGGCCGTGGCATGGAGAAGAGACCAATCTGCGTGGTGCTGACTGACGGAATCTGCGCATGAGCGTTTTTTAAGATTTTTAAACCTCGACAACTTGTACAATATACCACCGATCGGAACAAAACTTGTTGCACTCGCAGCACAGGAGAATGGTGAGCAGCCTGGTGAAAAACCGCAGCGCTATCGCATACTGCTTTTGCGCAAATAGAAAAACCCCGCAAACCGGAAGAGCACAATATCAGAGAGAGAGATAGATAGATAGATAGATAGATAGATAGATAGATAGATAGATAGATAGATAGATAGATAGATAGATAGATAGATAGATAGATAGATAGATAGATAGATAGATAGATAGATAGATAGATAGATAATAACCCAACTTTCAAAATTGGCTTCATGTCATAAAAGGACATAAGCTGCGGGAGTAGCTCAGCAGGTCAGGCAGCATCGGTGGAGAATATGGGTAGGTGACATATCGGGTTGAGATCCTTCTTCAGATTGATTGTATGGGGGGAGAAGAAAGCTGGAAAAGGGGAAAGGCAGGACAAAGTGTGGCAGGTAACAGGTCGACAAAGGCGAGAGGGAGGGGGTTTGTGGGCAGATGGTCCAAAACAAAGGCCAGAGCTAAGAAAGGAAGGAATGAGTGAGACAGGTTTCAAGAGTTGCAGATTGTAAAGCCAGAGGAAGGAAAGTGACAGAATGGGGAGTGAGTGCAGGGGTAGGGTGATTGGTGGTGAGTGAAGGGGAGAAATGGGTGGGAGTCCAGGAGGAGCAAAGGGGAGGAAAGAGGGGTGGTGGTGGGAAAGGGGGGGGGGGGGGGTGATGATATTAGATAAAATATATTATATCTAATAGATTCCATATTTCTGTGTTGATCAACTGGATTTAAAGGTCCATATTGTTTTCGACAAAAAAACTCCTTTCTTTCTCTTTCACCCAAATAGGGGTGGCACAATGGCGCAGATGGCTGAGGTGGTGCTTCACAGTGCCAGAGACCCAGGTTTGATCCTGACCTCACTTGGGTTTCCTCCAGGTCTCAGGTTTCCTCCCACATCCCAAAGATGTACCGGTTTGCAGGTTAATTGGCCTCAGTATAAAACGTTGACCCGAATGTAGGGAGTGGATGGGAAGGAGTATAACATGGAACTCGTGTGAACGGGTGATTAATGGTCGACATGAACTCGTTGGGCTGAAGGGCCTGTTTCCATGCAGTATCTCTAAATTTCACTTTACATTATTATGCAGAGAGCTACGTGATTATACTGACATCCTGAAACAATGTTGGTTCTCAGGATGGGTTACCTTTGGTGGTTTACTTTTGGTGTTCCTATTGGTCGATAAATGGTGTGTTTACCTTTCATAATTGTACATTCATTGTGTGGTAAATCCATATTCTCTGATCACATCGGAACATGTAGTTAAGTAACTTGTTTATTTACTTAAGATTTTAAATGAAATTAATAATAGCCCAACTTTCCCACGAAGTGCTGAACCTACTCAGTGGGTCAGGCAGCATCACTGGAGAAAATAGATCGGTGACATTTCGGGTCGGGCACTCTTTCAGAATAATTGTAGAGGGGAAAAGAAAGATGGAACAGAGGAGGGGCAAGCCAAAGACTGGCAGATTATAGTTGGATACAGGTGTTTGGAGTTTCCTAAAATATGATTTTTTGAAATACGAACTTATAAATGACTCATCGCAATTAACATATCGTGTTTCTTGTGTTATCTTTGCTTTTTATTCAAACATTTATGCGAAATAACTCGCAGTGTGGGAATTTCCAGAGCATTGCATAGAATTTACATAGCAGAAAGAGGCCATTTGGCTCAACTATGGTAGTATGCACCACTATCGGCATCTCCCAACTTATTTTCCATAACCCTGCCCATATAATCTATTTCCATTTCTTTGTAAACAAAATATTTTTTTAAATTGTCAAATAGCACTATAACTCACTGCGAACTGAACTAAATCTTTGCACACAAAGTGCTCCGTTTATCAAAGCAGCACTCCTAAATTTTACTTATTTTTATTGTGGCCTGGGTTCAAAATCTTTGGCATTCATCAGTAAACTGTTTCGAGGACTCATAGTTTGTTCCAAATGTTGCGATTTGTCTTCGAGTGCACAAACAGTACTTTATTTCAAGCATTAGTTTCACAATCTATCTGAAATTTAAAAAAAAAATAGTTTATTCACTGGAAATAATTTATTTCCTGTGAAATAGACCCATCCCCATATAGATTTGTAGAGAAAGAAAGTGTGTATTTGTCATATGCATCGGATATGAACCAGACAATTAAATTCTTACTTGCTGCTGCTTTACAGGCACTTTAGACACTAAACATCTACAAATAAGTATACAGTGGATTATCAGTTACTTTAAATAATGGTGCGAAAACCAAACAATGTAAGGCAACTGTTATGTCTTTGTGCTGGAATCCGCTTTAAAATAAGACTCGGAACACACCAGTATTTAACATGCTTGTTGTATTGTAATCGCCATCTTGAGTCTCTCTGCGTACGCGTACAATCGCTCAAGTCATTCAATTATACCATTCATATTCTCATCCACAGCAGAAACCATGATACTTCAAAGTGTTTCTGATACGGAAGTAGGGTCAACGTTTGGGTTGTGCAGGGTTGTTCAGGAACCTGATGGCTGATGGAAATAAGCTGTTCTTGAATCTGGAGGTAATGGTATTCAGGCTTCTGACCCTTCTTCCCAATGGCAGCAGAGAAGAAAGTGTGGCCAGTGTGATGTGTGCCTTTGATGATATTCGCAGCTTTCTTGAGATAGTACTGCCTCCCGATACCTTTGATGGTTGGGAGGTGGGTACTCGTGTTGTGCTTGGAAATGTCCACCGCATATTGCAGCTTCTTTCGATCTTGAGCATTTGAATTTCTGGACCAGGCTGTGATGCAACCAGTCAGTATGCTCTCCACCATATAGAAACATAGAAACATGGAAGAATAGGTGCAGGAGCAGGCCCTTTGGCCCTTCGAGCCAGCACCACCATTCAATATGATCATGACTGATCATCCAAAATCAGTACCCTTTTCCTGCTTTCTCCCCATATCTCTTGATTCCTTTAGCCCTAAGAGCTAAATCTAACTCTCTTGAAAACATCCAATGAATTGGGCTCCACTGCCTTCTGTGGCAGAGAATTCCGCAGATTCACAACTCTCTGGGCGAAAACGTTTTTCCTCATCTCAGTCATAAAATGGCCTACCATTTATTCTCAAACTGTGACCCCTGGCTCTGGACTCCCTCAACATCGGGAACATTTTTCCTGCATCTAGCCTGTCCAATCCTTTAAGAATTATACATGTTTCTATAAGATCCCCTCTCATCCTTCAATATTCCAGTGAATACAAGCCAAGTCGACACATTCTTTCATCATATGTCATGACAATACTTGTTATTGCAAATTTGCTGAATGTTGAATTTACTGGTTTTATTAAAGATGTTGTTCTGGAACCATTCAACAAGATTATTAATCTCCCGCCTACACTCTGACTCGCCGTTTATTTGTCCAATGATAGTGATATTGTCAGCATTTTTAAAAAATTTTTAAAATTTATTTATTAGAAGTAAGTACATTACATTTTAATGGTACCTTTTTACAGGTTACTAGAAATATTAAAACATTCTTTGTACAACTTCCTTTTTTTTTTAGAAAGAAATGAGAAAGAAAGAAGTATCGAAGAGTAAAGAATAGTCTAGTGAGTGTAGTGTAAAGAAATAAATCATTGAGAAAGTGAAAGGGAAAGGAGATTCTCGCACGCCACAAGTCGATATTTTTTTTTTGTTCTTAATCATTTCTCACTCAAAGCCAGAATTTTTAATTTTACGATGTTATTACACCCCATGAATCCACAAGATCAATAAATGGAGACCAACTCATTAAGAATTGGTCTTTTTTTTCTATTAGGAGTCTCATTTCTTCCAAATGGGCCGTTTCCAACATATTACCAATCCACATTTTGAGTGTTGGTATAGTAGCCTTTTTCCAGAATTTGAGTATGAGTTTTTTCGCTATTATTAAACCATAATTAATAAATGAGATTTGGGATATATTTAATTTGTTTCCATCTCCTAATACTCCAAAGATTATCATTTCCATGCTAGGTTTGTCAGCATATTTAAAGATGACATGGGAGCTGTGTCTGGCTATGTAGTCCTTGGCATAGAGTGAGTAGAGCAGGGGTCTGAGGTGCCGTGCTGGTGGCCAGCAAGGAGGTGTTGTGCCAATCCGTACTGATTGAGGTCTGCCGACGAGGAAACCGGGATTTGCATTTCTAAAAATTTCTTCTCATGATTGTGCTCACAGAAAAGTGCTTGTTTTGGGAGTCTTGTATCATGCATGCAGATTGCGTGAGCTGCACATTAAAGCTGGTTGAGAACAATTAGAGCCTCAATATTGGAGATGTCAATATACTCTCTACTGTACACCTGTAGAAGTTCAAGAGAGTATTCGGTGACATACCGAATCTCCTCAATCTTTTGAGGAAATACAGGCGTTTCTTAATGGAATTTCTTAATGATTGCATCAATGTACTGGGTCCAGGACAGATCTTCAGAGATATGTAATGTACGCACAGGAATTTGAAGTTTTTGACTCTCTCCACCGCCAACCAGTCGGTGAAGATAGGTTTGTGGATCTTCGACCTCCCTCTTCCAAAGTCAACAATCAGTTCCTTGGTTTTACTGATGTTGAGAGCAAGGTTGTTGTTCGGGCACCGTTTGGTCAGTCAATTGACCTCCCTCCTATACTCTGACTCATTGTCATCTGTAAATCGTCCAACAGCGTCAGTGATGTCGGTGAATATGAAGATGGAGTTGAAATTGTATCCAGCTACACAGCCATGAGTATAGGGTGAGTAGAGCAGGCAAGTGAGCAAGCAGCCTTGAGATGCTCCTGTGCTGATGAGGAGGAGGAAGTGTTTGCCGCCAAATTGTACAGATTGTGGTCTGTTGATGAGGAAGTCGAGGATCCAGTTGCAGAAGGATGCGCAGACACCAGTCCTGAGAGGTTGGTAACTAAATGTTATAGTTTATCAAGTTATCTAATTCTCTTTTGAATGCCACTGTTAATTCTATGTTCTCAATTTCATAATGCATTCACATACAGTGGCTTGCAAAAGTATTCATACCCCTTGAACTTTTCCACATTTTGTCACGTTACAACCACAAATGTAAATGTATTTTATTGGGATTTTATGTGATAGACCAACACAAAGTGGTGCATAATTGTGACGTGCAAGGAAAATGATACATGGTTTCCAAATTTTATTACAAATAAAAAACTGAAAAGTGTGGCGTGCAAAAGTATTCAGCCCCCCTGAGTCAATACTTTTCAGAACCACCTTTCGCCGCAATTACAGCTGCAAGTCTTTTGGAGTATGTATCTACCATCTTTGCACATCTAGAGACTGAAATTTTTGCCCATTCTTCTTTGCAAAATAGCTCAAGCTCAGTCAGATTGGATGGAGAGCGTCTGTGAACAGCAATTTTCAAGTCTTGCCAGAGATTCTCAATTGGATTTAGGCCTGGACTTTGACTGGGCCATTCTAACACATGAATATGCTTTGATCTAAAAAATTCCATTGTAGCTCTGGCGGTATGTTTAGGGTCGTTTTCCCGCTGGAAGGTGAGCCTCCGCCCCAGTCTCAAGTCTTTTGGAGACTCTAACAGGATTTCTTCCAAGATTGCCCTGTATTTGGCTCCATCCATCATCCTATCAACTCTGACCAGCTTCCCTGTACCTGCTGAAGAAAAGCATCCCCACAGCATGATGCTGCCACCACCATGTTTCACAGTGGGGATGGTGTGTTCAGGGTGATGTGCAGTGTTAGTTTTCTGCCACACATAGCGTTTTGCATTTAGGCCAAAAACTTCAATTTTGGTCTCATCAGACCAGAGCACCTTCCTCCACATGTTTGCTGTGTCCCCCACATGGCTTGTGGCAAACTGCAAACGGGACTTCTTATGGCTTTGTTTCAACAATGGCTTTCTTCTTGCCACTCTTCCATAAAGGCCCGATTTGTGGAGTGCACGACTAATAGTTGTCCTGTGGACAGATTCTCCGACCTGAGCTATGGATCTCTGCAGCTTCTCCAGAGTTACCATGGGCCTCTTGGCTGCTTCTCTGATAAATGCTCTCCTTGCCGGCCTGTCAGTTTAGGTGGACGGCCATGTCTTGGTAGGTTTGTAGTTGTGCCATACTCTTTCCATTTTCGGATGATGGATTGAACAGTGCTCCGTGAGATGTTCAAAGCTTGGGATATTTTTTTATAACCTAACCCTGCTTTAAACTTCTCCACAACTTTATCCCTGACCTGTCTGGTGTGTTCCTTGGGCTTCATGATGTTTGTTCACTAATGTTCTCTAACAAACCTCTGAGGCCTTCACAGAACAGCTGTATTTATACTGAGATTAGATTACACACAAGTGGACTCTATTTACTAATTCGGTGACTTCTGAAAGCAATTGGTTGCACTGGATTTTATTTAGGGGTATCAGAGTAAAGGGGGCTGAATAATTTTGCATGCCACACTTTTCAGTTTTTTATTTGTAAAAAAATTTGAAAACCATGTATCATTTTCCTTCCACTTCACAAATATGCGCCACTTTGTGTTGGTCTATCACATAAAATCCCAATAAAATACATTTACGTTTGTTGTTGTACGTGACAAAATGTGGAAAAGTTCAAGGGGTATGAACACTTTTGCAAGCCACTGTACTTCACTGTGGGAAATAGACAGTATTTTAGGCATTGTGTTTCTAACCAGTAGATAGATAGATGCAGAAACAATGATTGCAGTTTTCAAACAAAAATCATTGGGGAGTCAAGCAGTAAATTGTGTCCAGAAATTGGTTAGGGATTGGGTGTGGTCTCATTTTGTTGCCTTTCCCCCATTATCCTTTGCAGAGGCTCCATCTTCTATTGTAAGTCCTCAATGGTTCAAGGGTGCTTTATTGTCACTCTGCAAATGCACAGTGAAATTCTTTTCTGATAAACAGTCCAGTAGAGTATTCCCAAACCTAAGCCCAATCACCCGATTAGTAAGTGTACAGAAATAGATGACCTTGAAGGCCAGATCCTCTCCTAGTGGCCTTGGTCCTCTCCCGTCGTGTCCGTTGTCGTCACCGGCTCCATCCTCCCGGTCTCTGGTCCTCGGGGAAGAGCGGTGCCGGCTCCCACCTACCGACCCCGGCCCACCGTGTCATGCATTCTGCCGCGGGGCGAGCAGGGGCCGGGCCAGCAGTTTCCCACCAACAGGTCGCGGCCCACTGGGAGTTTCTACCGCAAGGACCGCTGGGGGCTGGCCTCTGCAACACATATTCCCGCGGCCTACAATGATTTATTCATTGCACCTTAAGTGGTGAATTCCAAATCCTAACCACCCATTCTATAAATAAGGTACTTTCTCATCTTGCTTATCCATACCACTCTCTTTTTCCTGCTCCCACCAACCTCCTGCTCTCTCCCTTCTGCTCTCTCCAATTCCCTACTTAATCCCACTATCTGTTCTCTCCACCACCACTATCCATCTACAAATCTCCTGTTTGTTCCAACCTCCTCCCCTCTCCAAACCCATACTTTGCCACTTCTTGCTCTCCCTCTCATCTAGAGCTTTCTCCAATGTATTCATTCTCCTGCTCTTCAACCTCCTCACTTCAAATGTATCCTTTCTAGCCTTAGATTCCTCCCACACCCCTGTCTTCTCCCGTCTCGATGCTCTGCACTACCTCTTATCCTCTCCCACTTCCAGATCCCCGGAAAATTTTGAAATTTCCAATCCCTCCGTCATATAATCAGACTGAAACTAAGCGATCCACCATGTCAGCATCAGGTTTCATATCTGTCAATAATGGGACTCTAATGACCTTTGTGTCAGTAGCAAAAAAGGTCCATTCACGTCGTAGGTTTAAGGTGAGGGGGAGCTGTTTACACAAAGGGTAGTAGATATATGGAACAAGCTGCCATAGGAGGCAGGTACTATCACAGCTTTTAAAAGGTACATGGATAGTGTAGGTTCAGAAGGATATGAGCCAAATACAGGCAGGTGGGACTAATAATAATAATAATAATAATATATTTTATTGTCATTACACATAAGTGCTATAAGATTTGGTTTGCAACTTCCATCCGATGTCATAACTTAAACGACAAATAAAATTTAGATTTAGATACCCCGAGAACAAGGTTTGTAAAACGAACATTAGAACAGTAAAACAGTCAAAACAGCCTAAAGTGCAGATGTGTCTGTGCAACGTGACCATCCGAGGGAGACAGTCCATGGGGGTGGGGGGCACTCAGCAGGGCCGGTTCAGAGCCGCCCGCTATAGAACGCGGGCGTAGAAGGCCTTGTAACGTCTGCTGGAAGGGAGTAGTTCGAACCGTCCATTACAAGGGTGAGAGGGGTCTTTATGGATGCTGTCGGCCTTCCTGAGGCACCGTGTGTGGTAGATGCCCTCCAAGGCTGGTTGGGTGAGTTGACTAGCGGGCAAGTTGGGCCAAAGGGCCTGTTTCCATGCTGTATGACTCTATTCCTTATTATTCTCTTTATAACATTCCTGGAGGTATGCAATGTATTTCTGACAGTTAAACATTGTTCTAAAATTAAAATTAAATCGATAAATGCTGGCAATCTTAAATAAAAACAGAAAATGGTGGAAAAACATAGAGGGTCAGGAAACAACTGTGGAAAGAGAAGCAGTCAATGTTTCATCAGAAATAATCCCAAGTTTGAGAAACATTAACTGCCTCACTGTCGACAGATGCAGCCTCACCTGCTGACTGCAGCATTTTTTTGTTATTTGCTGTAAAATGATTTCTTCAGTTACGATGCGCAATACTGCGCTTAGCCTGGCAGGGTCACTGTAACACCACTCCTTTGAGGTTTTACCAAACATCATTTGCAAATCAAGGAATTTCACTGATTCTTTCTCCGAACTTCAAGAAACACTGGGTAACATTTTGAGATGTGAACTTTGCTCTGAATTATTTGGTCTCTTGAACACTTGATTTAAATTAATCCATCTCATACCCAATTATCTTTCTTCTTCGTGGTATTGGAAGTGATGTTGATTAATCATTTTCCTAGTGCTCTACCCAGCGAATGCCGGACTTTCCCATGCTCCTGATTCTCCTGGAATCTCCCTGAATTAAATAGTAATCTTCTAAAGAACGCTGAGAGCACCCTGGGGAAAAACTACGTTTGTTTTTTCAATTTTAATCTTTAAGTTTACTCGTGTAATAAATTGTATATAATTTGTGTCATAATCATTTGTATAATTATGGGTGGCATGGTGGCGCAGAGATAGAGTTACTGCCATATAGCGCCAGGGACCTGGGTTCGATTCTGACTACGGGTGCTGTCGTTATGGAGTTTGCACTTTCTCCCCGTGACCTGCCGGGCTATCTCCGGGAACTCCGATTTCCTCCCAAATTCCAAAGACGTACAAGTAGGTTAATTGGCTTGGTAAATTTGGAAATTGTCCCTAGTGTGTGTAGGGTAGTGTCAGCGTGCGGGTGATCGCTGGTCGGCATGGATACCGTGGGCAGAGAAGGGCCTGTTTCTGCGCTGTATCTCTAAACTAAATATCAGGGATAAAAGTTACTTAACAGGTTGGGGCGGTTGGAGGCTTGGGGTCATTTAACAAAACTTCCAAACCAACTGCCCATCTGTGAGCCAGTGCAATGATCCGTAGATGCCCGTTGACCAAAGGGGAACAATGAAGTTGAACGTGTTGCAACCCTCTCCTCATTCCACTCATACGCATGTTCAGAACGATTTGGGTTTGGATTGAAGTCACAACCTTTCTGATAAGACACACTAAAGCCTTTTGTAATGGAATAGGTGGGATTTGCAGATAGTGCAAAGTGCAGGAACAGAAATATAGACTTTATTGAACATTAGGGCTCAGGACTTGTCTTGTGGTGTGTATGCTCAATGAAGCAACCAACACAAAACCCTGAACAAAAACAGATTGAATTTATAAAGTATTTTAACAGAGCAAAAAGTCCCCAGTGTGCTTCACAGGAGCCTTGTCAGAAACAATTTATAACTAAACCACATAAACAGATGATTTGAATAACTTCTCACATAAATACATATGATTATCTATGTTGGAATTCCTCAAGGCAGTATTCTGTGCCCAACCATCTTTGGTTGCTTCATGAAAAGATCTTCCTTGTTTGGTTTATTATTATTGTGTGTACCAAGATGCAGTGAAAAACTTTATTTCTGGTGAAGCAAAATCTGAACATGCCGGTTTGCACAAAGGAGCAGAAGGTGCTGGAGTGACTCAGCGGGTCAGGCAGCATCTCTGGAGAACATGGATAGGTGATGTTTCAGGTCGGGACATTTCTTCAGACTATGTTTCTATGTTATCCAGGTAAATCAAACCTTACATGAGTACATAAAGCTCATGCAAGACAGAAAACAAACGCAGCAAGCAGAACATAGAAACATAGAAAATAGGTGCAGGAGTATGCTCTTTGGCCCTTCGAGCCTGCACCACCATTCAATATGATCATGGCTGATCATCCAACTAGGTATCCTGTACCTGCCTTCTCTCCATACCCCCTGATCCCTTTAGCCACAAGGGCCACATCTAATTCCCTCTTAAATATAGCCAATGAACTGGCCTTAACTACTTTCTGTGGCAGAGAATTCCACAGATTCACTATTCTCTGTGTGAATTTTTTTTTCTCATCTCGGTCCTAAAAGACTTCCCCCTTATCCTTAAACTGTGACCCTTTGTTCTGGACTTCCCCAACATCGGGAACATTCTTCTTGCATTTAGCCTGTCCAACTCATTAAGAATTTTGTAAGTTTCTATAAGATCCCCCCTCAATTCTAGCGAATACAAGCCAAGTCTATCCAGTCTTTCTTCATATGAAAGTCCTGCCATCCCAGGAATCAGTCTGGTGAACCTTCTCTGTACTCCCTCTATTGCAAGAATGTCTTTCCTCAGATTAGGAGACTAAAACTGTACGCAATACTCCAGGTGTGGTCTCACCAAGGCCCTGTACATCTGCAGTAGAACTTCCCTGTTACTATACTCAAATCCTTTTGCTATGAATGCTAACATACCATTCGCTTTCTCCACTACCTGCTGCACCTGCATGCCTACTTTCAATGACTGGTGTACCATGACACCCATGTCTCGTTGCATCTCCCCTTTTCCTAATCGGCCACCATTCAGATAACAGTCTACTTTCCTGTTCTTGCCACCAAAGTGGATAACCTCACATTTGTCCACATTATACTGCTATAGCTTTAATATAGTTTTAAAGCTACAGAGAAAGTGCAGATTAAAAAAATGCAAGGGTCACACGAAGGTAGCGTGGAAAATCAGGAATTTATCCGAAGCATGAGAAGTCTGTTCAGAAATCTGATAAGACCAGGAAAGAAGCCATTCTTAAATCTGGTGGTACATGCTCTTTCAAACGTTTGCATCTTCTGCCTGACGGGAGGGGGGAGAAGGGAAAATGTGAGTGGTCCTTGATTATATCAGCTGCTTTCCCAAAGCAGCAAGAAGTGTAGACATAGTTGATGGAAAGGAGGGTGTATTGTATGATGGACTTCCTTCACCATGTTGCGCAATTTCATGCATCTTGGGCAGAGCAGCTGCCATACCTAGCTGTGATGTACTTGGGAAGGATGATATAGATAGAGTATAGATAGAATGCTTTCCATGGTACATGTGTAGGAATTGGTAAGGATCATTGGAGACATGCTGAATTTCCTTTGCCTTCCGATGAATTAGCGGCATTGGTGCGTTTTCATGGCCGTAGCATCAATGTGGTAGATTGGTACAAATTGTTGGTGATATTTACACCATGGAACCTGAAGCTCTCAACCATCTCTACTTCAGCACCATTGATACAGACAGGGGGTACTCCACTCTACTTCCTGATATTAACGACCAACTCCTTCATTTGCTGACGTTGAGGGAGAGATTGGTCTTGACACCCTGCTGCTGAGCTCTCTATCTCCTTCTTGAACTCCATCTCTTCGTTGTTTGAGATCTTGCTCACTACCAACAAGGTCAAACATAAGAATTTTTAAAAAATGACACAACATGCTCGGAACTCAGTGGGTCCGGCGACATCTCTGGCGAACATGGATAGGTGACGTTTTGGGTCGGGTCCCTTCTTCAGACTGATTCAGTCTAAAGAAGGATCCCGACCAGAAATGTTGCCTGACCTGCAGAGTTACTGCAGCACTTTGGGTCTTTTCAAAAGTTAGATTGCTCATTGTTGATTGCGTAATATCCATTTGCAACTTTTTAGAAACTGAAGCAGACCATGTTCATCTACTTTTCATGATCTGTTAACTTTAGGATCGCAAAATTAAATTGAAATAAGTAAAAAAAGCGCATTAAAAATAGTTGGTGTAGTTAAACCATCATGCAGGTAAAGCAGGCAGTGAGGAAAGCAAATGGCATGTTGGTCTTCATTGTGAGAGGATTTGAGTTTAGGAGCAAGGAGGTCCTATTGCAGTTGTACAGGGCCCTGGTGAGACCTCACCTGGAGTATTGTGTGCAATTTTGGTCTAATTTGAGGAAGGACATTCTTGCTATTGAGGGCGTGCAGAGTAGGTCACCAGGTTAATTCCCGCGATGGCGGGACTTTGTGAATATCTATATAATTAAAAGTGTCATCTTGACCACTTCCTGTCTGCGCTGTATATTGATTTTAGAAAAATCGCTACCATATATTACTATTTTTGGCCATCTTACTCACAGTCCTCCTCCGCTTAGCAGGCCTCGAGGATTTTTCCCATCGATGAAAAATATAAAAGTTATGAGTGTTTAAAAAACCTTGAGATCCTCTCGCCTGCCAATCAATGCGATGAATGTAACACCCCTTCCGGGGGGAGGGGGGGGCAGGACTATAAAAGCTCGGATCCCTGGACCTGACTCAGTCACTCTGCAAGATCGCAAAGGAGAGGCCACGACTCTCATCCTTAGCTGTGAATCAACTGAACTGTGAGTCTGCAATGTACTTGCAATAAATGATTTGTTAGCCCTTAATGTTAGCCTGTTGTCCTGCCTGTGCTTGAAACTGCAATGATTTATTAGGTTCGACTGTGTTTGGAAGGAATAAATGCTTTATTAGGTCCGACTGTGTTTGGTACAAAAGTCCCGCTCATTTCGTGACTTCCACTTAGTGGACAGGTCGCGCTGATTGCGTAATTTCTGGTGAGTGCAGAGGTCACGTTGATTGCGAAAGTGTCACTGACTGCGGAAGCCCCAAAGTGGAGAGGCCACGCTCAGCCGTGTGAGTATTCAATTATGTTTACTGCCGTATATATGGTGAGTGTGTGTTTGCGTGTGTGTTTGCGTGTGTGTGTGCGTGTATGTGTCTGTGTGTGCGCGTGTCAGTGTGTGTGTACTAGTGTGTGTGTGTGTGTGTGTGTGTGTGTGTGTGTGTGTGTGTGTGTGTGTGTGTGTGTGAGGTCTCAGTGACTAAGCTGCCAGCCCAAGAATCCATTCGGCCCACGATGTCCATACTAGCCCTATGGAAACCAGTCCCTTCGGACCACAACACCATGCTAGTGCTCCAGAAAGCGCCCCCCACTGGCCAGCAATATTGAAATTGGTGGAGAGGTGGAATATTGCGTTGAGGGACCAGCCCTCCCGTGTGAAGCTGGGACCCAATGTGTCCCACTTAGTCTAGTGTAGATTAAACATCCCCTTGACACTTCAACCAAATGTTAGTACATCCACAAATACTCCCTTTATTTATTATACTGAACTAGCAAGCAAAATCTTCCAAAATAAAACTTTATTTATAATATAAACAGAAATAATGTTGGTATACGTCATCACCTTCATGCACTGTAGCAAACAATGCGATGCATTCATTTACAATATGTCCACGCCTTTAATGTTTCAACATTAAACAATGGATCAGTGAAACGTTTGAGAGCCTGTTTTCCAACAGCCCAGCCCCTTGGTTCAAGTGGTGGCAAAACCCTACATTATGGTCTTTCGCCACAGAGTCTACACAAAGCTTCAATAAATCCTCAGCGTGTCCGCTGCACCTTGGAATGTGCGAGTGATCATTGTGGAGTGGTGAAGAAGCAGATAGAGGAGACGAGAGTGATTGATAACAGTAAGGGGAGACCTCGTCTGGTCTGCCCGCTGCAGCACTGCCTGTTTCACTCAAGTGAACCTCGCCCCCTGGGGTAATTCGTCCTCGTATCTCTGCCCAGCGCAAATGAGACAGCTTACACCAAGGATTGGGCATGCAAACACAAAGCCTCTAACTTTGGGCCTTAAATTAGACAATAGGTTGCAAGATTACATCAGTTCACATGTACAACGTGAAATGCATTGCATGAAGTCGTGTGAACTTAGAGAACATCGTCAAGTCAAGATCGACCTATTGTTTTTTGCAGGATTAAGGTTTGGTGAACCTTTGCAACTATTGGCAACGTTTGTAGTGGTCGTCCCACAGGCAATTGATAGTTTAGTTTAGTTTAGAGATACAGCAGGGGGGAGAACAGGCCCTTCGGCCCACCAAGTCCGCGCTGGCCAACGATCCCGTACACTAACACTCTCCCACACACACTAAGGACAATTTACCCGCGTCTCTGGTGCTATAAGTCAGCAGCTCTACTGCTCCACCACCGCGTCTGGAAGCAATATTTGCCACTCCTCTGTCCTGGGTATTCTGTTGCATGGAGTCAACCGCCATCGCAGAACTTAAATATAAGGTTGGATGCAAGGAACTGTAGATGCTGGTTTACAAAAAAAGACACAAAGTGCTCGAGTAACTCAGCAGGTCAGGCAGCATCTTCATCTGAAGAAAGGTCCCAACCTGAAACGTCACCTATCCAGACAGCTGTGGAGCCAAAGTGATTAGTAAGGGTGTCAAAGGTTATGGGGAGAAGGCAGGAAAATGGGGTTGAGCGGGAAAAATAGGTCAGCCATGATTGAATGGAGGAGTGGACTTGATGGACCGAATGACCTAATTCTGCCCCTTTGACTTATGAAACCAGAGCACCCGGACCCTCCAACCGCGACCTGCAGATTTCAACATCGAAGAGCTCGCAGTCACGGGTAGAGACTCATGTCGGGAAGCTCCAAGCCGCAGGAGTATCGACCAGCCCCGACTCGAGAGTCCGATTGCCCAGTGCGGGGAGCTGAGTTCCCCCGATATGGGAGCTTGATCGCCCCGATGCGGAGGGCTGGACCGCCGGTTGCGGCAGCCAAGGTCGCCCCGACAACGGAAGGTTCGAGTGCCCCGACCGCGGGAGAACAAACAAGGGAAGAAGATGGAACTTTATTTTGCCTTCCATCACAGTGAGGAATGTGGGAGTCGCTGTGGTGGATGTTCATGTTAAACATTTATTTGGGTGTCTTGTTGCTCTTTATTGGTATGACTGTGTGGCAATCTGAATTTCACTGTACCTTAATTGGTACATGTGACAATAAACTAACCTTGAAACTTTGAAACCTTGAAACCCACGTGGTCACGGGGAGAAACTCCACACACACAGCACCCAAGGTCAGTCTCGAACCTCCGTCTCTGGTGCTATTAGGCCAGAGTGTCAAAGTCATTTGGCAGAATGCCTCATCTCCAGATCGTACAGACTTAGCACCAAGATCTCGCTTGGTTGCTGGTGGAAAGAGCCTCAATGTCAGATTGTTCATGCACAGCTGGAGTCTTAATCCCACCCCACTTGAAGTGGATGTTGTGCGGATGAGATGTCATCCCACTTCCTTGTGGACCCAACATTGCCAAGAATGGAAAGGGATGGAGTGGTCCTTGCGGATTTTCAACCGAGCAGCTGTGGAACAAACAGCTTTATGTTCTACACGCTGTTCCCAGGACACTAGGCTACATTTATTTTCCCCCAAAATATGCTATACATATAAAATATATATTTAATGCAGTTTAAATATGTCCATATCTTCATTTAATGGAACAAGCAATTCGTTAGATTTCCCTACAATATGTCAATGCTAGCTCAATTATGCATCCAAACCTGGAATCGTTTTTTTAAGCCATGATTTTCTAGTTCAGATGGGAGAACTTTTAAGTCATTAGCTTTAAGGCTGCTCTGGTTAAACTCATGCAGAGGCACCGACATTCTTCTAATAACTTCCAGTCCTATTTTTGACAATTGGCAGAAATTCCTTCTCTTCAGGATATTATAGAAGCCAATCACACATCAGCTGACTCATCAAACTAGAATTTCTATGCCTTCATTGCCAAGGGATGGAAAATAGTCCCCAAATATTTTTTTTTTTTGCTTGAAAATCTTTGAATGATGAATCATGTAATAAAATGAACTAGAGTGAATAACTGCGAACATAAAACTGCGAACATATCTTACCAGGGGCCAGGTCTTGGATTTTTATTGTGCCTCTGTTAACTTCAGTGCTTCCCCAAGAAGACAGAACCAGTGACGTACTATTGAGGCTTAAATCTCGTAACGTGGGAAATGCAAAAGCTTACTTTTCTGAAGAAGGGTCCCGACATGGAATGCCACCGATCTGTTCCTTCCACAGATGCTGCCTGACCCGCTGAGTTACTTCAGCACTTTATGTTTTGCCCACGGTTCCAGCATCTGCAGTTCCTTTTGTCTCCTCTCCATTCCCTCCACAGATGCTGCCTGTACCCCTGTTATTCCAGCACTTTGCGTTCACTCCAGATTCCAGCATCTACTGTTCCTTTTGTCTTCTATCCATTCCCTCCACAGATGCTCCCTGACCTGCTACATTACACCAGCACTTTGTGTTTTACTGAAGGTTTGTGCATCTTGAGGTTCCTTGTATCTCCAGCTACACATTTGCAGTGCAAAATCCCATAACCCGTATTGCCATTACGATCAGATATTCAGTTTAAGTCATGTCGATTGAGGAGCAAATATTGAGCAGAATATTAGGGATAGCACTCGTCCTATTTATTCAAATATTCAGTTTACTTTCGATTAGAGACCAAATCCACACCGACAATTGATTGCTAGTTCAATGTTATCCTACTTTCATGTCCAACCTACTGGGAACAATATACAGAAGCCAACAGCTTTGGAATGTGGGATGAAACCTGAGCACCCGGAGAAAGCCCACGTGGTCATGATAGGGAGAGCATACAAACACCATACAGACTGCACCTGTAGTCAGGATTGAACCCGGATCCCGGGCACTATGAGGCAGCAGCTCTACCACTGCGCCACTGTGCCGCCAAGATATGCCACAGCAGCTTTTATTTCCATCTGGAGGAGCACATGGGGTCTTCAGTTTAGTGCCTCATCCAAAGGAAAGAGGAAATAATCCATGAGTGCATGCTGTGGCACATACGGTACCGCTGGTGAGCAGAGGAGAAAAATTACCGAGGGACATTACAAGTTTAAACTTGCTTTCCATGGTATTCTAGTTACATTAGGAGTTGAGACAAGCAATAAAATAAGGCAGCAGGGATGAGATAGTTGGAGCCATCCACTTCACTTTGTTATTTAGATTCTTATTCAGCAGCTGCATTTTTTCTCTGGTCTGTCTTGGCACCATCCCTAATTCTTCCTGGCTCCAAGCCTGCATCAGTGTACTGCTTGTTAAATCTGGAATCTCTCACATTTCCTTTTCAAATGCTTCACTCGAGTCCATGACCCAGTCAGCAGCCTGCTCCATGTGAGTTAATAGGTTTAGATACAAAGCTGATCTATTTTCCATGCAGTTTTGCAGTGTGCACAGTTTTTGAGGCATGCGTACATTTTTGCTTCTATTTCGGTGCAAACAATCTGCGCTTTAACCGTTCATTTAAAGACTTTTCATGCTTTAAGCCCTATCGTGCATTGAGAAGAGATATTGTTTGCTCAGTTTCCTTGTATCCTGTTGCCCCTGTTTCCTGTCTTCAAATCCTTTTCGAGTCGAGAATTTCTGATTGCAGTTTGAAATACTAATTTGCAAAGTTTTAGTATTTTTTGTGGCAATCTGATATATAAATCTGCCCTTGCAACCTGACTATCAATTTACCATGGCTATGAGCTTTTATTTGACTGGGTTATAATCTCATGCCTTTAAAATAAGGCAGCACAGTGGCATAGCTGGTATGGCTGCTGTCTCTCAGAGCCAAATACTGGGTTCGATCCTGGCCTTGGGTGTTGTTGTGTGGAGTTTGTATGTTCTCCCCGTGACCGCCTGGGTTTTTTCTGGGTGCTCTGGTTTCCACCTGCATCTGAAAGACGTGCGGGTTTGTAAGTTATTTGGCCTCTGAAAGACAGCCCCTGGTGTGTAGGGTGTGGATAATAAAGTGGGATAACATAAAACCAGTATGAAGATGGGTCCAGACCTGAAACATCACCTATCCATGTTTTCCAGGGATGCCTGAGATATTCCAACACTTTGTGTCATTTTTTTTTGTAAACAGCATGTACAGTTCCTTGTTTCTACATAAGACTAATTTGAACGGATGATCAATGGTCGGCATTGACTTGGTAGGCCGAAGTGCCTGTTTCCTCACGGTATCTTATAAAAAAAGTATTTGCTAAACTAAAATTCATAAAGAACAAGGAACTGCAGGCACTGGAATCTTGAGCAAAACACAAAGTGCTGGAATAACTCCAAGCCTATATCAGCGTGCTGCTTGTTACTCCAGAAGTTTGTGTTTTGTTGTGAACTTTATGGCGTTGACAAGAGAAAGATCTCAACAACTTCTGCTGCATTATCTATGAGGCTCCAAACTTGCAGAATAAATAAGGCAAATTCCCTTCTGATTTTATAGAACCCTTGCCAGTATGTTTGGCTATTAATAAGTCCGTTAGTTTACTTAGTTTACATGGCCATTGGCTAAATCTTGTGTGGGACAGGGATGGGTGGGGGGTGGTTTGGGGGAGGAGGGGTGGGGGAGGGGGTGTGGGGGAGGAGGGTTGTGTGGGGTGTGGTGGAGGGGGGGCATGGGAGAGGGCGCGTGGGAGAGGGGGTGTGGGGGAGGAGGTGTGTGGGGGAGGGGATGTGTTTGGGGGTGTGGTGAAGGGGGGGTGGGGAAGGGGGTGGGTGGGGAACGGGGGTGGGAAAGGGGGGGTGTTGGAAGGGGGGGTGTGGGAAGGGGGGGTGGGGGAAGGGGGGTGTGGGTGGGGGGGTGGGGGAACTGGGGTTTTGGGAAGGGGGGTGGGGGAAGGGGGGGTGTGGGTGGGGGGGTGGGGGAAGGGGGTGTGTGGGTGGGGGGGTGGGGGAAGGGGGGGTGTGGAAAGGGGGGGTGAGGGAAGGGGGGGTGGGGAAAGGGGGGTGTGGGTGGGGGGGTGGGGAAACTGGGGTTTTGGGAAGGGGGGTGGGGGAAGGGGGGGTGTGGGTGGGGGGGTGGGGGAAGGGGGGGTGTGGGTGGGGGGGTGGGGGAAGGGGGGGTGTGGGAAGGGGGGGGGTGGGAAGGGGGGTGTGGGAAGGGGGGGTGTGGGTGGGGGGGTGGGGGAAGGGGGGGTGTGGGAAGGGGGGGTGTGGGAAGGGGGGTGTGGGAAGGGGGGGTGTGGGAAGGGGGGGGTGTGGAAAGCGGGGGTGTGGGAAGGGGGGTGTGAGAAGGGGGGGTGTGGAAAGGGGGGGTGTGGGAAGGGGGGGTGTGGGAAGGGGGGGTGTGGAAAGGGGGGGTGAGGGAAGGGGGGGTGGGGAAAGGGGGTTGTGGAAAGGGAGTGTGTGGGTGGGGGGGGTGGGTGGTTGCTCCAGACGTAGCTCGCTCTGTGCTCACCCCCGCACCTTCAGCTTTCGGCCTCATGCAGCAGATCCCGGTCCCACTCTGGGCTGGTCATGCTGGTCACCACAGAAGCAGTCCACAGGCTGCACACTCCACGCGGGCTGCACACACTGCACGGGCTGCTCAACACACTGCGCTCCTTCAGCTTTTTATTCTCCTCGCCGCGTTATTGACAGCGGGTTCCGGAAGGGGCAATTTTTACGATTTTTAAACCTTCATAACTTTTGTACTATTTCACCGATCGGAACAAAACTCATTTGACGCAGCAGAGGAGAATGGTGAGTAAGGTGACGAAAAATCGTAGCGCCATGGGGGATCGTTTTTGCACAAATGTAATTACAACGCAGACTGGAAGTGGTCAAGATGAGAGTTTTAGTCATAGTATAGATAGATTGAGTTTAGAGGGAACATGGAAACAGGTACCTCGGCGCATGCCGACCATCATTCGCCCGTTTACACCAGTTCTATGCTATCCCACATTTGCATCCACTCCCTACACACTAGAGGCAATTTAGAGAGGCCAATTAACCGACAAACCCACACCTCTTTGGTTTAGTTTAGTTTAGTTTAGAGATACAGCGTGGCCCTTCAGCCCACCGAGTCTGCGCCGACCAGCGATCCCAGTGCACGAGTATTATCCGACACACTAGGGACAATTTGCAATTTTTACAGAAGCCAAATTAACCTGCAAACGTGTACGTCTTTGGAATGTGGGAGGAAACCGGAGCATCCGGAGAAAACCCAGGCGGTCACAGGGAGAACGTGCAAACTCACACAAACAGCACCCGAGGTCAGGATCGAATCCACGTCACCGGCACTGAGAGGGAGCGCACTACCAGCTACACCACTGTGCTCCCCAATGTACATGGTCTGAAATCCAGGGCTGCCAACTCTCATGCTTTCAGCGTGAGAATCACGCCATGGAGCAAATTCTCACGCCCTCACGCTCATGGCCGAGTTCTCACGCTTTCAGTCCCTGCGCAGTTTGTCCCTTTGTGCCGCATGCCAACGATCTGTGCAGTCTGGGGAAGCGCGTCGGTTGACGGCTGTGAGCAACGTCGCGTCTCTTCTCTTCTCTTCGGTCGAATGTGCAGATGCTGACAACAACCAGGTGAAGCAGTTGTCAAACATGGGGGGGGGGGGCACAATGACGACGACAATGAGGCCAAACATCTAGGACAGGGTTCGGACTACGGCCACACGGCACGTAACCTGAAAAACCGCGTCTTTCAATTCGGTTTCGCGGGGTCGGGGCAGGCGAGCCGACCTGGGAACTGCGGCCAGTCCCTGGGACGCGAGCTGACCTGGGAACGGCAGCCAGTCCCTGGGCACACAGAATGCCAACTTGATCAGTATGGACAAATTGGGCCAGCCATGTACATGTTGTATAACTGACTCTATGCAGATCTGAATGGGCTTAGAATGACCATTTAAGCAAAATTGCCCCCACTTTCCCCATTTTGATTCATGAGATTAATATCCCTTTGCTCTGTTAACAGCGTTAAAGTACTTATGAGGTAGAGTCAGGAAAGGGAACATGTTATTTTTTTTTAGTTTGCTTTAATTTGTTAGTTGATTTTTTGTTCACTGCCATCATTTCTGAAATAGTCTTAAAGTAACTTAAATGTTATAAAGCAGTAATAAGCGATTTTTGTCCAAACAATTGGAACTTGCATAAAATGTTTGAATTATTAGCAAGGCTGCCAACTCTCACGCATTGAGCGTGAGACTCACGCATTTCACAAAATTCTCATGCTCTCACACTGATCACAAAATTATATAATGAGAATAGGACCTGTTTTGCTTAACAAATAGTGTAGGAAGGAATTGCAGATGTTGGTTTAAACTGAAGATAGACACTAAAAACTAGAAAAACTCAGCAGGACAGGCAGCATCTCTGGGGAGAAAGAATGGGTGATGTTTTGAGTCGAGACCTACATCCTGAAGAGGTTGAAAACCAGCCATAAAACACAATGTTGGTGTGTTATCCAACTAAGGGCAGAAATCAGAATCATGTGTTCATCTTTATTCACGTGACACCATAATAAATATATTACAGAAAAAATAATTCAATGGGGTTGCACGGTGGCGCAGCGGTGGAGTTGCTGCCTTAATACCACATGGGTTTTCTCTGGATATTCCGGTTTCTCCCATATCCGAAAGAAGTGCAGGTTTGTAGGTTAATTGGCTTCTGTAAATTGTCCCTGGCGTGATGGATGGAATTGGTGTATGATAGATTGCTGGTCGGTGTGGACCTGGTGGGCGGAAGGGCCTGTTTCCATATATAGTTTTACATATATATCTTAATTTCATTGAACCATATATGATTGAATATGTGGCATTATTTTCGTCTTGTTTCTATATTCAAAGGGTAAGGTTGAAACCGTCTGAAGAAGGGTTTCAGTCCAAAATGTTGCCTATTTCCTTCGCTCCATAGATGCTGCCGCACCCGCTGAGTTTCTTCAGCAATTTTGTCTACCTTCGATTCTCCAACATCTGCAGTTCCTTCTTGAACAAGGTTGATTGATTTATTTGTGCAGAACAGTGATGGAAGTCTGACTTTTGCTTAGTTTCTCTGCGTTTTCCTCTATATATATGCACAACAGCATGAATATAATCTGATTTCCATACATGAATATAGTCATTCATGTGCTGCACCTGTTGAGCAGAGCCTGGCTCTATTGTGGAATATAATTAGGAATGTAATTTAGCCTAACCTCATTCATACCTAATCCAATTTAAAGCATAAATGTTGCATCCAAGTGTAAATTAAATGAATCGCTAAGTATGCACCAGATTGCACAATTTCAAGCTGAAAAATGTAAAAGCTCCTTACCGTGAGAGGGGGAACACCCCCCTCCCACACCCTCCCCCCGGTCGCCTACACTCCCTCGCAATTTCTCACTCTCAACTCTCACCCAATGTTGGCAGCCCCCGGAAATCACAATTAAAATTTGCACATTCATGACCTGGGAACATCCTAAAATTCTTTACAACCAATAAATAATTATTCAAATGCAGTAACTTCCCTTATGACTTGAGGCCTTAGCAAGAGTACATTTCCCACTTAAGATGTCCACGGAGGGTGTGGCATTGACGTATCCTGCAGCTCAGGCAAGCTAGTTTTATCTGTGATCTCATTAGAGTGTGTGGGTGTTTGGAATGTCTGCCCATGAGAAAACCTCAGTGTATTGGACTTAGACAACCCATGAAAAAGTAGTTCAGCTTTATAATGCCTTAAGGCTGCACAGCGGCACAGCGGTAGAGTTGCTGCTTTACAGTGCCAGAAACCCAGGTTCGATCCTACCCTTGGGCGCTGTCTGTGTAGTTTGAACGTTCTCCCCGTGACCGCATGGGTTTCCTCCGGTTGCTCCGCTTTGCTCCCACATTCCAAAAGATGTGCAGGTTTGTAGGTTAATTGGCTTCTTTAAATTGTCTCTAGTGTTTTCGATAAACGTGTGTATGGGTGATTGCTGGTTGGCGTGGGCTGAAGGGCCTGTTTCCACACTCTGTCTCGAAAGTAAACTAAACAAGCAGTGATGACAGCAAGTGAAGTCCAGCACAATGTATTCCCCATCGGTCTGCCTCTGTTGGCCTACTTCTAAATCCTCCAATTCGCCCTTTCAGTCCAGTCTGTGCACTATCCAGCTTTCACATGTATATATCGGACTTGAAGACACGATAGTTGTAGACTTTTCACTTTTGTTCCAGTGAAAATCCTCTCATCTGATCTTTCCCAACAGATGCCGCCTGATCAGCATCCTACATACTGGCCCTTGTTCCAATCCATCTGCTTATCAAACCCCCCCTGCCTATGTCAACCGATTACCTGCCCATGCTTTGACTTGTCTCTTCCCTTTTCCAGCTTTCTTCTCCCCCTACCCTTCCAATGCAATCAGTATGAAGAAGGGTCTTGATCCAAAATGTCGCCCATCCATGTTGTCCAGAAATGCTGTCTGACCTGCTGAGATACTCCAGCACTATGCATCTATTTGCATATTAACAAGCATTTGCAGTTCTTTATTTCTACTTCCTACATTATATGTTCGAGAATCAAAGTGTCATAGATTGTGGAAGCAGCCCTTCGTCTCAACTTGCCCACACTGACCAACATGTCCCATTTACACTCGTCCCATTTGCCTCCGTTTGGCCCATATCACTCTAAACCTGTCCTATCCATGTACCTGTCTACTTGCTTCATAAATGTTTCAATAGTTCCTGCCTCAACTACCTCCTCCAGCAGCTCATTCCATATACTCACCCTCTGTATGAAAAAGATACCCCTCAGATTCCTATAAGATCTTTTCCCTTTCACTTTAAATCTATGCCCTCTGGTTCTCAATTCCCCTACTCTGGGCAAATGATTGTGTGTCTACCCGATTTATTCCTCTCATGATTTTATACACTTCTATAAGATCACCGCTCATCCTCCTGCGTTCCAGGGAATAGAGATCCAGCCCTGCCCCAACCTCACGCTATAGCTCAGACCCTCTCGTCCAGGCAACATCCTTGTAAATCTTCTCTACCCTTTCCAACTTGACAACTTCTTTCATATAACATGGTTCCCAAAACAGATCACAATACTCTAAATACAGTCTCACCAACATCTTATATAACTGCAAGATGACCTCCCAACTTCTATACTCAGTACTCTGTCTGATGAAGGCCAATGTGTCAAACATTGTGACCCCATCTACCTGTGACGCCACCTTCAAGGAACTATGTACCTGCACTCCTAGATCCCTCTACTCTCCAGAGCCCTAACATTCACCGTGTAGGTCCTGTCCTCACATTTCACTGTATTAAATTCCATCATCCATTCCTCAGCCCACCTGGCCAACCGATCAAGATCCTGCTCCAGTTTCTGACAACCAACATCACTATCTGCAATACCACCCATTGTTGTCTCTTCTTTGTTCATTAACTGATGCTGCTGAGCACCCACATATTTCTACCATTTATTTAATCATTGACGAGAACTGGCTGCGACAAGAGTATTGTTGAGCTCGGTGAACCTGTCCACTGTATTGAGGATTTGGCCATATCTGGTGACGAGAGGTGCATCGTTTCTGTATCCTTGATGCTGAGCAACGTTGTCAGAAGCTGAAGAGAATTTGCCTGCCTTTCCCTGCATGTCCCACTCCGACATCACTCTAAGCAATAGCCACCAGCAATCAGAAAGATTGAGGACAGCCACTCCTATATTATCTTCATAATATAGTGAACAGCCACTTTACATGTAGCAGGTCCTACAAACAGGACATCCTAATCTATTATATGGTGACAGAGCCTCCATCAGTCATAGAATGATACAATGTGGACACAGGCCCTTTGGCACAACTTCCCCACACCGGCCAACATGTCCCACCTGCCCGCGTTTGGTCCATATCCCTCCAAACCTGCCCTCCTCTAGCAGCTTGTTCCGTACACCAACCACCCTTTGTGTGAACATTTTACCCCTCAGATTCCTATTAAATCTTTTCCCTTCACCTTAAACCTTTGTCCTCTGGTCCTCAATTCACCTACTCTGGGCAAGAGACTCTGTGCATCTACCCGAAGTATTCCTCCCATGATTTTATACACATGCTGGCTGAAGAACTAGTGTTATCCAGATACCAGAGATAATGTCACTTCTCTCTCAATATTGAGGTAGGATATTTGAAAGGGCCTCAGAAGAGGGGACACTCAACAATCAGTACTACCTCTGCACTGGATGTGACAGTTTTTTATTATCCCCTTCCACCTACATTCCTCCCTCTGGTTTCACAATTCACAGCTCTTCTATCCTTATCTCACACTGTATTTTGATCTCTGCCCGTTGTCCTACCATCTGCCTATCCTTGACCTGTACTCATTCATCGCTGAGGGTCTCGATGCAAAACGTCACATATTCCTTTTCTCCAGAGATGCTGTCTGGCCTGCTGAGTTATTCCAGCCTTTTGTGTCTATCTTCGGTTTAAACCAGCATCTGCAATTCCATTCTACATATCCTATCAATCCATTACTTGCCAGGCTTTGGCCTGCCCCACCTCTCTTCCAGCTTCACCTCTCCCCCATAATCAATCTGTAGAAAGATCCCAACCTAAAATGTCACCGATCCATGTTCTCCAGAGGTGCTGCCTGACCCGCTAAGTTACTCCAATTTTTATGCTCATCCTCCGCAGTGGGCCTTAACACTAATGATTCTAATTCAGAGGCAAATATTCTACTCATTGAGTCAGAACAGTCGGTTTAACAACAGAATTCTTTCACTGCAACTGCTCGAGAGGAGCATTTAACTTCTATTATTTTCCTTGAAAACGGCAGACCTGTGTTATTTCAGAGACTGCATCGCGGATCAATTTAATTGTATCAATTGCATCGTAGATGGCGGAATGTTATTCCTGCGCCTTATTCTCAGTTCTTTTTCCATTGTCCACCTTGCTCTCTTTTTTTCTTTTGCGCAAATTAAACTTGAGGTCAAACTCACTCTCGCACCCCTTTGCCAAAATCTGCATGGATCTGGCAATGAATGTGCCCTTAAATGGGTCTCGAGTGGAGGTTGAGCTACAGAGCACCAGATGCGGGACATCTGCTCTTCAGATCCAACACATCAGAGCAAACCTGCAGATTTCCAAACTCCAGAGCTGGGAACTTCACTCAGTGACCTTATGCAATGGTAAACCTGTGTAAGTACAGCAGGCCCGACTAAGTGAAAGGGAGAAATTGGCTACTGAGAGTAATGGAAGAAAAGGTTTGTATTTGATTTGACGAAGTTAGTTTAATAGTGTTTTATTGTGTGTGTGCGCTTGTGTATTTTAATTTTAAAATAATAATTTCCCTTATGTTACCATGATTATCATCTTTTAATCATCTTTAGTTTTGTTGAATGTTTGTGAATGTCAAAACATTCAAACGCAAGTTTGTGAGTCAATGAGATTGTCAGGCAGTCTGTGTCTTCATCCCAGGGAAGCCCTTAGCCCCACTGACATACTGGAATTCACCTTCCTGGTTTAAAAAAAAACTGTTCCTGGAACCATACAGGAAGATTCTGCATGGTCCTGAAAGCAGTCAAAAAGCAATTTTGGGACAAAGAAAACCCGGGGCAGGGTTTTAAATTACGGTATATTTAAACACTTGTTAAATCAACAGCAATTAAAGGAGATCTGAGGGACAAATGCCAGAGGAAGTGGTCGTAATTGGTACAATTGCAACGTTTAAAAGGCATTTAGACAGGTTCACGGACAGAAAAGGTTTGGAGGAACAAAGGCCAAAAGCAGGCCAATGGGACAGGCTCAGAAAGGTTTCTTTGTCGGTATGGGTGAGTTGGGCTGAAGGGCCTGTTTCCATGCGTACAACTCCATGACTCTATGACCACAGCTCATAAATCTTCTTCTACATTTTGCTTGATGAACCATATGTCAATTATGCCACGCCAGATTTTTTGAGGAAAATTAATGGAACAGTGCCTTGCAATTTTTGTGGAACCTCACTGTGTGCAAATAAGCTCCATCATTTGCACCATTCCCACAGAGCATCTAAAATCCCACTGAAGTGATCTTCGTAGCTCCTCTAGCTGCTTCATGGAAGACAACAGAGTATGATGGTCTAGGATTAACACCCAACCACAAACTGTACATTTATTGCAAACTTTGAAGAACAGCAGGAGCCAAAGACATTATCTTTGATGCCATGCAGTGAGTTTTTCTAAACATATTTCTTCTTTCAGGGAACTGAACTGTCGTCCATACGGCAACAAAAATCTTTTGTAAGAAAAAAAAAAGAGGTTCCACAAATGCTCCATTTGAAACACGCTGTGCCTAATGTACATAAATACTGCAGAATTAGCCACAGTATGTTTGTGACGGCTTCAGTCTCTTATCTTCAAAACATCGATACATTAAAGAATGGCCCAACAAAGGAAGAAGATGTTTGTTCAACATTCCACCGGGCCCCATTTGTTAATGCTGACTTTCACTTTTTCTGCCAACGTGTGTTCTGTCCTGGTCTGTGCGAATGAGGATTTAAGTTAATTTTGGTAGAAATCACCAATGGTGCAGAGAATGCCAAAGATATTTATATAACTTCAGCAAAAGTTGGATTGAGAAAATCCTGTCTCAATATATTTTGTTTGTATCCTATTCTGGAGCAGTCTTGTTTCTGCTACTCTTGCCCGCGTCAAAATGAAAGATTTTTCGAAGTCTGTAAATGATTCTCTACACATTTTTTGCATTAATCAGGGCTGCACAACGACTTGAAATTAAGTCGTACAGTCTCACATTTGTTCTGTGTACAGAACTGATTCTCCTCACATTCCTGCATGCTTAACAGGGATATACCCTTAAGAGGATTATCTTTCATTTCAAGTATATTACTTTATTTGTAAAATTGACTGTGTATAAAACAAAACATTTGTATGTTGCCACTTTCATTCTTTAATATTTCATAAGCATAGATTTAGTTTTACTTTACTTTCATTCCATAGGCAAACGGTTTGAAGGTTTTTTTTACACAAATTCCGGACTCACCATGCAATAAAAACACAAAATGGATGTAGTAATCCAACGGATCAGGAGCATCTCTAGAGGACATTTTGGATCGGGATAATTCCGCAGACTGGGACCACCGATCCGATACATCACCTATCCATGTTCTCCAGAGATGCTGCCTGAACTCATAAGTTACTCCAGCACTTTGTGTCTATCTTGTTTTCTCTCTTTCCCAGTTTAGACCTGAAACATTAACCCCATTTCTCTTTCCACAGATGTTGCTTGACCCGCTGAGTATTTTCATGATTTTATGACAATAGACAATAGACAATAGGTGCAGGCATAGGCCATTTGGTTCTTCGAGCCAGCACCGCCATTCATGGCTGATCATCCCCAATCAGTACCCCGTTCCTGCCTTCTCCCCATATCCCCTGACTGCTATTTTTAAGAGCCCTATCTAGCTCTCGCTTGAAAGCATCCAGAGAACCTGCCTTCACCGCCCTCTGAGGCATTTTCCGTTTAGGTTTCAGATTTCCAGCGCCTGCAATTTAAAAAAGAATATTCCTGGCCACTTGTTTATTTAGCTTGAACAAGTCAAGACTTTTGACAGAATCTTACCCATGCGCATGATGCACAGGGGGGGGTTTGAGGAGAGGATCTGTAACTGGGTACAAATATCACCTGAGAGAATCCTTAATCAAATTTGTGATGGAATCGCAAGGCAAACGCAAGGCTAGCATTTATTTCAAGAGGGTTAAAATACAAGAAAACAGGGATGTAATGCGGAGGCTCTATGAGGCGCTGGTCATGGCTCTATGAGGCGCTGGTCAGGCTGCATTTGGAGTATTGTGAGCAATTTTGGGCACCATATCTGAGGAAGGATGTGCTGGCCCTGGAGAGGGTCCAGAGGAGGTGTACAAGAATGATCGCAGGAATGAGTGGGTTAACATATGATGAGCGTTTGACGGCACTGGGCCTGTACTCGCTGGAGTTTAGAAGAATGAAGGGGGACCTCATTGAAACGTACCGAACAGTGAAAGGCTTGGATAGAGTGGATGTGGAGAGGATGTTTCCACTGGTGGGAGAGTCCAGGACTAGAGGCCATAGCCTCAGAATTAAAGAATGTTCCTTTAGGAAGGAAATTAAGAGAAATGTCTTTAGGTCGGAGGGTGGTGAATCTGTGGAATTCTTTGCCACAGAGGGCTGTGGATGCCGTCAATAGATATTTTCAAGGCAGAGATAGATAGATTCTTGATTAGTACAGCTGTCATGGGTTATGGGGAGAAGGCAGGAGAATGGTGTTAGGAGAGAGACTCAGATCAGACATGATTGAGTGGCGGAGTAGACTGGATGGGCCGAATGCCCTAATTCTGCTCCTATCACTTATGACATTAACATCCTATTAAACATGGAGTTAGCTAGGACTGCTGACTGTAAACGTATTTCCACAGAAAACAACAAGGAACTTAGAAAGGATTGTGCAGTTAAATCAATGATATATTTCATTGATTCTCCAGTTTAATGGTGGGAAGCATGAAGGGGAACATGCAGAAATTGACAGCCTCAAATGTTCGAGGGAAAGGCCGCCAACTCCAGGAGAACACAGAACTTCCGTCTCTTTATTCCATGTTTTTGATGACGGCAAGCAGGAGAATCCTCACCAACTGTTAACCCTGGATGAGTAGACAATGTCCTCTCCTAAGCAAGGCTGTTGGAAATGAATGTTTCCCTGTTGAACTGTATCTGCCCATAAGAGGACATATGCTTTTCAGTTTAGAGGAATTTATGAATGCTGTGAGATTTGGCTGTTCACGCTGGATACTTGACAAACACGTGCAGGAAGAAATGTGAGGATGGAACCGAAAGTATGCACACAAATTGGAATTTGTGCTTTGGGAATGTAGCCGAGTTGTGGAGAAATCACCAAGAGATTATCTGTGTACTGCCTCCGTATAACGTGCTGTCCACGAGTCAAGAGTGTTTTATTGTCACATGCGCCAAACTGGAATAATGAAAATCAATAATGAACAACAAAAAAAGTTTAGTATGTATCAAAAAAACAGGCAAATAAATAGAAAAATAAGTCGGCGATAGTACTTTTCTACCTAAATGGTAAGTTTGTTTCTGGACTGTATGCAAGAAAGGAATTTCACTGTACCTAGGTACATGTGACAAGATAATACCATTGAACCATTGCACTTATGAAGAGTCTTCACTCAGCAGTCACATAAATAAAATGTGACTACACTTCAATTTTATGTGTAGGAAGGAATTGCAGATACTGGTTTACACCAAAGATAGACACAAAAGGCTGGGGTAACTCAGCGGATCAGGCAGTATCTCTGGAGAGAAGGAATAGGTGACGTAAGCGTAATACATCACCTATTCCTTCTCGCCTGGCATGCTGCCTGACCCACTGAGTCACTCCAGCCACTTGTGTCCATCGTCAGACTTCAGTGAGTCCTGTTCTGGCATTTAAAAACAAGGAACTGCAGTTGCTGGTTGACCCAGGAAAGACACAAAGTGCTGGAGTAACTCAGCAGGTCAGGCAGCATCCCTGGAAAACATGGATAGGTGACGTTTTGGGTCGGGATCTTTCTACAGACTGATTGTTGGAGGGGGAGGGGGGGGGGCAGCTGGAAGAGAGGTGGGGCAGGCAAAGCCTGGCAAGTAATGGATGGATAGGATGTGTAGGAAGAAACTGCAGATGCTGGTTTAAACTGAAGATAGACACAAAAAGCTGGCGTAACTCAGCCGGTCAGACGGCATCTCTGAAGAAAAGGAATATGTGATGTTTTGGGTGGAGACCCTCAGCGATGGATGGATACAGGTCAAGGATAGGCAGATGGTAGGACTACGACCAGAGATTAAAATACAGTGTGGGATAAGGATAGAAGAGCTGTGAATTGTGAAGCCAGAGGAAGGAATGTAGGTGGAAGGGGAGATTAAAATACTGTCACATCCAATGCAGAGGTAGTACTGATTGTTGAGTGTCCCCTCTTCTACTCAACTGAGGCCCTTTCAAATATCCTACCCCAATATTGAGAGAGAAGAGACATTATCTCTGGTATCCGAATAATATTAGTTCTTCAGCCAGCATGTGTATAAAATCATGAGAGAAATAGATTGGGTAGTAGTAGGTGAATTAACGATCAGAACACATAGGTTTAAGGTGAAGGGGAAAAAAAAAAGGAATTTGAGGGGTAACTATTTCACACTGTATTTCACACTATTTAACGCTTTGGAGTTTAGAAGGATGAGAGGAAATCTCATTGAAACATATAAGATTGTTAAGGGCTTGGACACACTAGAGGCAGGAAACATGTTCCCGATGTTGGGGGAGTCCAGAACCAGGGGCCACAGTTTAAGAATGAGAAAGCCATTTAGAACGGAGACGAGGAAACACTTTTTCTCACAGAGAGTGGTGAGTCTGTGGAATTCTCCGCCTCAGAGGGTGGTGGAGGCTGGTTCTCTGGATGCTTTCAAGATAGACCTAGATACGGCTCTTAAAAATAGCGGAGTCAGGGGATATGGGGAGAAGGCAGGAACGGGGTACTGATGGGGGATGATCAGCCATGATCACATTGAATGGCGGTACTGGCTCGAAGGGTCAAATGGTCTACTCCTGCACCTATTGTCTATTGTCTATTGTCTAACGGATAGATATATAGACAATAGGTGCAGGTGTAGGCCATTCAGGCCTTCGAGCCAGCACGGCCATTCAATGTGATTATGGCTGATCATCCACAATCAGTACCCCATTCCTGCCTTCTCCCCATACCCCTTGATTCCGCTAACCCTAAGAGCTCTATCTAACTATCTTTTGAATGCATCCAGTGAATCGGCCTCAACTGCATTCTGAGGCAGAGAATTCCATAAATTCAGAGCTCTCTGTGTGAAAAACTGCACACAATACTCCAGGTGTTGTCTCACCAGGGTCCTGTCCAACTGCAGAAGGACCTCTTTGCTCCTATACTCAACTCCTCTCTTTATGTAGGCCAACATGCCATTAGCTTGCTGCACTGCCTGTTGTACCTGTATGCTTACTTTCAGTGATGTACTAGGACACCCAGGTCTCGTTGTACTTCCCCTTTTCCTAACCTGACACCATTCAGATGATAATCTGCCTTCCCGTTCTTGCCTCCAAAGTGGATAACCTCACATTTATCCACATTATACTGCATCTGCCATGTGCCCACTCACCCAACCTGTCTGCGTCCTCATAGCATCCTCTTCACAATTCACATTCCCTCCCAGCTTTGTGTCATCTGCAAATTTGCTGATGTTACTTTTAATTCCTTTATATAAATCATTCATGGATATTGTAAATTGGTTTAAGGAACAAGCTGCCAGAAGCGGCCCCAGTTTGGAGGGATATGGACCAAACGCAGGCAGGTGGGACTAGTGTAGCTGGGACATGTTGGCCGGTGTGGGCAAGTTGGGCCACAAGGCCTGTTTCCACATTGTATCTCTATGGCTCTATGACTTTATCACCAAATAATAGATTAGGATGTCCTGTTTGTGGGACCTGCTACATGTAAAGTGGTTGTTATGAAGATAATATACGAGTGACTGTCCACGAGCTTTCTGATTGCTGGTGATCATTTCCTTTGGAGCCATGTCGGAGTAGGACATGCAGGGAAAGGCAGGCCAATTCTCTTCAGCTTCTGACAACTTTGCTCAGCATCAAGGGTACGGAAACGATGCACCTCTCGTCACCAGACATGGCCAAATCCTACAGTGGACAGGTTCACCGAGCTCAACAATACTCTTGTCACAGCCAGTTGTTGTCAATGATGAATGAATGGTAGGAATATGTGGGGGCTCAGCAGCATCAGTTAATGAACAGAAAAGAAGAGACAGAAATGGATGGTATTGCAGATAGTGATGAATGATGATGGTTGTCAGAAGTTGTAGCAGGATATTGATCGGTTGGCCAGGTGGGCTGAGGAATGGATGATGGAATTTAATTACAGAGAAATGTGAGGACAGCACCCACACGGTGAATGGTAGGGCTCTGGGAAGTGTTGTAGAGCAGAGGGATCTCGGAGTGCAGGCACATAGTTCCTTGAAGGTGGCGTCACCCTTCTTCAGACAGGGTCCCGACCCGAAACGTCACCTACCCATGTTTTCCAGATATGCACCAGACCCGCTGGGTTACTCCTGCGATTTGTGTCTTGCCTGCTCTGACATTTGCCAGATTTGAAAAATTACACCACTTTTGAAAGTTTGCAATTTTTGTGTGGGTGCGTCATTTAGTACAAGTGATTGGCAAAAAAAAAGAGAAAAATGTTAATGCCAGCTGGTGCACTGCCAGATGTTCAACAAATAAGGCAGTGATCTGTTCAGTAAAAGCAGACACATGCTTTTTGAAAAAGTTGGACCGGATCAGCAGGACATGTTTGAGTGCTCAGTACTGTGGGCAAATTGTTTCAAGTAGCATTGTGCTGGTTACTATTTTCAATCCATTTTCTTCCAGAAGTCTGTTGTGATATCCTTGGGCTAAGTCAGTAATAGAATCAGACATGGTTTTCTTTCCTGCTCATCATTCAATGATCCTGTAGGAAGGAGTGCTGTCAAGTTTCGAGAGTTTAGTTTATTGTCACGTGTACCGAGATACAGTGAAAAGCTTTTTGTTGCGTGCTATTCAGTCAGCGGAAATACTATCCAAGATTACAATCGAGCTGTCCACAGTCTACGGATACTGGATATGGGGAATAAAGTTCAGTGCAAGATAAAACCACTAAAGTCTGATTAAAGATAGTCTGAGGGTCACCAATGAGGTAGATAGTAGGTAGACCACTCTCTGGTTTTTAATAGAATGGTTCAGGTGCCTGATGACAGCTGGGAAGAAACTGCCCCTGAATCTGGAGGTATGCGTTTTCGCACTTCTGTACCTATTGCCTGATGGGAGAGGAGAGAAGAGGAAGTGACCGGGGTGAGTCTCATCCTAGATTACGCTGGTGGCCTTGATGAGACAGCGTGAAATGTAGATGGAGTCATTGGAAGGGAGGTTGGTTTGTGTGATAGTCAGGGGTGTGTCCACAATTCTCTACAATTTCTTGGATGGATTGAAATTAGATGAAAGCTGTAATGGTCCCAGTTTCAAATCATTTTATTTATGAACACTAAAACTAAGGGAATGTAAAGATGTTAGTTTCCACTCCATCTTTGTGATTGGCACGAGTAATGCTGGTTATTTCACCTTAGCGTGATGAGCCCTGACTCAGGTTCCGGTTAGGTTCGGTCAGCTTTGGGAAATTGAGGATCCTTGCGCCCTGAATTACTCTACGAGTCGATGTCGTTGATTTGACGAGTTTTTATGCGATACAGCCTTCAAATATGGTGGAGATGGGAGTGAGGAGTCATAGCCACAGGGTTGTAGAACTGAGAACAAGCCCTTCAGCCTACTATGTCCACGCTGATTTTGCCCATCTACGCTGAACACATAGGCCTGACTAAGGTACACCCATGACGCCTCCCAGGAGGCAGCTGACCAGGAAGTCGGGCAGTGGAGCCCCACGGGTTGGAGCCCGAGCCTCGTGGGTTGGTGGAGCCTTGTGGGAGTGTGTCGGAGCTTCCTGGGTCGGAGTTGGAGCCTCGTGGGTCAACGAGCCTCGCACGTCCGCGGAGCCTGCGGCTGGGCCTGGGTCAGCGCCACAGAGGCACCAGGAGGGGGCCCGGTGGAGACCGTGGAGGAGGTCGGTGTGGTGGTTGATGAGGGTGCCGGTCGATGAGGTCAATCATTGAGGGCGTCGGCAGTTGAAGACGAGCCATGTGGGAGTCGGAGAACACGGGAACAATGGATGGACCGCCGTGAGGGGGGGGGAGGAGGAAGAACAATGGAGGACTCGGTGTGGGAGGACCACCGTAGGGGGAGAAACAATGGAGGACCCGGCATGTGGGGACCGCCTTGAGATGGGGGGCAGGGGAGAACATGGGTGGACCTGGCGCGAGATAACTTTGTTATAGAGCTGCCGTTTTGTGGTGACTATTGCATACCTTGGGTATACAAGCAAAGAAATTCACTGTAACTTGTCACATGTGACTATAAAGTATTCAATTCAATTCTATGCCTTGGTTGTCAAAATGCCTCTTGAACATAATGATTGTACTATGACTGTACCACCACCCCTGACAGCAAGTCAGGGCAGCACGGTGGCACGACGGTAGAGTTGCTGGCTTGCTGCGCCAGAGACCTGGGTTCGATCCTGACTCCGAGTATTGTTGTACATTCTCCCTGTGACCGTATGGGTTTTCTCCAGCAGCTCTGGTTTCCTCCCACATTCCAAAGACGTGCAGGTTTGTAGGTTAATTGGCTTCGGTAAGAATGATGAATTAACCCTGGTGTGTAGGATAGTACTAGTGTATGGGGATCGCTGGTCAGCGTGCACTCGGTGGGCTGAAGGGCCTGCTGCTGTGCTGAATCTAAAAACTAACCTGTAAAAAGTTCCAGATATCATCCACTCTCTATGTAAAAATGTTCCCTCAAATCCCTTTAAATCTCCTTCCTCTTCCCGTAAACCTCTGCCCTCTTGTGTTTGATGAGGAGTTAATACTGACAATGTACCCTATTTATGCCTCTTCTAATCTTATATATCTCTGTGTAGTCGCCCCTCAGCCTCCGCCGCACCAGGAAAAGCAAACTCAATCCATCTAATCTCTCCACATAACGAAAGTCTTCCAGTCCAGGCAAGTTGAAAGGTAATACAGGCTGAGGAAGCTGTAACTGAGACCGAGACTGGTGCTAGCCAGGATACGATGAATGAACACCCATTTTTATTCTTGATCATGCCTGTAGTTGGAGCAGTGATAGGTGACCAAGCTGTAAGATCAGATAGTATCCACTCATTTGTCAGAAATCACTGGCCACTGTGAAGCATTAAATGATTATTGGCAGAAATATGGCCACTATAATTCTCTATAACTATAACAACTCTCACCAACTTCAACAGATGCGCCACAGGAAGCATTTTATTGGGATGCATCGCAACATGGCTCCATACGAGACCGCAAGAAATTGCAGAGAATTGTGGACGACAGCATAATCAAGGACCAGTCTTACCCCGGTCACTGCCTCTTCTCACCTCTCCCACCAGGCAAGAGGTATAGAAGTTTGAAAACGCACACCTCCAGATTCAGGGGCAATTTCCTCCCAGCTATTATCAGGCAACTGAACCATTCTATCAACCATTCTAACAACAATTAGAGAGTGGTCCTGAGCTACTATCTACCTCATTGGAGACCCTCAGACTACCTTTAATCAGACGTTAATGAACTTTATCTTGCACTAAACGTTATTCCCTTTATCATGTATGTGTACACAGTGGATGGCTCGATTGCAATCACGTATTCTCTTTCCGCTGACTGGTTAGCACGTTACAAAAGCTTTTCACTTTACCTCGGTGCACGTGACAATAAACTAAATTAAACTAAATTTCAAATGAACGACTCATTTTTATTTGGAGGACGTGCTTTAGTCCTGGTAACCACTGCTAATCAAACTAATAGTTGAGGTGGCGATCCTATAATCTGTCTTCATTGGCAGGATGGCAATGGAGAGAGTCAATAGTTTCAATTACTGGGCGTGCACATCTCTGATGATCTGTCCCGGGCCCAGTACATTTCTGCAATCACAAAGAAAACATTAAAGCCTCTACTTCATTAAATGTTTGAGGAGATTTGCATGTTGCCGAATATTCTATTAAATTTCTATAGGTGTACAGTGGAGAAGATACTGATTGATATGGTAACGCAAATGCTCTCGAACAAAGGAGGCTGCAGAAAGTGGTGGATATTGCCTGGTCTATCACTGGTAATGACTTTCCCAATAAAAGGATCTACAGGAAGAGTTGCCTCCTGAAATCATCAAGACCACCTAGCTACGCTCTCATCTCATGGTTACCATCAGGAAGCCTGAAAATCATGTCCTCCAGGTTCAGGAACAGCTTCCTCCAATCCACCATCAGGTTCTTGAACCACACTGCACAACCCTATAATCTGCATAATCCTATCTCAGCACACAACTGCAATGGACTTTCTATAAGGTTGCGCTATATACTTAGGTCTTATGGTCTACTTACCTAACTGATAACCTATTGTATTGTTGTTATTGTACAGGTCCACCACTGATTTTCCAGCACGCTTGGTTCCAGAGTATTGCTGTATTATCCATTTTGCCGGGCCAACAGAGGTCTTAACCTCCGAGAGGAGTAGAACGATACCGGAAAGCTCCGTTTAAGCAGCTGGGGAAGCCAGCCTTGGAAGTCAACTATGGCAACGGACCTGCCGCCTCTGGCCGGGCCTGGGTTCCAGAGCCCCGGCCGCAGGGGGCAAATTCAACCCGTCGACCAGCTATCTTACCTGGCCTAGGGGCCACATTTTCAGGGGGACTTCTGGGAAGATTTCAAGTGCGTTCACGTGATCTTTTTCTAGATTAAAGGAGGTTCCAGAGCACCAGTTGCTGGAAAATCAGTAGTGGACCTGTTGTATATATATATTTGTTGTGTTGTGTGTTTAATGCATCTGTTAAACTGCAGCAAGTAAGAATGTCATTGTTCTCGTCATGGTGTATACAACAATTAAACTGGATTCTTTGAGATTGAGAAAGTAAGAACCTTAAGGGAATGGAATAAACTAGACAATAATATAGTCAAATCACCTTCACTAGACAGTTTTAAGGGGGCACTAACAGCACATCCAAGTTGGTGATATGCAGAGTACTGCCCTGCCAACTACAAATTCAGAAGATTCAGGAGAAGTGGCAAACACTAATTTGGTCCAAATCAGGTCCAAGTTGGTTTCCCTGTGATTGAACCCAATACTTCAAGTATTGGGTTCAATACTGCTGTTTTTGAGGTAGAGGAACATGCTTATGACATGGATGATTTAGTTCCATGCTAGGTGATGGCTTGCACTGAGAAAAGGAAATGGGTGCAGCTAGAATGTTTCCACATTACCTGCTACTGAGCCGGGCTGTTTAGCACTCAGTATATAAATAAATCCCATGCATTACTTTCCTCTTGGATATCCGGAACAGCACAACAGCTTACTTCATGTATGTTACCCCTGTTCCTTCAGTGACTATGCGGAACATGGATGTATTTTGCACAGCTGATAATACATTTAGCCAGGTCCCATTCACATTTTATCTAGAGCTAACTTACTTATTCATTTAATTATTGATACCTAACACATTGTGCTGCGGAGAGATTGGGAATTCAATCCGTGAGATCTCTGCCAAGTCATCTATCAGATGATACTAAAATAGGAAGTGTCGTAGGCAGTGAAGAAATTTATCAAAACCAGCTGGGCATGTGGGCTGGGAAATGGCTAATGGAGTTTAATGCTGATAAGTACAAGGTGTTACATTTTGGATAGTCAAACCGGGTCAAGACCTTTACAATGAATGATAGGGTTGTGGGGACTGTTGTAGAACAGAGGGGTCTAGGAGCATAGATCCGTGAAAATGGTGTCACAGGTAGATAGGGTGGTAAAGAAAGCCTTTGGTAAATCAGCCTTAATCAGTCAGAATATTGAATATAGAAGTTGGGCTGTTATGTTACAGTTATACAAGATGTTGGTGAGGCTGCGTTTGGAATATTGTGCTCAGTTTTGGTCACCTTTGCTATAGAAAAGATGTAATTAAGCTGGAAAGAGTGAGGAGAGGATGTACAAGGACGCTGCCAGTACTCGAGGGCTTGAGCTATAAGAAGAGATTGGGCAACCTCAGCTTTATTCCTTGGAGCGCAGGAGGCTGAGGGGCCATCTGCTATCTGTGCAACAATCGCTCAAACCCACGATCTCCCACAACATCAGAGCGGGGTGGCACGGTGGCGCAGCGGTAGAGTTGCTGCCTTACAGCGTCAGAGACCCTGGTTCAATCTTAACTATGGGTGTTGTCTCTACAGAGTTTGTACATTCTCCCCTTGACTGCGGGCTTTTCCCCGGGTGCTCCGGTTTCCTCCCACATTCCAAAGACGTACAGCTTTGTAGGTTAAATGGCTTTGGTAAATACTGTAAATCGTCCCTAGTGTGTAGGATAGTGCTAGTGCATGGGGATTGCTGGTCGTCGAGGACTCAGTGGGACAAAGGGCCTGTTTTTGCACTCCATCACTAAACTAAACAGAATCCTCTCATGAATTTACCTCCTAAAACAGAGTGTAGGTGGGTAAGGTCAAACTGGCTCCGACGTGACTCTTTCCATCATAGCAATGGGCAGCTGAGCCTGCAGCATGCCAGGCAGGACACAGTTTCTGACTGACCAGCCGCCTGCTTCATTAATGGCATTTTTAAACAACAGAAGTGACCGAGGACTGGCATTCTGCCCAGTCAGCTCCAGATAACGTTGCAGGCCAAATGCAGAGCATGCACGACCAGAGGGAAGTTATCTTGTACCCTGATCTGCAAGCTGAGTGATTTTAGCAGGTCAAACTTTAGTAACCTTGCACAGATAGGAGCTTTTTAATGTCAGATTCTCAACAGGCTGCACCTAAATTACCCCTATTTATGGAGACAGATTGTAGACTCCACTGAGCTAACAGTAATTCCACAGTGGGTGAGGTGGGGGTGGATGGCAGATTTCGAGAGATTGCTCTACAATCCTTTACATTTGTTGCTAAATTTCTTCCTTGCATGCTCTGAACAACTAAAACTAGACATTTCACTTAAAAACAAAGGTCCTTATTTTGGGATTGTTCTGATGGGATTGAATTTCACTGCCAACCCCATTTATCACATGCTTTGTTTGAAACAGGAGGAATGATTTGTTGATCTGATAAGGTGCATTCTACTGCAAATGTACCTCCATGTAAATGTATAGAGCCATTTGCAAGAGAAAAATAGAACCATTTACTACTGATTAAAAGTTCATTTTAGCAAAGCATTAAAGCGTTGTGACTTAGTGGGAGGGGCCCATTAATACTAATGACCATTATAATGCTAGTTTATTTGATAGCAAACTGTGTGGCTCCAGTGAGGGCTGAAGCCCACAAAGTAGTTAGGTGATGACCACTGGACACACAGGAACTGCAGATGCTGGTATCTTGGGCACAAAGTTCTGGAGGCACTTCTCCAGTATAAAAAACATTCTTAAGTCTAAAGATGAGTCCCAATCTGAAACGTTGCCCATCCATGTTCTCCATGGATGCTGCCTAACCTGCTCTAGCACCTTGTGTCTTTTTTTGTGAATCAACATCCAGTCCGAAGAAGGGTCTCGACCTGAAACATCACCCATTCCTTCTCTCCAGAGATGCTGCCTGTCCCGCTGAGTTACTCCAGATTTTTGTTCTGCCTTCAGTTTAAACCAGCATCTGCAGTTCCTTCCTACACATTTCGTCTACAGTTCCTGTGTCTACAAGTGCTTGAGAAACTCAACAGGTCAGCAGCATTTGTGGATAGGCTTTTCTTAGGTCGAGACCCTTCTCCAAAATGATTATAGGAGGGGGGGGAGAGAGCTGGAAATGAGGTGGGAGTGGGACAAAACCTGGCAAACGATAGGTAGATACAGGTGAGGGTTTGAATGTGGGTGGAGTATGTGACAAAGGCGAGAGATGACAAAAGGTGTGTCAGATCAAGAGGCAGACACACAAAATGCTGGAGTAACTCAGCAGGACAGGCAGCATCTCTGGAGAGTAGGAAAGGGCGATGTTTCAGGTCGAGACCCTTCTTCAGCCTAACGGATAAGGAGAGTTGGATAATGACCACCAACGGTTATCCTTCTTAAGAAGAAGCATGTAAATTAAAATAGACACAAAATACTAGAGTAACTCAGTGAGTCAGATCAGGAGTATGGAAAAAGGGAACTGACCCAAAATGTCATGTATCCTTTATCTCCAGAGATGCTGCCTGATCCACTGAGTTACTCCAGCACTTTGTGTCCATATTTGGAATAAAGCTGCATCTGCAGTTCTTTCGAACAGGCGAGTGTCCACAGCCTTCACAACATCATATAACATCACAAGCCAGAGCCCCAAAAATAAACTAACTGCAGTACATCTCAGTCACTGATCATTGGTACCTCAACGCTGTGTGTTGCGTCCCCTGCTCTCTGTGCTCAGGACTGTGAAGCTGACACTGCTCCATCTCTACCTTTACATTCACAGACGATACCACCATTGTTGGATGAATAACTGTACGGTGGCGCAGTGGTAGAGTTGCTGCTTTACAGCGCTTGCCTTACAGCGCCGGAGACGCAGGTTCGATCCGGACTACGGTTGCTGTCTGTACGAAGTTTGTACATTTTCTCTGTGACCGCATGACTTTTCTCCGAGATCTTCGGTTTCCTCCCACACTCCAAAGTCGTACAGGGTTTGTAGATTAATTGGCTTGGGTTCGTATACTTGGTGTAAGCGTAAATTGTCCCTAGTGCGTGTAGACATTGTGTTAATGTGCGGGGATCGCTGGTCGGTGCGGACTCGGTGGGCCGAAGGGCCTGTTTCCGCACTGTATCTCTAAACTAAACTAAACTAAGCTAACAGGTAACAACAGAGCAGAGTACAGGAGGGAGATCAATAATTTGATTGAATGATGCTCTTAATCAATGCAAGATCAAGGGTATTAGCTCTAAGGTTGGACAAACATGGAGTGTTTTCCCTGGAGCATCGGAGGCTGAGGGGAGACCTGATAACTATATGAATCTATGAGAGGCACAGAGAGGTTCGACAGTCAGAACCTTTTTCTCAGGGTGGAAGTGACAAAATTAAGAGGGCTTCGATTTCCGGTGAGAGAGGCAAAGTTTAAAAGAGATGGGCAAGGCAAGATTTTGAACACCGAGATTGGTGGGTGCCTGGAATGCACTGCTCGGGGCGGTGATGGAGGCAGATACGACAATGACGTTTAAGATGCTTAAATGGAAGTATGTGGATCACGTGCAGGCAAAGGAGATTAACTCTGCATTATTTTTGGCACCAACATTGTGGGCTGGAGCCCCTGTTCCTGTGACATACAGTTCTCTGATCTATTCCCCCGACTTGAGCCCCCCACCCCCTCATGCTCCTGTGTTATGAAAATGCTGTCTATTGAGGATGCTGGAATCTGGAACAAAATAAAACAGGACACTGGAAGAACACGGCAGGTCAAGCGACATCTAAGGAAGCAAAAGGGTTGAGGTCCAGTCTGGACCTGAAATGTGGACTTTTAGCTTTTGTCTCCACATGTATAGACGTTGGGAGGTTATGCTACACTTGTATAAAACATTGATGAGACCACATTTAGAGTATTGTGTCAGTTTTGGTAATCATGTTATCGGAAGGGTGTTGTCAAGCTGGAAAGGATGCAAAGAAGATTTACGATGTTACCAGGACTCAAGGGCCTGAGCTACTGGGAGAGGTTGAGCAGGCTAGAATTTTAATCCTTGGAGCCCTGGATGATGAGGGGTGATCTGAAAAGAGGGAGGAAACACTTTTTCTCACAGAGAATGGTGAGTCTGTGGAATTCTCTGCCTCAGAGGGCGGTGGAGGCCTGTTCTCTGGATGCTTTCAAGAGAGAGTTAGGTAGGGCTCTTAAAAATAGTGGAGTCAGGGGATATGGGGAGAAGGCAGGAACGGGGTACTGATTGGGGATGATCAGCCATGATCACATTGAATGGCGGTGCTGACTCGAAGGGCCGAATGGCCTACTCCTTCACCTATTGTCTATGAGGTGTAGAAGACCATGAGAGGAATAGATTGGGCAAACGCGTAGTCTTTTGCCCAAGAGTTGGGGAATCGAGAACCAGAGGACATAGATATAAGGTGGAGGGGGGGAGGGGGAGGGGGAGAGGGGGAGCGGGGGGGAGAGGAGGAGAGGAGGAGAGGAGGAGGAGGAGGAGGAGGAGGAGGAGGAGGAGGAGGAGAGGGAGGGGAGAGGGAGGGGAGAGGGAGGGGAGAGGGAGGGGAGAGGGAGGGGAGAGGGAGGGGAGAGGGGGGGGAGAGGAGGGGGAGGGGAGGGGAGGGGAGGGGGAGGAGAGGGGAGGGGAGGGGGAGGAGAGGGGGGGGGGAGAAGACAGGGGGGGAGAAGACAGGGGGGGAGAAGAGAGGGGGGAGAAGAGAGGGGGGGGAGAAGAGAGGGGGGGAGAAGAGAGGGGGGGGGAGAAGAGAGGGGGGGGGGGGAGGGGGGGAGAGGAGGGGAAAGAGAGAATTAAGAGGAACCTGAGGGGTAACGTTTTTGCACAAAGGGTGGCGGGTGTATGGAACAGCAGTTGGAGGAGGTAGTTGAGGCAGGTACTGTTGCAACGTTTAAGAAGCATGGATAGGACAGATTTAGAGGGAAGAGTAGGCAGATGGGACATGTTGGACTGAAGGGCCTGCTTGTGACCTTTATGAGGTGCTGCTGAGTTTTTCCAACGCCCTGTTGTCTGTTCCCGTCCTTCACAGGACCTGTTGCAGGTTGGAACTTCACCGCTTTTACCGAGTCTTCCGTGCCAGCAGAGGGGAGCAGTGATTGTCCTAATGCTGAGCGTTGCCGTCTCTTTGTGTGTGTGTGTGTGTGTGTGTATGTCTCCGTGTTCTACTCCCGCCCCCCTCCCGGCCGGAGAGGCAGGTCGGATTTCACATCCGCGACGTTATTGAGAGTACTGGGTGGAGGTTTTCCACTCAACAGTGCCAACAACTCGCTGTTTGCGCTCGACATGTAATAAAAATGGCTGAGAGGTAAGAAAATGCAGCTTTTGAAATTTATGTTGCAATTTCAAAAAAAAACAACTTTTATCCCCGTTGTGAGTTCGTGCACTGGACCTCGCAGCAAATTGTGATTGTGACCGTGTATTTCACTCTACTGAAATCGAGTGTCGAAAGAAACCCTGATAACGTAAGCCTGCAAACTTAAAAAGATCGTTTCAAAATTCTTCCAAAGGCAGTCACCGAGGGTGTAGTTTGACTTGCAGTGGATTGAGGTTTATCATGTTGGGAAGCGTTAGGTCAATATAGTGCAAATACTTTATTTTTTTCCTTTCCACAACTAACTTTTAACATTAATTTAAAAAAAAAGCCCGGTTACTTTATGCATTAACAATTTTGATATCATGATATTCCCCGTTGTTTTGGATTTGTATCCAATTTGTTCTGAGAATAGCAAATTTCAGCTTTTTTTTTGTTGCACATTTCTTTTGTTTTACAGTTGCCAACAATACTCTGTCCAGCCCCCGGGTTTCCTCTGTAACATGTTACACATAGTTAAACCTCGCAAGGTCCAAATAATCTACGATTAAAATCCACTAAAGGTCGACCTGTTTGAATCAGGATGTTGAACCGCAAAAAACACAATAAATAGTTTAACATTAACATTTATTTTAATGTTTGTTTTCCATTCGCACGTTCGGGGAAATAAATTATGTTGATTTGTATTATCAGCAGATCGAATCTAATTCGGCTCCAACTGCTTGGATTTTGTAGCTAACATGTTGTAGTTTGCCTGCCTCTGAAGTCAAACCTGCTTTATTGATCGTCAATTTGAATAGCTTTTGATCTGTTGTAGCCCGTGTCTGATTGACAAGGTCTGGAGCTAACTTTCTTCCCGGGGGCATAAAAATATCACGCTGATGGGGGATTTTTTTTAAATAAAAGCTGTTGAATTAAGTTCATAGCTGTTTTAAGTAAACGAATTTGCTCTGAATAATTCATTAGACTGATTTTTAATTTTTTCTTTATCAGGTATGACCAGTGTGTTTTTTAATGTCAGTGATTGGTGAATCACTGGTAAATTGCACACACTCAAACCTGCACAAACTTGTCCAACACTATTATGCCGATGATATTGCAAATACTTTTTATTAACAAGGGTTCAGATGAGTTAAAATTAACTCCCTCCTTTCATCCTTGGATTTTACTGCATGTATCTAAATTGGCAAGTTGTAATTAGGTTAGATCGAAGATAAGACACAAAATGCTGGAGTAACAAGCAGGTCAGACAGGGTCGCTGGAGAAAAGGAATAGGTGCTGTTTCGGGTTGGAATTCCTTTTATTAGTCAGTAGTTTAGTTTAGGGATATGGCATGGAAACAGGCCCTTCGGCCCACCGAGTGTGCGCCAACCAGCGATCACCTGTACACTAGTTCTATCGTACACACTAGGGACAATTTACAGAAGCCAATTAAGCTACAAGCCTGCATGTCATTGGATTGTGGGAGAAAACCGCAGCACCTGGAGAAAAATCCACGCCGTCACAGGGAGAACGTACAAACTCCGTACAGACAACATCCGTAGTCAGGATCGAACCCGGGTCTCTGCGCTGTAAGGCAGCAACACACCTGCAGCATCACTGCGCTGCCCACAATCTGAATTAATCTTAGTAAGACTAGTCAGTAATCTTAACTAATGTTGGTGTTCAGTATAGCTGTCTTATTAACCTGTAGGAAAGAACTGCAGATGCTGGTTTAAATCGAAGGTAGACACAAAATGCTGTAGTAACTCAGTGGGACAGGCAGCATCACTGGAGAGAAGGAATGCATGACGTTTTGGGTCGAGACCCTTCTTCAGTCTGATTAACCTGGTGACTATATCTGTTTTTCTTGTCGCACCTTATTTATGACAAGCTTCCCACTAGCGTAGCTTCCACTCCAGAATTGAGGTCATTACAACCGAAGCCATTGATCTGCAGCCTCAGATGAGTTCTGCTTCTGCACACGTTTGGATGCCGAGCTCAACGCCATTGTCAGCGTGCTCACTGAAGCGTACTAGAAGATAGGCCGTGTACTTAACAGCTGCAAGACAACGGTTTTCCCACTACACCGAGCCTCCCAAAGACTAAAGTCCACACTGAAAACTGGAGCGAGCGTTCCCCTTCGCATTAGAGCACCTGACGATGGATATTTGTGATGAACTTCATCATTACCTTCAGCAGCTTTTGAGACTCTTGAGAGGGAAAAAGATCAAAAAACGCTCCTGTTCCACTGTCTTTAAGACTTGAAAGGACACAAAACGCTGGAGTAATTCAGCAGGTTGGGCAGCATCTCTGGAGTAAAGGAATCAGTGACATCAGACTGAAGAAGTGTCCTGAACCAAACTGTCACCTATCCATGTTCTCCATAGATGCTGCCTGACCTCTGAGTTACTCCAGCACGTTGTGTTCCTTTTTGTGTCAACCAGCATCTGCAGTGCTTTGTTTCTACATTTTTCTTCTGCCTTTAAGACTCGGACTGATTACCATAGGTACTCCGAGAGATATGACTGATGTCGTCTTTGCAATCCACCAATCTGCAAACTAACATCAGCGGAGCTACAATAAAACCTGCAGATGCTGGAATCTTGAGCAAAAAAAAAGCAAAGTGCTGGTTAGCAGGTTAGCAGCGTCTGTGGAGGGAATGGACAGATGACATTTTGGATGATGGCCCTTCAGTAAGAAGAAGGGACCCGACCTTAAGAGTCATCTCTCCATTCCCTCCACAGATGCTGAGTTCCTCCAGAAAATTGTTTTGTGAACTAACATCAATGTGTTTTGCAGGCCAATGTGCCCAACGCTGAGGGTCTAATTACACTTGCTTGCCATGTTGGTCCTATCCCTGAGACCAAATGCAGCGACTGGAACAGCTACTCTGAGCTTTGTCACCGGTTGGACAGTGGAAAAAAAATATAAGGGTGTTCTAAATGTTTCCTTCACAAAGTGGTTCCCTTTGGGTTGTGGTAACCCATGGCCCACAACTACTCGAAATGGTGAATGAGCGTTTGGAATGACATGGGGAGTCAGGGAACACACAATTCAAGCATGACTAGCAGTAGCAGCACACCACTTCCCACATCCCCCACCTGCTCATACTGTCAAGCACTGCCTGTCTCACTATTGAAACAAAGAACTGCAGATTCTGGTTTAAACCAAAGATAGACACAAAGTGCTGGAGTAGCCCAGCGGGCCAGGCAGCAAAGTCAAAGTCAAGTCAAAAGAGTTTATTGTCATGTGTCCCTGACAGGACAATGAAAATCTTTCATTCGGCATCTCTGGAGAAAAAGGATGGATGATGTTTCAGGTCGGGAGTGAACTCAACTATTTTATGACTTGGCATTTTTGGACGGGTCTGAAGAAGAGTCCCGATCCGAAATCTCACTCATCCTTTTTCCCCAGAGATGCTGCCTGGCCCACTGAGTTACTCTATCACTTTGTGACTGAGGGTCTCAAATTGGCTTCATTAGCCAAACAACTGGAATGGGAGCAAGTGACCCTGTCACTGCTTTTCTTGCCGTTTTTGTCAAAGAGTATTCTTGTACGTACCTCACTATGAGCTGAATATTACTCTAGCCACTAACAATGCAGGGGACTGCCATGTGGGACTACACCGTTCATTTTCACCTGACTGCCCTATTGGGAAATATTGTTTGTCAGGTCGCTCTTGATGAGAAGAGGAATGACCGGTAATCTTCCAAGAAAACAAATGGGTTATATCATTGAAGAGTGAATGGCTCACACGCAGGCAGTTTTCAAATGCCTTCAGTGTCTTCCTTGCAGATTACATTTTTCTCTTTCGAACCAGCAGTGGGGGAATCCATTTTGGAGTCTGGTTTAGAATTACCATCAAGGTTTTCCTGTCAGTGTCCAGATTGTACTCAATCTTGTTGGGTTTGGGGATTTCGACTTGAGGTACAGTGAGGAAACATGCCCTTCGGCCCACTAAGTCCATGCCGACCAGCACTATCCTCCCCCGTGGACAAGCACTATCCTCCACACTAGGAACAATTTACAATTTCTGCAAAACCCAATGAACCTACAAATCTGGACGCCTTTGGAGTGTGGGAGGAAACTCACATTACCACAGGAGCTAAGAGGGGGAGATAGATCAGCCATGATTGAATGGTTAGACTTGATGGGCTGAATGGCCCAATTCTCCTCCTATCGCTTATGACCTTATGAGAACGTATAAACTCTGTACAGACAACACCCATAGTCAGGATCGAACCTGGTTCTCTGGCGCTGTGCGGCAGCAAATCTATCACTGTGGTGCCCCAAAGCATGGAAATAGGCTATTTAGCCCACCTTGTCCACACCAATCATTAATTACCCGTTCATATTATATTAGAACAATCATTATGATGATACATTTAATTCAACGTTTTGCGACATAATGCATCGATTTACATCGTCCTTGACCAACAATCGTTCGATCGGAACCACCCTGTCTGATGACATCTGTTGTCGGTCCGGAGTTGTCCTGGTCTTTTCTTGCTTCCAGTTCCTCTGCCCCCCCTACAATCAGTCTGAAGCAAGGTCCAGACCTTGAAATGTCGTCTATCCGTTTTCCCGAGAGATGTTGTCTGACTTGCTGAGTTACTCCAACTTTTTGTCTCTTTTTGTGGCATTGTTTGCCTCTTGGAGGGTATAAGGAAGCAAACAGTAGTGCTGCGCCGTTGGAGATGCTGCTTTTTACTTGAGGCGTTAACTTAAGCCCCTCTTGGATCGATGGAAACCCTCGCTGCTTAAGTTTGTTGATGAGCAGACGGATTTCCTCTACTGATCTAACAAATTGGCGTAGACGGCTGTGGAGGCCAAGTCATTGGGTATGTTTAAGGCAGAGATTGACATACTTGATTGATAAGTGTGCCAAGGAAAGAAGGCAGGAGAATGGGGTTGAGAGAGAAGGATAGATCAACCACGATTGAATGGCACAGTAGGCTCAATGGGCCAAATTGCTCTTATGGCTTATGAATTTATGAACATAATGTTATTACCTCATTAATGTGACTAAAGCAGATTATATGTTATGGATTCATTACTGCTTGGGAGATCTTGCAATATGCAATTTGGTTGCTATGTTATAATCAATTGCATTTTATTCACAAACACTTTATTCATTGTAAAGACTTTTGAGAGTTCCTGTGACACTGGAAATATTTAGAGCAAAACATTTCTCTGAGATTTCAGAGGACATGCACTGTATTAGATTTTCAGATAGATTTGATCGTGATTTACTATACGACAATATTCAGCGGTAGAGCAAGGTGAGCGGGGATATGCTCATGGGATGGATAAGGGAGAAGGCTTCAGACTCGAAACATCACCTATTCCTTTTTCTCCAGAAATGCTGCGTGACCCGCTGAGTTATTTAAGCACCTCGGCATGGCACAGTGGCGCAGCGGTAGAGTTGCAGCTTTGCAGCGTCAGTGACCTGGGTTTGATCCTGACTACGGGTGCTGTCTGTATGGAATTTGCACATTTCCCTGTGACCATGGGAGGTTTATCCGGGTGTTCCGGATTCCTCCCACATTCCAAAGACGTGCAAGTTTGGAGGTTAATTGGTTTCTGTAAATTGTCCCTGTGTGTGGGATAGAACTAGTGTATGGGCGATCGATGGTCGACATTGACTCGGTGGGCCGAAAGGCCTGTTTCCTTGCTGTATCTGTAAACTAAACAAAACATTTTGTGCCTATCTTTGGAAATCGGAATAAAGCAGTTTCTGAAGTTCCTTCCTAGTAGTGTGGATTCACTGGTCGTACACGGACTTGGTGGGCTGAAGGACCTGTTTGTGCACTGTACCTCTAAAGTCTAAATGGCAATCTGGAATCGTATATCGGCTCGACTTGGTAAAGAAGACAGATTTCAAGATTTCAGATTTAATTGCCCCAAAGGATACTAGTGGACCTGATGGGCTGTTTTATAAAGGACCATCTGGTAGTTTTATGGTTAGCTCCAGATTTATTCCAGGGTGATCGCTGGTCTGCACAAACCCGGTGGGCCGAAGAGCCTGTTTCCACGCTGTATCTCGAATTGCAATTTTCTCCTCCCTCATCCTGCATTTTTTCATGAAATAACTCCCCCTTGCCCATTTTTTAATGATGGTTAATTGATGGTCTGCTCAATGTCGTGAGCTTGGCCTCTAAACCATGTCCGCTGAGAATGTGTCTCCAGCAAAGAGAAAGTAAACTAAATTGTAACCGCACGGAAGAGCCCATTTGTTTATTGGACCCGAGCAATCAAACCAGTGCCATCCTGTTGCCTTTTCCTCGTCAATCTGCCAATTATTTTCTCTTGCTGTCTAAATCTGTTTCGAAAGCCTTGATACATTGTTTTAAAATATTTAATTTTTAAATGATGAGAATTTTACAGCACAAAGATGGGACGTAGGATGGAAAGATAAGCCCATCATGCCAACTAGTTCATAAGCAGAAAATCTTTTTATGTCTTTCACCACGGACAAAATGTTCAGTATATTGTCCAAAGCCTTGACATTCAAAGCTGCACACAATATTCTAACCGTGTCCTCACAGATTGTGCTTTCAATGGCCTGCTGGATTCCTCAACACCTACTGATTTATTTTGAAGTTCATTCACTGTACAGTGTAAATATAGAGTCGTACAGCGTGGAAACAGGCCCTTCAGCCCAACTTGCACATGCCCAAACAATAAAGCCCCATCGACACTAGTCCCACCTGCCCGTGTCGATGGGGCTTATTTATACCCATTTTATGGATATAAATGACATATCCATTTGTTGAGCCCATTTTTAGGAACCTAACAAAGGTACATACTACATACAGTATTTTGTTCACGCATGCGCGTACGTATGCTAATAAGAATAAGAACCGCTGGTCTAAACTTATCCTAACCAGGGACCTGTCTGCATTATTTCTTAAACGTTGTGACAATACCTGCCTATAGCAACTTGTTCCATACACCAACCAACCAATATATATATATATATTAAAAAAGATGCTATTAAATCTTTCCCATTTCACTTGTAGGTTCCTACAAAAATCTTTAGGTTCCTAATGGGTTCCTATTAAACCTTTCACTTTAAATCCATGCCCTCCAGTTTTCAAATCCCCTACTCTGGGTAAAAGTGTGCATTGGCCCTCTTTATTCCTCTATTGATCTTGTACATATCCCAGTCAATTTGTACAGAGTTTAGTCCTCGGGTCAGGAATTAAAATTGACCATGTCCTGCTTTGGGAGATTTTGTTTTGTCTCAATGCTGGAAGATATTCCCAGCCTTTTCGGAGAGAATGGGGACTTCTTGACTAAGCAGCTGTGATCTTTATTCAACTTGCACCTGAGAGATGGTGCCTCCAGTGAGATGGATTTCTCTCAGCATGTTTTCCCCTTGCCCTCATTTATATTGGAACGAGCAAGAACAATATGATTTGGTTGTCATTTTGGGCACACTGCCAGATACTTGCCCAGTATTTGCTGTCTGGGCACCTGCTCATGAAGAGAGGTCTTCTGGGTGTGTTATCAAAGGGCTGCCTTTGTCTAAGTGGTGACTGTGGTTTCTCACAGTGTGATTCATTATTTGTCATGTAATTATTAATTTTTGCGTAAAATGCAATCTGGTTAGCAATGCAAAATAACCTCCAACGGTTTAACTCATTTGACTACATCCCTTCTGTCATTGGGCTCAAAGGTTGTACAGAAACAGTAACAGGCCCTTCCACCCACCGAGTCCAAGATGACCAACGATCTCCCGTTAGCACTAAACATAGAAACATAGAAAATACTGTAGGTGCACGAGTAGGCCATTCGGCCCTTCGAGTCAGCATCGCCATTCAATATGATCATGGCTGATCACCCAGAATCAGTACCCTGGTCCTGCTTTCTCCCGATATCCCTTGATTCTGTTAGCCCTAAGAGCTATTTCCAACTCTCTCTTGAATACACTAGTTCTATGTTATCCCACTTTTGCATCCACTCCCTACATTCTTGGGAAAATTTTACAGAGGCCAATTTGCCTAAAGACCTGCATGTCTTTGAGATATGGGAGGAAACCAGAGCACCCGTGGGAAACCCACGCGGACACAGGGAGAATGTGCAAGCTCCACATAGACAGCACCTGAAGTCTGGATCGAACCTGGGTCTCTGGCGCTGAGAGGCAGTAGCACTACCCGCTGCGCCACTGTGCTGCCCACATCACGCTGACATGCGTTCACCCTTGTTATGATGCGAGTAGTTTTCCTTGCTTACAAGGAGTTGCTGCCACTCTTATTCACAGTTGGTGTCTGCATTGTTGTCCATTGTCTGGACGACAAAACAAACAAAATAAAACACAACTGCCCTCTTGGGTGGATGTAAAGGAAGTTAATGCATGTTTGAAAGTATCCTTCTTGGTATTCTAGGCATGTAGTTACCTCATCATTAAGTGGTATAATGATTAAACTATTAACAAAATCTCCTCAAGGTATGCCTACCCTGTAGAGGTTCTCTCTCTGAGAGTTCTGGAACTCTCGCAGCACCCTCTGTGATTCCTCTTGCTCTCCGGCAATCACCGACCTCGCATCCAACAACGGAACATTGTGGGCTCCACCTTTCCTTGATCTTCGTTGTAATTTCATTTCTTTCATTCATCTGTTCTATCTACCGTCTTAATCTGTCGTTTCCCTTTCCGCAGACTCTGTCTGAAGAAGGGTCTCGATCCGAAATGTCGCCTATTCCTTTTCTCCAGAGATGCTGTCTGACCCACTGAGTTGCTCCAGCATTTTGTGCCTGTTTAAAACTAGTGATATATTTGGATTTTCGTGCCAACGTGTGGGAGAGAATTTCAGTTCAATTAAGTGAATAAATCTGGAGCTAACCATACAACTACCAGATGGTCCTTTAAACAATATCCTATCAGGTTCACACGTATCCTTGGGGCAATGAAATCTGTCATCTTTACCAGGTCTGGCCTATATATGATCCCAGCTTTGTCGTTTAGACTTTAGAGATACATCGTGGAAACGGGCTCCCCTGCGAACACCCCGTACACTAACATCACCCTACCCACGGGACAATTTATAATTTGCAGAAGCCAATTTACATACAAACCTGACGTCTTTGAAGTGTGGGAGGAGACCGAGGCACCCTACGGTCGCAGGGAGAACGGTCACAAACTCCATACGTACAGACAGCACCCGTAGTCAGGATCAAAACTGGGTCGCTGGCGCTGTAAGGCAGCAACTCTACCGCTTCTCCACTATGCCGCCCCATAATGATGGTCTTTAAAAAAACCCCATCCCATCTAGTTCACTAGTACCTTTCTGGCTAATGAAATCTGTCATCTTTACCAAGTCCCCAATATATATGATTCCACTCTTTGCCAGTCTAAGTTAGCAAACCACTCGCTTCATAGGGATTTGGGATGGAGAATAAATGTTGGCCGTGGCAGTGATAGCCACGTCCCACGACCGAGTAAATAAAATGAATCATTGGATGATCTGGTTAATGTTTCTTGCGGCTGTTTATGGCGGTCTGCAAGTGATGGCTGTTCTTCCTGCTTGGTGGCAGTGAACATTCTTCTCTAAAAGTGCTTCACTAGCAATAAAGTTCCCTTCAACATCCTGAGGTCATGGAAGGCATTGATTTGAATCACCTCCCTCTTGCCGAACAGAGAAGTAGGAGGGGACTTTGAGAAGCCAGGAGTGTACCATTACAAGAACATACAATGGTTGCATCGCAGAGCCAACAATGTTGTAAATGTGGAGGACAATGGGAGAGGGGAAAAAAAATGGTTTCTTGAACAATGTTATTCTGTGGGTGGTGATCTGTTCAAACTGAAAGCAGGAACTAAATATAGAATAATGGGTGCCTGCAAAGGAGCTAAAAACATGTTGCCAAATGGAGGGTTTCAGGTAACAGCTTTATATAGTAAGAGCAACACAAGTAATTATTATCGGAATCCTAAACTAAAGTTACAGCACAAAGCTGCTCTCTTTAAATTTCAAGCTGCACTTTGTGTCCGAGAGTTATACAGCATGGTAACAGGCCCTTCAGCTCACCTTGCCCACACTGACCAGTATGTGCCATCGACACTAGCCTCGCCTGCCTGCATTTGGCCCAGATCCTTCAAATCCTTTCTATCCCATGTACCTGTCCAAATGTTTCTTGAATGTTGTGATAGTACCTGCCTCAACTACTTCCTCCGGCAGCTCGTTCCATTCACCCACCATCCTTTGTGTAAAAAGGTTACCCCTCAGGCTCCTATTAAATCTTTCACCTCTCACCATAAACCTATGTCTGCTGGTTCTCGATTCACTTACTCTGGGCAAGCGACTCTGCGTTTACCCGATCTATTCCACTCGTGGTTTTGCACATCTATAAGATCACCCCTCATCCTCCTGCGCTCCTAGGAATAGAGTCCTACCTTGCTCAACTTCTCCCTATAGCTTTGGCCAACGAGTCCTGGCAAATCCTTGTAAATCATCTCTGCACCACTTCCAATGACATGGTGCCCAGAACTGAACATAATTGCGGTTTCACCAAAGACTCCCAACTTCTAAACTCATTCAATGCATGATTTAAATTGTTTTTGATTAAAAGATACAACATAGAAATACAGAGTCCACACTGACCAAGGTTCACTCGTTAACACAAATTCAACGTGATCCCACTTTCGCATAACTCCATGCATCGGAGGCAATTTTACAGGCCAATTAACGTACAAACCCGCCTCTCTTTGGGATGCAGGAGGAAACTGGAGTACCAAGTGGAAACCCAGGCCGTCACGGTACAAACGTGGCAACACAGTGGCGCAGCAGCAGAGCTGCTGCCTCGCAGCGCCAGAAACCCAGGTTTGATCCTGATGATGGCCACTGTGTATGTGCAGGTTTTTCCTCTAATCCACTCCCTACACACGAGGGACAATTTACAAAGGGCCAATTAACTGACAAACCCGCAAGTCTTTGGGATGTGGAAGGAAGCACGGAGCACCAGGATGAAACGCACGTGGTTACAGGGAGAACATGAGAACTCCACACAAACAGCGCTGGACATCAGGTCCGAACGTAGGTTCTAGCATGGTGAGGCAGCGGCTCTACCAGCTGTGCTGCTGTGCTGCATTTGAGTTAATGGGTAAATTTGGACAACTTATTACCTCCATGTTAAATCCCCCCCCCCTGTTCTTTAAATTAGGTTTATTGCTATAATTGACCTTTCTAGAAGTGGCAAAATGCATGGTTGATGATACAACTGGAGTTTGACCTGGAGTTTGCATTTCTCGAGCTCCATTCAAAGGAGTAAAATGAGCTGTACAAAGTATTACTGGGAACTATTGGTTAGATGGAGAGCTCAGTCTAAGATGTTTGTGCTTACGTGCATAGTGTGGCAGAAAGGTTAGAGCTTCACTATGTAGCAGCTGACACGGCATTCATTGTTGACCTTAGATCAAGAGTGATACGTTTTTGATTGCTTGTGACACGTAGGGATATTGGGCAAAGGTACGAAGTTGGGTCACTGATCAACCATGATCCTGTTGAATGTCGGAAAGAGCTTGAGGGGACGTCTTCCTCTTTCTCTCCTTGTACATTGGCTGAGCAGTAATGGAAGGAGTCGACGTCTCAAAATACATGGTGGTGTAGCTGGTAGAGCTGCTGCCTCACAGCGCCAGAGACCCGGGTTCAATCCTCACCCTTTCAAGCTGAGACCTCTCTTCAGACTGCCTATTCATGTCCCCCTGAGATGCTGCCTGATCTACTTAGTTACTCCAGCACTTTTTTACTTTTTCCCCCCCAACATCCATAACATTTAGGGCAGCGCAGTGGTAAGGTTGCTGCCTTACAGTGCCAGAGTCCTGAGTTTGATCCTGGCTACAGGTGCTGTCGGTTTGGGGTTTGCATGTTCGCCCTATGACCACACGGGTTTCCTCCGGTGCTGCGGTTTCCTCCCACACTCCAAAGACGTGCAGGCCTGTAGGTTGAATGGCCCTCTGTAAATTGCTACCAACTGTGTCGGGAGTGGATAAATAGGAAAACATAGAACTTGTGTGATCAATGGTTGGGGGTGGACTCGCTGGGCTGATGAGCCGATGAGCCTGTTTCCATGCTGTATCTCCCTTTTAAACTAAAAACTATCACGCAATGCGGCCACTTGAAAAAGGTTTTGAATGAAGGTGGAGGAATTGATGGCGAGGCAATGAGTCATTCTTGTCTGTCCAACCTAGACAACAGGAGTGCTGTGAAACAGATGTGCTTACAGAGGAATCCAGCCCCTTCACCATTACAAATAGTGTCTGCTGGAGATTTGTCTACTTGAAAGAAACCTCGAGCAGTTTTGCTGATAGTTTAATGAGTCAACACACTGGGAGCGTTGCCAATACCTTCACGGCTGTAACCCAGTAAAATTGCCAGGTAGTAGAAATATTTTACTTTTTGGCTGAACTGGGGAGGAGCGTGGATTTAAATCCGGCATTAAGACATTGGACGACCGGGTTTAAGACTGCTGATGAGAATAGCTAAGGTGCTTTTATATCTATCCCCCACTGGAAGTTGTGTTGTCTGGGAATTAAACTATTGATTTTCATTCAAGGGGGGGGTATTTGGCAGCAGCTGTCTGCTATCGGATTGCACTGTGTGTGTGTGTACGCATGCGTGTGTTTATTGTCACGTGTATAGGTACAGTGAAAGGCTTTTTTGCCGAGTGCTTTCCAGTCAGAGGAAGGACTACACATGATTACAGTCCAACCATCCACAGTGTACACATACAGGATAAAAGGTGTAATGTTTAGTGCAAGATAAAGTCCGATTAAAGATAATCCGAGGGTCTCCGATGTGGTGGGTAGGAGGTGTGTGCGCTGTTACTGTAGAAGGCATGGAAGCTGGGTCACTGTGGCCTCCAGCACTGAGCGTCACAAAGCCTCATGTACCATTTGAGCCTTGATTTGAGCTGACAGCAGGAGTGACGATAAATTGGGTGACGGGATGCTCTGAGGTCGAGTCTTTCTGATGCCGCTGTGTTGGGATGCCACCTGCAATAATTTAGCAGCTCCGAACATCGTTTCTGAAAGACTATCGCAAGCTTTCCCACATCCGCCTGTCTCTTGTCATTTTCCAGTGTGGAATACCTGTTTGTCACATTGAAACATGAAACGCAGTAGCGTGTGTCAAACACTGAAACTCCAGGCCAGCTGTTACATTAGGTCCAAAATCATCTTTATCTCTGGCCCAGCACCACATTACTTGGAAAACTGGCAAGTACTTTTCACGGAGTACTCTGAATTTTCCCAGGCTTTCCCCGACATGTTTGTTTGTTTAATCCCCCATGAAGAGAGCAAAGTTTTGCATTATATCTTGCTTTGGATTTTAATCCGTCCATATGGACAGCACATTGTTAAAACGTGTAACCTTTCCAACCAGATTAATTTACTGTGACTTTCTCTGTGTTCTGCCGGAGGGACTAGTTTGCCGTTGCAGGTTTCTTTGCTCTTTTGCCCATTTATTCCACTGATTTCAGCAAGTGGAGGAAATGTCTCATCCCGCATGTAGCTTTGTAACATTGGGAATGTCTTTTTGTTGAGCAGCCTGCATGACAACATGTGTAGAAAGGGAACTGTAGATGCTGGTTAAAAGGCACAAAGTGCTGGAGTAACCCAGTGGGTCAGGCGGCATCTCTGGAGATAAAAGGATGGGTGACATTTCAGGCCGGGACCCTTCTTCAGACTTTGAAGAAGGTTCCTGACTGGAAACGTTGAGCATCTTTTTCTCCAGAGATGCCACCTGACCCGCTGAATTACCCCAGCACTTTGTGACTATCTTCATGACAATATGTGTGGTTCATAGTAAATGAATGAAACGGATTGGCAGTTGAAGATTATAAGATCAGAAGACATCGGAGAAGAATTAGGCCATTCAGCCCGTCGGGTCTGCTCCGCCATTCGATCCCGGCTGATCTATTTTACCCTCTCGACCCCATTCTCCCTGTGTCCATTGACTTCCTACTAATCAAGTACCTATCAATCTCTGCTTTAAAAATACCCAATGATTTGTGCTCCACAGCATTAAATGGCTGATTTGAACACTCTCAACCGTCCTCCTGGTTTTGTGCTGGTTTTGTGGTTTGGAGTTACCTCCCAATCTTTCGGCTTTTGCAGCCCTGGGCGTGGGGTGTGGCGACTATTCTGGAAACCATTCATTAACATCTGCTGAAAAGTGCATTGCGCAGATGTTAAGCAAGCTGACACTACCCAGTAGTTCAATCCCGAAGAGCAAGAAGCCGATTGATTGAGTAGTGAAAAGGGGGCTAAAGAGAGGAAAGCGGAATGTGTGCTCGGTTACAGGTTATAAATGAAATAATTCCAGTGACATTTAGTTTAGAGATACAGCGCGGACACAGGCCCTTTGGCCCATTGTGTCAGCGCAAGCCAGCGATTCCCACACAATAACACTATCCTACACAAACTAAGGACAATTTACAATTTAACGAAACCAATTAACCTTTGGAGTGTGGGAGGTACGTCTTTGGAGTGTAGGAGGAAACTGAAGCACCTGGAGAAAACCCACGGGGAGAACGTGCAAACTCCGCACAAACAGCATCCATAGTCGGGGTTGAACCCAGGTTTCTACCGCTGTGCCACTGTGCCTATTGTTTACTGTGATTACATACCTGCTGTGCTGCCGCTAGTAAGAATTTCATCGTTCTGTTTTGGGACATATGACAATAAAGCACTGTAGAAGAAGGAACTGCAGATGCTGCTTTACACCAAAGATAGACGCAAAATGCTGGAGCAACTCAACGGGTCAGGCAGCATTTAAGGAATAGGTGACGTTTTGGGTCGAGACGCTTCTTCAGGCTGAGTGTCAGGGGAGAGGGAAACTTGAGATATGAAAAGGTTCAGAGCAAATCGGATGACAGTAACACACTTGACTCAACCCCTCTTTCTTCACTCTTTCCTTCCCCATTTCCAGAGGTTTATCAGTCCCTCACCCCGTAGATAATCCAAACTAAAGTCAGGCATGGGGGGAATGCTTCAGTGCATCAGGACATTTCTCTCTTTGAAATCCCTTTGCTCTCGTTGCCATCTGTTTTTACTTAGTCATTGGAAGCCTGAGGTGACTGTTATTGAAATTTGCAGTCCTGACCTGGAACTGACAAATGAGGTAATTGGGAAGAAGTGCCCCTTTTTAAGATGGAAAGGTTGCAGCATGCTGGTAACAATAAAGATCTTTATTGGGGTTGTTCGATTGTACTTCAGCTGATTTCAGTGTCGCCTTGCTGCATTTAAAGTGAGCTCACTGCTTGGATCTGTGCAAGCGGATTCTGCTGGGACACTGGTGTGATTAACTCTGGGCTTCTACATCAATAGCACCTGTTGTCCACTAAAACACTTGCATCTACAAAAGGCCTTTTGTTCACCGGGTGTAAATCTGTTTCCTTTGTTGAACTTTATTTGTGGAATGGACACAAAATGCTGGAGTAACTTAGCGGGTCAGGCACCGTCTCTGGAGAAAAGGAACAGGTGACATATTTTGTCGTGGCCCTTCTTCAAACTGAGGAAGAATTTTATTTATAGAATCGTGTGAATGAAGCCATTCAGTCCATTAAATCAATGCTGGGTCTTTTGAAGAGCAGTTTTGAAGGGTGGCGCAGTGTCGCAGCTGGTAGAGCTGCTGCCGCGCCGCGCCAGAGACCTGGGTTCGATCCTCGCGTCCCTGTGGGGTTTCTCATCCACTCCCTGCTCACTGGGGGCAATTTTACAGAGACCAATTAACTGACAAACCTGCACGTCTTTGGGATGTAGGAGGGAATTGGATCTTATTGAAACATATAAGGTTATTAAGGAGGGTCTCGACCCGAAACGTCGCCTATCTCCTTCGCTCCTTAGATGCTGCTGCACCTGCTGAGTTTCTCCAGCTTTTTGTGTAACCCTTGATTCTCCAGCATCTGCAGTTCCTTCTTTAACACTAAGATTTTTAAGGGTTTGGACACGCTAGAGGCAGGAAACGTGTTCCCGATGTTGGGGGAGTCCAGAACCAGGGGCCACAGTTTAAGAATAAGGGGTAAGCCATTTACAGCAGAGATGAGGAAAAGCGTTTTCACACAGAGAATTGTGAGTCTGTGGAATTCTCTGCCTCTGAGGGCGGTGGAGGCTGGTTCACTGGATGCTTTCAAGAGAGAGCTAGACATCTCTTAAAGATATGGGAGAAGGCAGAAACGGGGGGGGGGGGGGAACTGATTGTGGATGATCAGCCATGATCACATTGAATGGCTTGATGGGCCGAATGGCCTGCTCCTGCACCTATTGTCTACTGTCACCTGGAGAAAACCCAGGTGGTCACAGGGAGATTGTGCAAACTCCACACAGGCAGCACCCGAGGGCAGGATCAAAGCCAGGTCTCGGGTACTGTGAGGCAGCAAGCTCTACCAGCTGCGCCAATGTGCCACCCTTGTTTGTAGATAGACCATTCTGTTTATCTGGCTCCGATGCACATTGAGCATTGGCCACTAAGCCACGAGGGATCCGATGAACTGTTTAACGAAGCTAGGAATTTAAAAAAAAAATCCAATAAATCTCTTTAAATTCCATCAACGACTTATGCATTCTTGGCATGCAGTCTGAACTATCTGGATTTGATTATTTTTTATTTTCTGGTGTTCTTCCTAAGCTATGGACTCCATGGTGCCTGTTGGTCTCTTGTGGCACACAACCAGGTTGTTCTTCATTCCTGAGCCCAGAGTATGGCCTGAGCAAGAGCACAACGTGGTGGGTGTTGGAGATGAGCCTGACCCGGACTGCATGCAAGTGATTTGCAATCAGTCAAATCTCTGACCCATTCCCAGCCCATATTTATCAGGAGCTGCTGTCATTCTCTGCCTGTGAATTTAAACTGAACCAGACTGGGAAAGGAAATGCACACAATTTACATTCTGATTGTCTTATCCAAGTCTCTTTGAGGGAACGTTTGGGGAACTCTACTCCAGTTTTCAAACTATTGCCATTTTTAAATTTTCTAATTTCAGGTAGCTCACCTACAAACAGCTCCGGAGAACCAAGTTTAATCTTGACCTTGGATGCTGTCTGTGTGGAGTTTGCACCTTCTCCCTATTACTGCGTGGGGTTTCCTCCGTGTGCTCCAGTTTCTTCCCACATCCCAAAGACGTTTGTAGGTTAATTGGCCTCTGGATAATTGCCCCTAGTAGTTGGAGTGGATGAGAACGTGTGCTTACATGGAACTCGTGTGAACGGGTAATTGATGATCGATGTGCATCTTGTGGGCTGTGGGCCTGTTTGGACACTGTATTTTAAGTATTCAGTGTTTTTTGTCCTTTCATTTCTGGTCTTCGTCCAACCACTTGCCAATCAAACCCCCCCCCCCCCCCCCCCCCATCACTCACATCCACCCAATACTCGCCAGGCTTTGTCCTGCCCCTCCTTTCTTCCAGTTTTCACCCCACCCCTCACCTGCCCTGTCACAATCAGTCTGAAGAAGGGTTTTGGCCTGAAACGTTGCCCATTTCCATTGCTCCATAGATGCTGCTGCACCCGCTGAGTTTCTCCAGCACTTTTGTCTATCTTCGATTTTCCAGCATCTGCAGTTCCTTCTTAAACAATCATTCCTGGCCTGAAATGTTCTCCAGAGATGCTGCCTGACCCATACTCGTACTCCAGCACTTTGTGTCTTTTCCAATTGCCGTTTTGTGTTTGGTCTGCTGTTTCTGCACTCGTCAGCCTTGAACAGTGTCCCACTGATGTGTAATAGAGCTTGGATTTGAAGAGTCAAAGAAACCAACTCGATAAGTGCATGAAATGAGTGGGATGTTTTAGTTGGGCTTAGCTTATTGTCTCATGTACAGGTACAGTGAAAAGCTTTTTAGGGAGTGCGTGGAAAGACATGATAACAATCGAGCTATCCACAGTGTACTGATAAAGGGAATAGCATTTAGTGCAAGGTAAAGTCTGACTAAAGATAGTCAGAGGATCTCCAATGAGGTAGATAGTAGCTCAGGACAATTTCTTCACTATCTCCATCGCAGGTGACAGAATTCTGACCGACATCCACTATAAACCCACTGACTCCCATGGGTATCTGGACTACACTTCTTCCCACCCTTCCTGTAAGGACTCCATCCCATACTCCCAATTCCTCCGTCTATGCAGTATCTGCACCCAGGATGAGGTGTTCCACACCAGGGCATCGGAGATGTCCTCGTTCTTCAGGGAACGGGGGTTCCCCTCTTCTACTAATAGATGAGGCTCTCACCAGGGTCTCTTCTATACCCCGTGACTCTACTCTCACTCCCCATCCCGCCACTCGTAACAAGGGCAGAGTCCCCCTTGTCCTCACTTTCCACCCTACCAGCCGTCACATATAACAAATAATCCTCCGACATTTTCGCCACCACCAACGTGATCCCACCACTTGCCACATCTTCCCATCTCCTCCCGTGTCTGCTTTCCGCAGAGACCGTTCCCTCCGTAACTCCCTGGTCAAATCCTCCCTTCCCACCTGAACCAACCCCTCTCAGGGCACTTTCCTTTGCAACCGCAGGAAATGCTACACTTGTTGCTTTACCTCCCCCCTTGACTCTATTCAAGGACCCAAGCAGTCTTTCCATGCGCAGCAGAGGTTCACCAGCACCTCCTCCAACCTCATCTATTGCATCCACTGCTCTAGATGTCAGCTGCTCTACATCGGTTCGCAATAACCAACCTGATCTCCCGGTGACTCAGCACTTCAACTGTCCCTCCCATTCCGAATCCGACCTTTCTGTCCTGGGCCTCCTCCATGGCCAGAGTGAGGACCACCGGAAATTAGAGGAGCAGCACCTCATATTTAGCTTGGGCAGTTTGCACCCCAGCGGTATGAACATCGCTTCTCTAATTTAAGGTAGTCCCTACTTTCTCCTCCCCTTCTTAGCTCTCCCTCAGCCCACTGGCGCCACCTCTTCCTTTCTTCTTCCCGCCCCCCACCCTCACAACAGTCTGAAGAAGGGTCTCGACCCGAAACGTTGCCTATTTCCTTCGCTCCATAGATGCTGCCTCACCCGCTGAGTTTCTCCAGCATTTATGTCAACTTTCTTCTTCTTTAGTTCTTTTAGTTTAGAACTACTGTGCAGAAACAGACACTTTGGCCCACAGAGTCTGCATCGACCAGTGATCCACGGACACTAGCACTATCCAACACTCTGGGGACAATTTACAATTTTTATCAAAGCCAATTACACTACATGCCTGCATGTCTTTGGCGTGTGGGGAAAAACCCAAGCACTCGGGGGGCGGAAAACCCATGTGGTCACGGGGAGTACGTACAAACTCCCTACAGACAGCACCCATAGTCGGGATCAAACCCGGGTCTCTGGCGCTGTAAGGCAGCAACTCTACCACTGCACCACCCTGTTGATGAACACCTCTTTCTAATACTCCAGCTGATCTAAGCTGAAGCACATGGAAGTTTACTCCTGACTGATCCCCTCGGTGTGGAAGGGCAACTGTATGAATGGTTCAATGAATCCAAAAACCTTTCAGATGGGCATAATATTGTATAATCAGAATTTTGAAAGGATCTGCTGCAGGATACAGTAGCCAAGCAGTGGAGTTCCTGAACTACGCAGGGACGTGAGCCTGAACCTCAGAACGACAGCTGGGGAGTTTAAATTTTGAGTAATTAAATACTAAACAGGTTGGTATAAAAATAAATAATCCAGTGTCAGTAACGGCAACAATGAAGCTGTCAGATTGTTGTTTGAAACCCATCTGCTTGCAAATGCCCTTCAGGGTAGGAAGTATGCTGTCCTTTGCTCGCCTGAGGGATGTTTCACAGCTTGTTCAGGGGTGAACTGTACATACCTGCGATCCAGACTCTTTTCTGGATTTGTTGCGACTGTTTTTGCCCCTCCCTGTGGACAGGAGGTTTGTTCCTGATCCTGGCTGCTCCTCATAGAGTCATGAAGGTAGGCACAAAGTGTCGGAGGAACTCAGCGGGTCAGGCAGCATCTTGGGAGAAAAAGAGTGGGTGACGTTTCGTGTCGGGGCCCTTCTTCAGACTGAAAGTAGCGGGGAGGGAACTGGAGGTAAGAAAAGGCCAGAACAAAGCATTAACCTTTACAACCGATGACCAAGGCAGGGTGGAGCCCATAATGGCCCATTGTTGGCTGGGGAAGAGGTGATAATGATGGGATACAAGGATGCAGACAGTGGAACTAGTAGGATGACATGGGTGGGAGGGGGGAGGAATGAGGGAAGGCATGGAGTCATACAACATGTGTAGAAAGGAACTGCAGATGTAAATACCAAAAATCTGTAGCCTCCTTTTGCTCTGGTATTTTATTTAATGCACCAATTTAATCAATAATGTTTTATTATTAATGTTTAATGTTTTATGTATCATTCCTAACTGTCACTGTATGCCATGTCACTTGCGGGCGGAGCACCAATGCAATTTCCTTGTATGTGAATACTTGGCCAATTTACTTATTCATTCATGCTGGTTTACACCGGAGGAGACACAAAAAGGACGGCGCAATGTAATCCGATGTAATTAGTGCACTGATTGATCAACAGAACCAGTGGCGCAGCGGTAGAGTTGCCTTACAGCGCCAGAGGCCCGGGTTCGATCCTGACCACGGGTGCAGCCTGTACTGGGTTTATACGTTCTCCCCGTGACTGGTGTGGGTTTTCTCCAGGAGCTGCTGGGGCTGTGAAGCTGCAGTTCTACCATTTTACCACCGTGCTGCCCAAATCTAGACAATAGGTGCAGGTGTAGGCCATTCGGCCCTTTGACCCTGTCATTGGGAATAGTATAGTCAAGTGGTGAGTGTTTGATGATTGGGCAGCCATTTACTGAATTATATTTCTACATTTTGTGAGGCATTTGACAATATCTTTACTGTTTTTGCTGTGAAACAATTTTACATATGTTGAGATATGAAAGTGGAAAGTGTTTAATATTATCTGGTTACATCAGAAAGTTCCTTTCAGCCCTCTTTAATTGACCAATAATTAATGGAAACATACACTTCCGCCCACTGAGTCCCTGACGACCATGATAGGCCTGGATGGGGAGAGGATGTTTCCACTAGTGGGAGAGTCGAGGACCAGAGGCCATCGGCTCAGAATAAAAGGACGTACGTTTAGAAAGGAGATGAGGAGAAATTTCTTTCGTCAGTGGGTGGTGAATCTGTGGAATTCTCTGCCACAGAAGGCCGTGGAGGCCAATTCACTTGATGTTTTCCAGAGAGAGTTAGATTTAGCTCTTGGGGCTAACGGAATCAAGGGATATGGGGGGGGGGGAAAGGCAGCAACAGGGTGCTGGTTCTGGATGATCAGCCATGATCATATTGAATGGTCGTGCTGGCTTGAAGGGCTGAATGGCCTACTCCTGCACCTACTTTCTATGTTTCTATGAAAGCAAGAGAATAGGGTTGAGAGGGAAATATATATCTGCCTTGATTGAATGGCAGAGTAGGCTTGTTGGGCTGAATGGCCTAATTCTGCTATAACTAATGCAGATATGAACCATTGATCATCCTTACACACTAGTTCCATGTAATGCCAGTTTTCCATCCACTCCCTACACATTAGGGGCAATTTACCTACAAACCCGCACGTCTTCGAGATGTGGGAGGGAACTGGAGCACCCGGAGGAAACCGATACGGTCACGGGGAGAACGTGCAAACTCCACACAGACAGCACCCGAGGTCACGATCGAACCCGGGATGTGGTGCTGTGGGGCAGCATCTCGACCGGCTGCGCCACTGTGCCACCCTTTGCTTCTAAGTTGGAACCTTTCTGGCATTTCCTTCTCTCTTCCCATTACAGTAAACACATTAAATACCAGAACGACTTTGTGGAAGAACTGAGCTCCCATGTTGAAGGATATGAGGGAAACGATTGAGGGGACAAAATAGTTTGCTTTGATATTTTGGGGGCAAGAACAGTATTACAGGGGCATAGTTTAAAAAGGTTCTTTTTTTTTTCCTCCTGCTTTTTGGTTGAGGTGAGGCAAAGCATATATGTTTAACAGCAGGAAACCAGCGAAATAGAGGAGGAACCATCCTGAGCCCCAAGTGTGTGAATTTGAAATGACCTTTTTCCTTCCTGTCATTAGTAAGTCGAGCGCTGACTGTGTGGGGTTCTGATGTTTGGATAAAAATTATGGATAATTATTTCATGCCCCAGGGTCCTACAAATGGAGGATTATTATTTTAATGTATACCATTAAGGGCTTGTATTTGTTTAAATTGTAAAGAAGTGTAATCTAATTTTAGAATTTTATTCTTGCTTTTCACTGCTTATTGATATATGTCTGAATACCAAATGATGGAGACTTAGTCAGTCAGAGACGTACAGCATGGAAACGGCCCCTTCAGCCAATTACCTTTGTACCAACCCATCGACCGCTCATTTATACTAGTCCTACATTAATCCCATAAAAATTATAAAAAAATCTACCCTGTTTTAGTCCACATGTAAAGGGGACTGCATTGAGTGCAAGGTATAACATGTCCGATTGAAGATGGTTCAAAGGTCTCCAATGGCATACATAGGAGATCAGGACTGCTGATTGTGAATGACTCATCAGCAATGAGCTAATTAACTGGAAGAAGGAATGAGTGGCGTGAATGGCCACATTTCTATTCCCATTTATGTTTTTGGGTGGATTATCTAATAAATGCAATGGCTCTGGAGCAGAACGGTTTGAAGCTTCTCTTTTTCCCATATTGCATGTACCTTTCATAACCCGAGTAGCTGGGTCAAAATGGCAAGAGGTATTTCTCTTAGCCATTGATTCAAGAGTTATTTTAATCACTGTTCTCAGTCAGGCCAAATCATCTCTTCCTGATTACCCATAATTTGAAGTGGAGTAATTGCTATATTTAACATAAATATCCAACAATCCTGACTCGGTTCACATCAACAAGAAAAAAATCGGCATCAAATGGGGAAGGGTGGGGGGGCGGGTGTGGGCGGGGGGGGGGGGGGTGGGGGTTAGAGGTTGTTCTCAAATAACAAGCAATCCGCTTCTCAAAACTAATTGGATTTTAATAGGTCTTTTTACAAAAATCCGTTCATTCGAAAACTTCTGAAATCTTTTTTTCTGCTTTATAAGAAAATACTTTTCTTTCCCTCTCATATCACAAGTTTGAGCTTGTTGTGATTAAGGTCCTTCCCTTCATTCCTACTCCCCTCCTTACCCTCAAGCAAAGCTCCTCTGTGGTAGCCACTCCTCAGTAGACGTTTGTTTACAGAATACATATTTTTATATTACATAGACTCCACAGACTGCTTCAACTCAAATGCGTTCTGTCTCTGTTTATGCATCCGTCAAGCCTTCTGCCCCGTTCTCCCTCCCCCCTCAGTCCCTTTCTTCTTAAATGTTGTCATTGAATGTCATTGCATTGGAGAGGGTGCACCAGTGTGTGGATGTAGGTGCAAGGAACTGCAGGTGCTGATTTACAAAAAAAAAACAACGCATAAGTGCTGGAGTATCTCAATGGGTCAGGCAGCATCTCTGGAGAATGGATAGGTGACATTTCGGGTTGGGATCCTTCAACATTCTGATTGCTGGCTGCGATGGAGCTTTTCAGGAGTGGGGAGGCTGGGTTTGTTTTGCTTGGATTGGTGAAATTCCAAATAGAGGCATAAATTATTATGAAGGGCATAAATAATGTTGTTAGCAACATTTCCTCCTCTTGTCGACACAATGCTGGAGTAATTCAGTGGGACCGGCAGCATCTCTGGAGAGAAGGGTGGGTGCGTTTCGGGTCGAGACCCTTCTTCAGACTTGTTTTTCGATGTAAACCAGCATCTACAGTTCCTTCCTACACTTTCCTCCTCTTGTATCTATTACCAGAGGGCGGAGGTATAAGCATACGTTTAGAATATATGGAGGAGATTTGAAGAAGAATCGTATCCACCCATAGGATGGTTGAACCCTTGAATGCACTGCCTCATGGTGGGGTGCATACAGGTGCTTCCACAACATTTAGAAGAGTTCCTGAAACACCAATGCAAGGCTACTGGCTAAATACTGGGAAGTAGATGAGTATACATGAAAACGTGGCGATGCAAAGAACTACAGATGCCGGGCAAAACACAAAGTCAATGAGTAACTCAGTGGGTTGGCCAGCATCTGTGGAGAAATTGGACAGATGATGTTTCAGGTCGGCTTCTTCAGACCAATTTGATTGAATCCGACCACCTGAATCCGAATTGACTGACGAATCTGAAGATGGGTCCAGACTCAAAACGTTGCCTATCCATATGCTACTCAAGTACTTAGTTTAATATAGTTCATTGTCACGCATACCTAAGTACAGTGAAAAACTTTTTGTTGCCTGCTAGCCAGTCAGCGGAAAGATCATAATCGAGCTGTCCAAAATGTACAAAGATAGGATAAAGGGAATAACGCATAGTGCAAGATGAAGTCCAGTGAAGTCTGATTCTATTTAGACCGAGGGTCTCCAATGAGGTAGATGGCAGGTCAGCACTGCACTCTGGTTGGTGATAGGATGGTTCAGTTGCCCGAATAAAGCTAGTAAGAAACTCCCTGAATCCGGAGGTGTGTGTTTTTGCACTTCTATACCTCTTGCTTGATGGGAGAGGGGAGAAGAGGGAGTGAGCGGGGTGATTATGCTGGTGGCCTTGCTGAGGCAGCATGAAGTGTAGATGGAGTCAATGGAAGGGAGGTTGGTTTGCATGATGGTCTGAGCTGCACACACAGTTCTCTGCAAATTTTTGCGTGTGTCGGAAGGAGCTGTTCCCAAACCATGCTGTGATGCATCCCATTAAAATGCTTTCTATGGCGCATCTGCCGAAGTTGGTGAGAGTTGTTGGGTATAGGCTGAACTTCCTTTGCCTTCTTAAAGACATGCCAAACTTCCTAAAACGCTTTGTCCTTTACACATAGGAACTAGATGGTCAGCATTAGTATGGTGGGCCGAAGGGCCTGTTTCCATGCAGTTGGTCACTGTAGCTTTTAATGTGCCTGTTTCACTTACTCCATGTCACAGCCAAAGCATCAATGCAAAACAAAATCTTCTTTCCATATTCTTCACTTAGTGGCTACCTTTATGCTGATGGATCTCGAGTCAGAACACATGCGGCTTCCTTAGCACTGCCCGTTACAGATTTAAAGACCTCTGTCAGGCCTGCTGTTCCCTGTTTCCAAGAGAAACGAGCCCCATCTTGCTTACTGGCATCTACTAATTGCTCTGCTGACATTGGCAGTCTGATTTCAGTGTTGGGTCTGAACAAGAATTTGTGTCTAAAGGAATTTGCAAGTGCCTTCGTCCCTTGGTAGTTGTGTGCGATCAGTGCCTTGCTCTATTGAAGTTTAGTTTTAGCTTTAGTTTGAGGTACAGAATGGAAGCAGGCCCACCGAGTCCACACCAATCATCGATCATCAGTTTACACTAATTCAGTATGATCACATTTTCCCATCCACTCCCTGCGTACTTGAGGCAATTTGAAAAGTACTAATAAACCTGCAAACCCGGATTGGAAGGTAACTGGAAGACTCAATCCATGGGTCTGTGGGTTTATCAGTCTTGGGCGGGTCACACAGGCAGCTGCACATGCCCTTTGCTCAACTAAAATAAAAGTGGGGTCGGTGATGAGGTGTTTTGTAGTTAGTGTGGTATAGACAATAGGTGCAGGTGTAGGCCATTTGGCCCTTCGAGCCAGCACCGCCATTCAATGTGATCATGGCTGAAAGTGAGTGGAGTTGATAGTGTGGCGTGGAGTTATAATTATATCAATTATTGCCCACTAAAGCCCAAAGCCCTAAGCTAGGAAGTGCAACTATGGATGATTAACCTACAAACCGACATGTTTTTGGAATGTGGGAGGAAACCGGAGCACCCATGCGGTCACGGGGAGAACGCGCAAACTCCGTACAGGCAGTACCCAGTCGCCAGGATCGAAGCCGCGTCTCTGGCGCTGTGAGGCAGCAACTCTACTGCTGCGCCACTGTGCCGCCCACCCTCATCTCTTCATCTTCATCCCAATTCTTCTCTGCCGAGGAATGTGGCAGCGTTATTGCCGCACAGTGACTGCAGTTGTGACCGTGCTGTCTAATTTTATGGAGCCATATTTTACCCTGCTGACAGCTGTGTGAAATGGATGCTTTTGTGCCGCCTGTAATTGGAGATGTGGAGGCAGCTGCACTGTAGATGGGACTCGTGAATGTGTATCCTCTGCAATGTCTGCATTGTACATGCTGTTTCCTGACTCTGTCAGAATTCTGGACATTGACTGTTCCCTGTATATTATTAGATCAAACCCAACTAAGATCATGAAGGGACAGGCGTACATCTACATATCAAATATTTATATCGTGATCTTCAGGGGTGGAAGATATCTGTCTTGTTTGTGCTTCCTCAGTAACTCCTGCCCCAGCGGAAGGACAGAAGATTCTGGGCCAAGTGAGATGAATCAGTGATCTCGAGCTTTGTTTTTATTTAATGAGTTGAACACATTTCCCTGTTGGATTTCACTTTTTTTGTTCCTTCAGTCTCCTTCCTTCCTGAATCCAGCCGTGGTCAAGGTTTAGTCTTGGTGTAGACTCGATAGGCAATTTTCCTTCCATTTTGTTTCTGCTCCTTCCACTGTCTGCCTGCCCAGTGTTGCCCCCTCTCGCTTCCAGTAATATTAAGAGCTTTGTTGTTTTCCCCTCCAAGACTAATTATTGGGTTCATCGTGGCTGAAGATCAGCCAAATCCAATTTGACATTCATCCGAACCATTATTTTTAAAACTGCTACACAAATTCTGTTTAAAAATAATCAAAGTGCTTTTGTTTTTGCACCAAACTATTGCAGGACATCTTGGCTTGAATGTAGTTTGTCTGGGACTGTACATCACTTCCATGTTGTGCCCATGTTATAAAGTCGTCGAGTCATAGAGTGATACAGTGTTGAAACAGGCCCTTCGGCCCAACTTGCCCACGGTGACCAACATGTCCCAGCTAGACTAGTCCCACCTGCTAGCATTTGGTCCATATTCCCCTCAAACCTGTCCTATGCATATACCTGGCTAACTACTTAAATGTTGGGATAGTCCCAGCCTCAACTACCTCCTCTGGCAGCTCGTTCCATACATCAGATTCCTATTAAATCTTTTCCCCTTCACGTTCACCTCTGGCCCTCAATTTGCTGACTCTGGGCAAGAGACTCTGTGCATCTAACAAGTTGACAACATGGGGTTGGCTGATACAGCGCAGAAACAGGCCCTTCGGCCTGTTTATGCCCTGGCTTCAGGTGCTGACTATGTGGAGTTTGCACGTTCTCCCTGTGACCACGTAGGTTTCCACCGGGTGCTCCAGTTTCCTTCCGTATCGCAAAGATGCGCGGGTTTGTAGGTTAATTGGCCCCCTTTAAGTGCCCCATGTGTGTGTAGGGAGCGGTTGGGAAAGTGGAATACGACAGAACTGGTGTGAACGGATAATTGATGGTTGGCGTGGAATCTGTGGGCTGAAGGGCCTGTTTCCATGCTGTACCTCTAAACTAAACTATAGGTGTGGGTTTCAAGATATGTTGGGTCATGCTTTGTTACTCCAGAGGGCCAGGATAATTTGCTTCATATTACTGCCCGACTCCTCTCTTGATCGATACAGGTTGTTGTGCTATATCGTGGATTGCGTTCTGAAGGAATCTGTTGTGGGAAAAAAACAATATCAAAACTATGGTGTCAATGGTGCTTTATTGCCATGTGCGAACACACAATGAAATAAATGAATTAATAAGTTTATTGGCCAATAATTCACATGCAAGGAATTTGCCTTGGTGCTCCACCCACAAGTGACAACATTACATACAATGACAGTCAGGAATGACACATAAAACATTAATAATGAAACATTATTGATTAAACATGTGAATTAAATAAAATACCAGAGCAAAAGGAGGCTACAGATGTTTGGTTATTGAGTACAGCTTCTACTCGTGGAAGAAAGCTGTTTCATGTCTGGCTGTGGCAGCTTTGTCAGTCCGGAGTCACCTTCCAGAGGAAATGATTCAGAGTTTGTGGCCAGGGTGTGAGGGGTCAGAGATGATCTAAGCCGCTCGCTTCCTGGCCCTTGCAGTGTACACTTCGTCAATGGAGGGAAGGTTGCAGCCAATAACCTTCTCAGCTGATCGGACGATTCGCTGCAGCCTCCGGATGTCGTGCTTGGTGGCTGATCCAAACCAGACCATGGTGTAGAAGGTGAGGACAGACTCTACGATGGCAGTAGAGAATTGGCCCATCATTGCCTGTGGCAGATTGTACTTCCTTACATACAGTCCAATAAACTATTACAGAATGAGTGGTTTTGGTGCCGCTTTCCAAGTCCAGTCTGTCCTCTAGGTCTGAAGAAGGGTTTCGGCCCGAAAATTTGCCTATTTCCTTCGCTCCATAGAGGTGCCGCACCCGCTGAGTTTCTCTAGCACTTTTGTCTACCTTCGATTTTCCAGCATCTGCAGTTCCTTCTTGAACAACTGTGCTCTAGACCTTATGAGCGCGGTGCAAGGTATCATTGTATCAACAGGGAGAAGTGGGTTAGGGGCTAGTGTGTGTAGAAAGGAACTGTAGATGCTGGTTTATACCGAAGATAGACGCTAAATGCTGGAGAAACTCAGCAGGTCAGGCAGCATCTCTGTAGAAAATGAATAAATGATGTTTGGGTCTAAAGACGGGTTCCGACTCGAAATGTCACCTATCTTTTTTTCTCCGGAGATGCTGCCTGACGTGCTGAGTTTCTCTCGTATTCTGTGTCTATCTTTGGGCTAGAGTGTTTCAGGGTCAAAATAATTAAGTTATTTCTCCCTGAGGATTTTCAAAGATGAAGGTTTCTTTTATAGCACCAAGTTTATTTTTGTCACAGCAAGCTAAAATTACTGGAGGCTATATCTTATGTTGGTTAACAAAGAGTAGTTGCACAAGTGTGAATGGAAGGGATTCTTGTCAATGTTAATGGCCAGCTGCAGTGAAAGAGACAGACTGTTCTTGAGGGGAGTGGTGTCTTATTACTACAGGGAGATAAAATAGACCATGGAACAGCACGTGAAGCAGTACTGCACAGGAACAGGCTGTTTGGCCCACAATGTCTGTTCCAAACATGGGGCCAATTTAAAGTAGCCTGCGCTGCCTTCGTTTGAGCCATATCCCTCATTCCCTGCATGTCCATGTGCCTTTCTGCAGTCTGACCTATTCCGACCTGAAACATCCAGTCCGAAGAAAGGTCCGCACCCGAAATATCACTTATCAATGTTCTCCAGAGATGCTGCCTGACGTGCTGAGTTTAGCACTTTGTGTCTGTATACCAGATCTGCAGTTCCTTGTATCTCCATAGTTTTATGTGATTTGATTGGAGCTTGCAAACAAAAATGCTATTGAAAATATTTAACCTAAATGTAATTTGTTCCATGACTGATCAATAGAATCACAGCGCCGGAGGCCCGGTTGCAGTCCTGACTACGGGTGCTGTCTGAATGGGGTTTGTATGTTCTCCTTGTGCCGGCATGGGTTTTCTCCGGCTGCTCCACTTCCCTCAGATGTGCAGGTTTACAGGTTAATTGGCTTCAGTAAAATTGTAAATTGTCCCTGGTGTGCAGGATAGTGCGGGGATCGCTGGCCGGAGCGGACTCGTTGGCCCAAGGGCCTGTTTCCGTGCTGTGTCTCTCACTCGAGCCTAAAGTGAAGAATTATAGGTAGACAAAAATGCTGGGGAAACACAGTGGGTGAGGCAGCATCTATGGGGCAAAGGAAATAGGCAACTTTTCGGGTCGAAACCCTTCAGACTGATGTGGGGGGGGGGGGGGGGGAAGAAAGAGGTGGAGCCAGTGGGCTGAGGGAGAGCTGAGAAGGGGAGGAGAAAGTAAGGACTACCTGAAATTAGAGAAGTCAATGTTCATACCGCTGGGGTGCAAACTGCCCAAGCTAAATATGAGGTGCTGCTCCTCCAATTTCCGGTGGGCCTCACTCTGGCCATGGAGGAGGCCCAGGACAGAAAGGTCGGATTCGGAATGGGAGGAGGAGTTGAAGTGCTGGGCCACCGGGAGATCAGTTTGGTTATTGCGGGCCGAACTGAGGCGTTCGGCAAAGCGAACGCCAAGCCTACGCTCGGTCTCACCGAATGTAGAGCAGCTGACATCTAGAGCAGCGGATGCAATAGATGAGGTTGGAGGAGGTGCAGGTGAACCTCTGCCGCACCTGGAAAGAATGCTTGGGTCCTTGAATGGAGTCAAGGGGGGAGGAAAAGGGGTGGTTCGGGTAGGAAGGGACAAATCGACCAGGGAGTTACGGAGGGAGCAGTCTCTGTGGAAAGCAGACAGGGGAGGAGATGGGAAGATGTGGCAAGTGGTGGGATCACGTTGGAGATGCTGAAAATGACGGAGGATTATGTGTTGTATGTGACGGCTGGTAGGGTGGAAGGTAATGAATTATATAGTATTTACATCAGAAAAACCTGCCCTTTAGGCCAACAGTTTGATGCTAGGGCTTGTGCTCCACAAGAGTCAAACCTGCACTGATATTTTTGTTTTCTCAAGTGAAATACCTCTAAAATAATTCTGAAGGCCTGCCTTCAATGTCCTTTCTTCGATCCAACTAACTAGCTAATCCACCCAATCATTAATGAGCCTAAAGAAAGGTCCTGACACAAAACGTCGCCTGTCCTTGTTTTCCAGAGATGCTGCCTGATCCTCTGAGTTACTCCAGCACTTTGTGCTAATCTTAGCTAATCCTCCACTGTCCTGCAATGTTACTTGACATTGTTCTTGAATTAAAGTTTCAAATTATATTATTTTGGCACAACTATAGATAGATTTGTGACATCATGCAGTATAAAATGTGCTCCTCTTGATTTGCACGGCTAAGTTTTGTATTTTTCACAATGACTTTGAAGAAATCTGTTAGAAATAATCCCTCCGCAACTCCCTGCTCTACTCGTCCCTTCCCACCCAAACCACCCCATCCCCAGGTACTTTCCCCTGCAACCGCAGGAGATGCAACACTTGTCCCTTTACCCCCCTCGACTCCATCCAAGGACCCTGACAGTCTTTTCAGGTGAGGCAGGGGTTCACTTGCACCTCCTCTAACCTCATCTACTGTATCCGCTGTTTCAGGTATATCGGTGAGACCAAGCACAGGCTTGGCGATGGTTTCGCTGAACACCTCCAGTCAGTCTGTCTTAATCTACCTGATCTCCAGTTTGCTCAGTACTTTAACTCCCCCTCCCCCCATTCCCAATTTGGCCTTTCTGTCCTGGGCCTCCTCCATTGTCAGAGTGAGGCCCAGCACCAATTGTAGGAACAGCACCTCATATTTCGCTTGGGTAGTTTACACCCCAGCAATATGAACGTTGACTTCTCTAACTTCAGATAGTCCTTGCTTTCCCCCTCTCTCCATCCCCTCCCCCTTCCAAGTTCTCCCACTAGTTTTACTGTCTCCGACAACATTCTATCTCTGTCCAGCCCACTCCCCTGACATCAGTCTGAAGAAGGGTCTCAACCCGAAACGTCACCCATTCCTTCTCTCCAGAGATGCTGAGTTACTCCAGCGTTTTGTGTCTACGTTCAATTTAAACCAGCATCTGCAGTTCTTTCCTAAAGCTTTCACTGGTAATCTTTGCATTGTTTGTATGTCAATTTTGTTGAAGATGCGGGCGGCACAGTGTCACAGCGGTAGAGTTGCTGCCTTACAGCACCAGAGACCCGGGTTCACTACTGACTACAGATGCTGTTTAGTTTACAGATACAGCGTGGAAATAGGCCCTTTGGCCCACCATGTCCGTGCCGACCAGTGATTCCTGTACACTAGTACTATCCTAAGGGCAATTTACAATTTTTACCGAAGCCAATTAACCAACAAACCTGTACGTTTTTAGAGTGTGGGAGGAAACTGGAGCATCCGAAGCAAACCCATGCGGTCACAAGGAGAACACACAAACTCCGTTCAGACAGCACCCGTGGTCAGGATTGAATCCGGGTCTCTGGTGCTGTCAGGCAGCAACTCTGCTGCTGCTGCGCCACCCACCAGAATAACATTTCGATCTGTCTGTATGATGTTTGCACGTTCTCCCTGGGACCGCATTGGGTTTCTCGGAGTGCTTTTGTTTTCTCCCACATTCCAAAGATGTGCATGTTTGTAGGTTAATTGGATTCTAGTAATTGTCCTGAGTATGTAGGATAGTACTAGTGTATTTGTGATCAATGGTCAGCATGCATTCGGTGGGCTCAATGGCTTGTTTCCACGCTGTATCTCTAAACTAGACCTAAACTAGTCCAAACGTGGTACCGTGACTGAGTGTAGCTGCTGGAGAGACAGATTGCAGTGCAAAATGTGCAATAAATTTTGGTAAAGTCATCTGCCAGGCTGGTGTCACTGTTTTCAGTATATTATTGTGAAGGAACCGGTGGAAAATGGGGGAAAAAATGATTCAATAGGAAGCTGAGTGTCATATTGAGGACACATGTCTGCTGTATTACCATAATATATCCACTTGTTGTCAGCACACCTCGTAAATATTTGCTTCCATCAGTCCTTCCAAATGTTATCATAATCTCTGAAAGATTTAAGGAGATACTAGACCAAGGATGACCCATTGGGTCCCGCCCCTCAACGAGCGGTTCAGGGGGGAGGGCTACGGCATCACACACACACTAACCCCCACACACACACACACACACACACACACACACACACACACACACACACACACACGGGGTGGGGGGGGGGGCTGAGGGGGAGGGAAGTGGGGGATGGGAGAGGGGAAGGGGTAGGGGAGGGGAATGGAATGTGTAGGGAGGGGAGAGAGGAGGGGGGAGGTGGAGGGAGAGGAGGGGGGTAGAGAGGAGGGGTGGAGGGGAAGGGAGAGGGGTTGGAGGAGGGGGTAGTGGGGGGCAGAGGGGGGAACGGGGAGAGATGGAGGAACAGGGAGGGGAGAGATGGGGATTAGGGTAGAGAGGTGGAGGGGGGAGAGGTGGAGGGGATCCGGGCGAGCAAGCGGGCGAAACGCGGAGAGAGCCCGGGGGGAGAGAGAGAGAGAGAGCGCTCTAGTACAGGGCCCGACTCTAGTACAAAGCTCTCTGCATCTCTCGGGGAAACGGAGCGTACTCCGTTTTCAGCAGCTTCATTCCAGAGCCCTGGGCGGGACTGGGCTGCGGACGGCTGGCCGAGTGCTTGTCGACTGTGAGTCGGGAAGCGACAAAATTACTGAGCCGGGGGGGGGGGGGGGTTAACGTGACTCGTCATCGGTTTCAATCCAGAGCCGGGGGGGGGGGGGGGGGTTAACGTGACTCGTCATCGGCTTCAATCCAGAGCCGGGGGAGTGGGGGGGGGGGGGGGAGGGCGGCTGGGCCTCATGCGGGGCGGAGCCCTTCGGACGGCAGGCCGGTGGACTGAGAGCGAGAGGAGCCATTGTGACGTCATCCAGCTCGTTAGATTTAAAGAGATGTCAGATTTGTGAAGAATTTCAAGGTATAACTCGGGAAATAATTAATAAAATTTTCAGATGAGGGGATTTTTGACATCATGAGGTAAATCTATACTGGAATATGTAAAAAGTTCACCGTTTGCGTGTCGGGTTTTTGAGGAGATGTGAATCAAAGAAAAAGAGAATCAAACACACAAGGCACAAACAAGTACACAAATATCCAAGATAAGAGATTTATATTAACATGGACATCCTTTCATTTGGGTACGTTGAGCTTGTGATCAGTAATGAATCTCTTTGTAGATATTGTGTTTTTTTTGGAATGTAGATGCATTTTAATAACTTTCACCTATACAGTAATCAGAAACCAAAGAATAAAAATCACTTAGAAAAAAAATTATATTTGGATAGATTATAAAATCTTGATCATTCTAAGGATGATTTACACTGGGAACAATTCCTTGAATGAGAACAGTGTTGTTCTCTGTGGAGGACTCTTGTCATCTGGAGAGTGAGTGTTGGTGAGCTGCTTGGTTGTGGGTGGATGGAGATCAAACCAGACTGCATCCTCATCAGATCTGGGTATCAATACTGTTCACTTCACACTGGTTCTAATTGACCTTCATTCTGACTGGAACATTGTTCTGCAAAGTACAATAGAAACTTAGATTTGCATTTTGTTTTTGAAATACTCAAATTGCACGTGACATTTTTGTACTTGTAACGCTAGGAATGATCTGCAAGTTTTTAGTGCATGGTCCGGTGTCTATTTTTTACAAAGGCATCCCAATGCTATGAGTAGGAAGGAACTGCAGATGCTGGTTTAAATCGAAGATAAACACAAAATGCTGGAGTAACTCAACGGGACAGGCAGCATCTCTGGAGGGAAGGAATGGGTGACGTTTTGGGTCGAGACGTCACACATTCCTTCTCTCCAGAGATGCTGCCTGAGCCGCTGAGATACTCCAGCATTTTGTGTCTATCTTCCAATTGTTTGAGTGATCGGTGTAAACTGTTCACAGTGGGCAATGGATGAATGAAGGCATTACTTGTGCATCTTGAAGGTTTTTGTCTCGTGTCCGTTTCCTTCCTGGTGCTGCTTGCACTTTTCCCGATGCCAAGAGTGTTTAATTGTCATGTGTTGAACTGGGACAATGACATTCTTTCTTGCAGCAGCATAACGGGTTTGTAAACACAGTATTCAATGGATAACTTAATGAAAGCAAACAAAAGTTTAATGAATTAAAGAAAAATCCCCCATTATTAGTTCAAAACAAAACAAAGTTCAATATCCCTCGTGCCACCAATTCAGTTCATAGTTCAAATTTTTAGTCTTTGCACCCTTCCATATCTCGTTCCCCTCTCCCCTGACTCAGTCTGAAGAAGAGTCTCGACACGAAAGGTCACCCAGAGATGCTTCCTGCCCCGTTGAGTTACTCCGGCATTTTGTGTCTGTCTTTGGTGCAAACCAGCATCTGCAGTTCCTTCCTCCACGTTTAGTTGGTGTTTGTCATGTTCAATAGGCTGATGGTTGTTGGGACGAAGCTGTTCTTCGTGCTGCTCATTCAGGATCAGAGAGTCTGCAACCCGTGCTAATTGTGCTTCATTCTCTCAACTGGCTCCCGAGTGGGAAGCAACGACCAAGTGCTTTGATCCAGTGCAGCTGCTCCCCTTGTTTCTTGTGTTTTTTTTTAAAAGGACCACTTCTAAAAGGTTGGCATGTCTCCTGCTTCCCGCTGCTGTGCCTTGATTCCTTTGTCAAAGGTTGGTCTGAGCATCAGCGCGCACAGAGCATGAAGTGTCTTTTTGATGCCAGATAGTCCCAGCAAAGATGGCACTCAATGCTGAGCTTCCACTCCTGATTCAGTTCAGTTTAGAGATACAGCACGGAAATGGGTCCTTCAGCCACCGACCATCGATCACTCATTCACACTTGGTCCACGTTATCCCACTTTCCCTTCTGCTCCTTACACACTCGGGACAAATTACAGAGGGCCATTTGCATGTCCCGCGTGTCTTTGGGGTGTGGGAGGAAACTGGAAGAAACCCACGATCACAGGCAGAAGGTGTGAACTCCACACAGGCGACACACCCGAGTTCAGGATCTAAGCTGCGTCTCTGGCGCTGTGAGGCAGCAGCTCCACCCGCTGTGCCACTGCGCGACCAGTGGAATGAAGTGGAGATTACACACGAGGAGGCATCAGAGAGATCAGTGTTAACTAATTTGGTGAGTTTGGAGAGTTTCCTTTTTTTAAGTTTGCAGGTTAAATTTATTGCGTGAGACAATGCACTCCCAAGTGTAGACATGTACACTGTGTAATGCTATAAGCATTCCATGGCAGAGTTTTCCACAAAGTCATCTCTACCAATTGTTACAGGGTTCTGATTTATGTGGTGCAACTTTGAAAAGTCTCAACAAATAGTTGTTTGCCTCCCATCCTAACCTTGATCATTTGCTTCGGTCTCTGTAAACTTTATTTTAAATGACTGATAAGGCTTTGCTATCTTTCCACTTGTGATGGCCATTAACTTCCACTTGACTGTTTAAGAAGGAACTGCAGATGCTGGAAAATCGAAGGTAGAGAAAAGTGCTGGAGAAACTCGGTGGGTGCAGCAGCATCTATGGAGCGAAGGAAATAGGCAACGTTTCAGGCCGAAACCCTTTGGGGTTCCCGAAACGTTGCCTATTTCCTTCGCTCCATAGATTTTGGGACGTAGATTTCGGCAACGTTTCGGGAACCGCAAAGGGTTTTGGCCTGAAACGTTGCCTATTTCCTTCGCTCCATAGATGCTGCTGCACCCACTGAGTTTCTCCAGCACTTCCACTTGACTGTTGCCTCGGACTGGTAGCAGTTGAGAAGCCCGAAGGGCAATAGCTTAATCTACCGGTTCTGGATGGAAACCTAAACCCTGGCAGTCAAGACTAGGTGCTCATCCCACTCCTGAAATCCGCGTTGAACATGGCAGACGGAGAGGGCCAATAGATATATTGTTCTGTTAAAACCCTTTAGAATCACGTAACAATAATGTGATCACATCGGCGTGTTACTTTTATGTTCTGTCTTAGAATAAAGGGGAGATCATTTAAGACCGAGGTGAGAAAAAACATTTTCATCCAGAGAGTTGTGAATTTATGGAATTCCCTGCCACAGAGGGCAGTGGAGGCCAAGTCATTGGATGGATTTAAGAGATAGTTAGATAGAGCTCTAGGGGCTAGTGGAGTCGAGGGATATGGGGAGAAGGCAGGCACGGGTTATTGATTGGGGACGATCAGCCATGATCACAATGAATGGAGGTGCTGGCTTGAAGGGCCAAATGGCCTCCTCCTGCACCTATTTTCTATGTTTCTATGTCTTCTCAAAGGATTTCTGTGCAGTCATTGATCAATCACAACAGCTCTGGTTTAGTTTATTGTCACGTATGGCGAAGTACAGTGAAAAGGTTTTGTTGCATGCTAACCAGTCAGCAATGATCAGCTGGGAAGAAGCTGCCCCTGAATCTGGAGGTGGGAGATTTCATAATTTAGTACCTCTTGCCTCATGGGTGAAATTATTCAAGTGAGAAGATGAAATATAAAGTTTCAAAACCATTAATTTGAGGGAATCATCATCTACATAAGTTTATATTCTTTGGACCAGAGGAAGGCTCGGACTACCTTTTATCGGACTTTACTGAACTGTACCTCGCTATTTTGTGCGAGAGGTCATAGCCTCAGAATTAAAGGATGTTCCTTTCAGAAGGAAATGAAAATGGGAATTTCTTTAGTCAGAGGGTGGCAATCTGAGGAATTCTGCCACAGAAGGCTGTGAAGGCCAAGTCAATGGATATTTTTAAAGCAGAGATTGATAGATATATTCTTGATTAATACAGGTGTCGGGGGAGAAGGCAGGAGAATGGGGTTAGGAGGGAGAGATAGATCAACCATGATTGAATGGTGGAGTATACATGATGGGCCGAATGGCCTAATTCTGCTCCTATCACATGACGTTATGACCTTATTCTCTTTATCATGTATCTGTACGCTGGATGACTCTGTGTATCATGTATTGTCTTTCTGCTGACTGAATAGCACGCAACAGAATCTTTTCGCTGTAGCTCGGTACACGTGACAATAAACTAAACTAAAGAGATTGCGAAACGGCAACCTTGGCTCAGGATATGTTCAGCAAAGTTCTCGGAACATTTTGCAGCAAGGTAGGTGAATGCCTACATTTTGCACCAGTTAGTGATTTCCTAATGTTGCATTGGAAAAATCCATGTAAAAGCATCTTCTGAAGGAGACCTGAATCATGCACAGTGCAATGATTTATGTGTTTAGACAGATTTACACAGGATTGCTGAAGTTGCTGCCATTTGGGATATTGATGGTACGAGTTTGAAGTGCGATTACTACTTCCCCCTTTTGAAGGGGCAGGTTTGGAAGGATGAGAGTTTTCACTGTCTTGGATGGGTTGGTGTGGTGTGCGCTTTTTTTTTCTCTCGTTCATTTTGTGGTGTCCTAAATCGGGGGTAGTTTGATTTCGCTGTACCCAGAATGCTGGCTGCACTCGGCTCATTTTGGCAAAGGAGCCAGTGCCTTGAACTTCATGATCAAAAAATAGAATGGGAATAGTTTATTGCTGAGATTACAGTGAGGTTGCAGAGAGCAACAGCGGCTGTGGTGGGGAGCTGCTAGGGCGGTTCCAGTCATCTGGATGACCCCTCTGTTGGCCCGTTCCCTCAGCTGAGGCCGCTCGCTTAGATATTGTTCATTTGCGGATCTGGAATGATTTTACCGTACTCGTCACCCTGTTGCTGATAGGCAAAGTAAACTTGTCCCAGTGCCAGCCAGTTGCTCTGCTCCTATTCCTGTCGTCTGATGAAACACAATGCCTTCTGCATTGGGATCTTTTGTCTTTGTTTGAATTCCTATATATATGTGTGTGTGTGTGTGTGTATGTATATTTATTTATTCAAAGCATTAATTTGAGATAAAAGATTGATTTACGAGCTGATCCATATGTAATTGCGATTGCTTGACAATATCAAACAGGAATTGACAGTGGGATTGAGAAGAGGACAAACTGAAGGACTTTGCAGAATATGCATTTGAGTACTTTGACTGTTGTGTGATGCTGGAAGGATTTAGTTATGTATTTGCAAAATAGTCATACGGCGTAAAAACAGGCCGACTAACGTGCCAAATCTACACTCGTCCCACCTGCCTGCGTTTGGCCCATATCCCTCCATACCTACCCTATCCATGTACCTGTCTAAATGTTGTGGTGGTACTTGCCTAAACTACCTCCTCTGGCAGCTCGTTCTATATAGCCATCACCCTTTGTGTAAAAAAAAATGTTGGCATTCGGGATGCTATTTCTCCCCCCCACCTTAAACCTATGTCCTCTCAATTCTCGATTGCCCTACTCTGGGTAATAGACTGTGCGTTTATCCTGCCTCTTCCCCTCATGACTTTATACACCTTTAAGATCACCCCTCATCCTCCTGCGCTCCAAGGAATAAAGTCCTAGCCTAGTCCTTGAACACTCTTGAAATTGAACCATTTCTGGAGAGCTTCTGCCAGGTCTTGTTAATTTATAAGCTGATGTCTATTTTATATCAAGCCAATCATCTGGGCACGGTGGGTTTGAACTGCTTAGTGTACCATCTAACTGGATTTCAGTGAAAGATTTAATTTGTGCCATGCCTTCCATGCCCTTGTGATGTTTCGGGGCATTTTTCAGCCAATAAAGCATTTTTGAAATGTTTTACTGTGGGAGTAACAGGAAATACAGCCAATGGTAGCACCGTGAGTTCCCACAACAATGTGCTAACGACCAGGTAATTCAGTTTCAGTGCGTTGTTTGAGGAGTAAATGTCAGCCAGTATACTGGGTAAACTCAGTGTCATTTTAGGAACAGGACCAGACAAGTACCTTGACTCGGAGACAAAATGCTGGAGTAATGCTGGACAGGCAGCATCTCTGGAGAGAAGGAATAGGTGATGGGGCGTCGACCCGAAACGTCGCCCATTCCTCCTCTCCAGAGATGCTGCCTGTTCTGCTGAGTTACGCCAGCTTTTTGTGTCCACCTTCGATTTAAACCAGCATCGGCAGTCCTTTCCTACGCATGACTTTGACGCATCTGGGTCGCATGGAAGGCAGATGAGATTTGTTCTGGAACGTCATTGATTGAGGTGCGACCCGATAGATGTGTGTAAAAATTATGAGAGGAATCGATTGGGTGGACAGTCAGAAACTTTTCCCCAGGATGGAAATGTCAAGGACAAGAGGGCAAGTTGAGATTGGCAAATTTTAAAAGGGGATATGCAGGGCAAGTTTTATTTTACTCAGAGTGGTGGGTGCCTGGAACATGCTGCCAAGGTTGGTGGTGGAGGCAGGTACTGTTGGGATGTTTAAGAGGCTTTTAGATCGGGGCACGGTCTACAGGGGCCACAGGTGTATGGATCACATGCTGGCAGAGGAGATTAGTTTAATTTGGCATCATGTTCGGTACAGACATTGTGGCCCAAAGGGCCCATTACTGTGCTGCAGCAAGTAAGAATTTTGTTCTATCTGGGACATATGACAATAAAACACTCTCGACTTTTGTTCCAGGTTGTTAACATCTTCTCCAAAAGATGGGAACCTGCTAGTGTGGTCATACGAGTTAATTTCACTCACACAGTACAACCACAGAGAAAGTGTTTCTAAAGTGAGATCAGCTCGAGCATCTCCTGATTAATGCATGCGATGGTTGCCAAAAGCTTTGGCACTTGGTTGGGGGATTTTACTCGGATGTGTTTCACGGCACTTTGTCTGTAAATCTTGTCCCACTGCCCACTTTAATTATCCACCATCAGTTCAATGTGGAAACAAACAAATGCGGGCCTCCATTAATTAGGCTTGCAAAATGCCCCGCTGTCTCTGGCAGTCGACTTCATTTAATGTTCTGTGCACTTAAGCCAAGATCATTGTCAGTTCAAATAGCTTGGAAGTGCACACTTCATCTCTGGTCTGTTAAGATGAGACGACTGGTATTGTAGTGCAGGTCTGAGATCTGAATCTACAAATGCCTTATCTCTCATCAACTTTGGTGTTCATGAGGTGGTCGTGATGCCTGCCTTCAGTGAGAGGTGATTACCAACATGTGGCAAATGGGAGACATTAACTTTAGAAATACAGCGTGGAAGCAGGTCCTTTGGCCTAGCGAGTCCACACCGCCCAGCGATCACCCCGTACACTAGCACTATCCTCACACTAGGGACAATTTACAATTTCACCAAAGCCAATTAAGCTACAAACCTGTACGTCTTTGGAATGTGCGAGGAAATCGGAGCAGCCGGAGAAAACCCGTGTGGTGGCAGGGAGAACGTGCAAACTCCGAACAGACAACTCCCGCAGTCAGGATCAAACTGGGGTGTCCATTCAGGCAGCAACTCTTCCATTGTGCCACTGTGCCACCCACAAATGTCAAATACCAGAGGGCATAAGTCTAAGGTGAGAGGGACAAGGTTTGATGGTGGGAAACTGGTGGAAGCAGATGCAATAGCAAAGAGGCATCTACACAGACAGTGAATGGATGGATATAGACCATGTGACAACAGATGTGTAGGTACTATAGGCCCTAGATCTGCCATTCAATTGGCATGTGGTCAGCACAGCAATGATGGGTGCGATACCTCTTCATGTACTGTATGCTCTATGTTGACCAGTCTGTGGAATAACATTCTGAGCAGCAATCCAAGTGTTCTGTTTTGTTGCACCCCATATTACTGGAGAGGGCAGCTGAATAGTTTTCCAGTTACTATTTCTTCCCCCGCGATCGCTTGACCTGATTCTTTCCAACAGGTATTGTTGATCAGGCAGGTAATGTGTCTGCGGTCAGATGTCCTCAGGAATATTGGTACAATTGAAATAATCTTGTGGGGTTTTTTTTAGGAGGTAGTAGCGAAGAGTGCATTTTATTCTCTCGAGTCAAGAATGTTTTACTGTCATATGACCCGAAATGGAACAGCGGAATGCTTACTTGCAGCGGCACAACAGATACGTAAACATTGTACTCTGTAAACACCATAAACAGAAAAAGGTTCAGTAGTTTTAGTTTAGTTTAGAGGTACAGCGCGATACCCGCACATTAACACTACCCCACACACACCAGGGATCATTTTTACTTTTACCAAGCCAATTTACCTACATACCTGCACGTCTTTGCAGTGTGGGAGGAAACTGAAGATCTCTGAGAAAACACACGGGGAGAACGTACAATCTCCGTACAGACAGCATCCGTAGTTGGGATCGAACCTAGGTCTCCGGCGCTGCAAGCACTGTAAGGCAACAACTCAAAATAATGCCCCCAAGTCTATAGTTCAGAGCTTATTTGGAGGTTGCTGAAGGGAAGAAGTTGTTCCTGAACCTGGACGTTACAGTTTTCAGGCTCCTAACCCTTCTTCCCAATGGCAGGAGTGATATGAGCCTGTGGCCAGGGTGGTGTGGATCTCTGATGATGCTGACTGCCTTCTTGAAGCAGCAACTCCTGTAGATACCTTCGATGCTGGAGAGGTCAGTGCCCGTGACTGACCATCTCTCTTCCCAAAGCATAGACGTGAGGGTAAAAAAAGGAGGTGTCTGGCGTGTGACAAATGTACAGCTGATGTGCGAGAAGTGGGTCCAATTAAAATTCATGTTACAACTTTGCGTGTTAATATTTGAAAGTTAACCTGAGGATCTCAGAGTGGGTGGTGATGCATCGTGTGGAAGTGTGATGTATAACGCGGTGAAGTTGTTGGAGATGGGTTCACGCTGTGATTCTGAAGGGAAAGCTGAGCTGATGTATGGTGCAGAGACAGACTGGCTTTTTCTGCTTGGATAGCAGGCGACATTTGCTGCCCCCACAGACTTGCTTTTGGAAAGCATTGAGTGGAGCCAAATTAAACCCGAGACCCAAGACAGCATTTTTTGGGCACATTAAGTATATGTTTACATATTTCTCTGTTTCTTACTTATTTACTTACTGCCTATTATACCTCCTGGCATGTGGGGCAGTAACGAAGGTCCTCCACTCCTGACCTGTCTGTTCTGGGCTAACTTCTGGACACCACCCCAGGTCAGGTCCATGGTTTTCATTTCCTCCTCTACAGTTCGATGCCAGGTGGTTTTGGGTCTCCCTCTTTTCCTTTTCCCTTCTGGTGTCCAGTGCAGGGCTATTCTTGGAATGCTGTCTGGTTCTCTTCTCAGCATATGGCCAATCCAGTTCCAGCGTCTTCGCATGATGATGGTGTCCATGCTCTCTTGTTGGCATTGAGCAAGGCTTATGTTTGGCATTCAGAACTTCCACCTTCCTGCCAGTGGCTTCCTTTCGGCTTTCACCATTGACATTCATCCTAGCATCTGTCAATAGCCCTGGAAGTCCATCATGCCCAGTAGTGTTGATTCCTTCAGCTGCTATTTGTTTTACGAGACAGGGTTGTTAGCCAAGTGCTCAACCTCCAACCTGGAGGACCAGTGGATCGCTCTTCATCTCACCTCTATCCTTCGACCTGTCCAGCATGGGAGACCCTAACAGGAGACTAATCTCCCGCTGGCCTAGCTCTAGGGATCACCGAGACACACAAGCTCCCCGACCACGACAAGGTTGCAATCCAGCGGGGAGTCTCGGTTTCATCCACTATGAATATCGATGATAAGATCAACATATTGTGTGCAGGCACATAAGGTGGGTCTTGGCATCATGTTCAGCACAGATATTGTGGGCTGATATTGTGGGCCAACTGGTGCTGTATTCTATGTTTTCGAGGAATGTTTTAGTCAGAGGGTGGTAAATCTGTGGAATTCATTGCTGCGGGCCTCACTGCTGTGAAGGTCAAGTCATTGGATATTTTTAAGGCGGAGATTGACAGATTCTTGATTAGTACGGGTGTCGGGTTACGGGGAGAAGACAGGAGAATGGGGTTGAGAGGGAAAGTTAGATTAGCCATGATTGAATGGCGGAGTAGACTCGATGGGCCGAGCGGCCTAATTCTGCTCCCACTGCATGAATTTATGAGCTTCTGTACTGTGGTATAATGCTGGATATTTATTTGGTCATCTTCTGCCCTTCATCTGTCCTTACCTGCACTTTCTCATAATTATAATGGCCTAATGTTAGTCCACTATATCTGCCCTCTGGTATTTTTCTTCCTGCACTACCTATTTACTGGTCTATGACTTGATTGTCCTAATTTATGGTACGATATGACATAGTAGCACGGAAACAAAGCCTTTCATTGTATCTTGGTGTACGTGAATATAATAAACTAATACCATTTATTGCCATCATTAATATCTTGCACCTGCAAACCATTTCTATGATTTTCTCCTCCAATTTATAATCTTGTAAGATGTGCTTTGTTCAAAATGTTAAAAAGGCCAACCTGCCCTTGAGAAATTCCCACCCCACACAACCCCAAAGAGACCTCGATTGTCTTTAGCGATGTGAAGCGGATAAGGGTTTTGTGAGCACTTAACTATTTTGGAGGTATATTTTCTTAGGTGTCTGCAGTAATATTGATATCAATTCTACAACATTATTCATCAAGGCTCTTGCGGGATAAGTGTGTGATTTTAATGAAATGTTGCTGCATTTTTATCTCCCATTGAAGTGGCCTTCACTAGATGTATAATACATCCCTCTGTTCAGAGACTGGTATTTTGAAACCACTGTGGAAAGGAAGAAAGATTGGGATGGGGAGGAAGGAACTGCAAATGCTGATATACACAGAAGATGCTATTCTTCTTTTCCGACAACTCTTTTTGCCTGAATGGGTGACGTTTCACGTTGAGAACCTTCGTCAGTCTGAAGAAGGGTCTCGACCCGGAATCTCACCCATGCCTTCTCTCTGGAGATGCTGCCTGTCCCGCTGAGTTACTCTAGCATTTTGTGTCAATCTTCGGTGTAAACCAGCATCTGCAGTTCTTTCCTGCACTCTTCCTGTTTGACGAATTGGCCCGACCTGAAGTGTCACCTGTTCCGTTTCTCCAGAGATGCTGCCGGTCCCATCGAGTTACTCCAGCATTTTGTGTCTATCGAAAGATTGAAATGGGTTTTGAGACCCAGCCAGACAATGGTGCAACTGTGTTTACGGGGCAGGTCTGAGTTATTAGAACTTGCCCTCTCTCCTCCCCCCCCCCCCCCTCTCAAGCCGTGTCCCACACCCACCCCTCCCCCAGCCATGAATATAATGCAAGGCCAGAAGCCGTACTATAGGGCCCTGTGGTTCTACGTCACGTACAGGGATCCCAGCCAGCCGGCCAGCAGGGAAGAGGCCAGCCTTGCCTCTGTTAACGCGTTAAAAACCTTTGCCTTTCTCCACCAATTATGGAATTGGCCACTTAACCTGATTTAATGATGTGAGGGGCGAAGAATTCCACTGGCCGGTAAAATGTGTTAAAAGACCAAATTGGGGCTGCGGCTTGAATGCCGTAATAACTCCCATCTGTGGAGCTTGTCGACAATCGACCCGTGACCCCACACACCCTTGCAGCAAATCACATTGACTTGTTACATTTCCGAGAAGTGTTTTCTCAGCTGAAGAGTGTTCAGCTGGTGGACCACTTGCTTGGAAGTGGCCGGTCCTCTTTCCTATCCATGTCCACTACAGATGCTGCCTAACCCGCAAACGTTGGTGAACTTCAAATACAATTTGCGTCTCCAGTGGCCCAAACAGTGAAGGCCCTACTGGAAAAGTACATTTTGGAACCTTTTATTTATTCTCTTTCAACTGATCTCAGCCTAAATTGGCATCCCTGTATTAGTCTGAATAAGGGTCTCAACCCAAAACGTCACCTATTGAGTCTGAAGAAGGATGTCTACGCAAAACGTCACCTGTTCCTTTTCTCCAGAGATGCTGTCTATCCCGCTGAGTTACTCCAGCATTTTGTGTCTATCTTCGGTGCAAACCAGCATCTGCAGTTCCTTCTTGCACATCCATGTAGTCTGAAGAAGGGTTTTGGCCTGAAACGTTGCCTATTTCCTTTGCTCCATGGATGCTGCCGCACCCGCTGAGTTTCTCCAGCGCTTTTGTCTACCTTCCATGTAGTAGTCATGTGTTCACAAGTTGGTCAGGGGTGGTCAAGAAATTAATTTCTGGCTTCCATTCCTGAGGGTCGGAGGGGACTGTTGGCTTGTGTTTGGTTTATTGGCTTATTTACTTTTGTCAAGTGTGCCGATAAAGAGTGGAAAGTTTTATTGTGTAGAAATAAAGAACTGCAGATGCTGGTTTACACCAAAGGACAAAAAGTGCTGCCGCAACTCATCAGGCCAGGCAGCATCTCTGGAGAACTTGGATCGGTGATGTTTTGGGTCGGGGCCCTTCTTCTGACGACAAACCTTGTGTTGTATGCTTGCAGATAAATCATACCATATATGATTACAATCAAAAGACATATTACAACAGGTAGTGCAAAACGAGAATGGAAACGGTGCAGAATATACAGCTAAAGAGAATGCAGATTTTATTTAAAGCGGCAGGACCGCAACAAGGTAGATTGGAAGATCGTGAATACATCGTTATCTTATGGAAGATCCGTTCAGTCGTCTGATGACAACAGGGACAAAGCTGTTTTTAAATCTGGTGGTATGTGCAATCTGGTCTTTGTATCTATTGCCTGAGGGGAGAAGAGAGAGTAGTAAGTGGTCCTTGGTTATCTCAGCTGATTTCACGACGCAAGTTGGTAAGGATGTGAATTTCGGCTGTAGGTAGCACCAGACTAATGTCCCATACCAGTCACGTCAAACAAGCGTGTGGAGATAGTGATGACTCTTTACAGGTCAAGTTTTGTTAGCTCCCAGGTTGTGTGAATGCAAAATCTTAAACAAACTCAAAAGAGCACGTGTGTTAAAAATAAATGAGGCGTTGGTCTTTAGTGAGGTTGTTGGCTGGCTGGGATTTGGGGTGGATGGTGGGGAGTTACCAGGGAAGGGGAGGGGTGCAGGGTTTTGTGTTGTGTGGTGCAGGGCTCATTGTACAGCCAGGGCTCTGCTCACCTTCCAAAACTGAGGTTGGTGGACAACATGAACTCCCAGTAAGATGGCAGAGTGCTGGAGTAGCTCAGCGGGTCAGGCAGCAACTCGGGAGGACATGGACAGGCGATGTTTCGGTTCAGGATCCTTCTTCAGACTGATTTTAGAGTGGCACGGGGAGTGAAGCTGGAAGAGAGGAGGTTCGGGACAATGCTGGCTGCTAAAAGCCGACACCGGTGAGGAGGGTTATTTCCCCCCCCCCCCCCCCCCCCCCCCCCCCCCCTCATTTTATGCCAGCTTTCCCGTCCCCACATACAATCAGTCGGAAGAAGAATCCTGATCAGAAACTTCACCCATGCACATTCGCCAGAGATGCTGCCTGACCCACCCACACTCCAGCACTCCGAGTCTTCTTTTGGAAACTAGTTTCTGCGGTCCCTGTGTCTACATTTCTTTGGATGGAGTTTGTGCCCAAATCCAAACCAAGACCTTAAATTTAGAAAAGCCAGTTGTTCATAAGAGCTGCGCTCCGAAATGTAACGTTTTTTGATAATATGGTCGCCAGTGTCACCTTGGCTTGGGCAGCTCCAGTTTTAGTTTAGTTTCCTGTCACGTGTACTGAGGTACATTGAAAAGCTTTTGTTGCATCCAGTCAGGGGAAAGACAAAACCCGATTACAGTCGAGCCACCCGCACTGGACTGATGCATGGTAAAGGGAATAACGTTTCATGCAGTTTACACAATGTTTAGTTCACCAGTACAGTGTAAGTTCAGAGGGCTGAGACGAAAGGAAGGAAGGAACTGCAGATACTGGTTTACCCCGAAGCTCGACACAAAATGCTGGACTTCTTTTGCTTGGTGTCAGGCAGCATCTCTGGAGAAACGGAACAGGTGACCTTTTGGGTTGGAGACCCTCCTTCAGTCTCAATGCTTTCCCTTGACTTGGGAGGCTTAATGGATGGCCACCGACAAACACCGTTGCCTGTTGCTTCAGCAAATATACAACAATATGTGAAATGCATTGAGTTGAGAAAAACCTTTCTGCTCTGGTCAAAACTGTCTGTTCAGCCCCTTCCCACTTTTGTACAAAGCCGTCTTCACTTTTATAGTGAAGATGGCATTTCCCCAAAGCTGTCTCTTACGAGACAGAATTTTTACCAGCTGGCCAATGCAAACAAGCTACCATCCAACCCACTGTATAAGGCGCACCTTTTCAGGGGTTTTAATCACCTCTGTGTATAGATTCACAAGTTGCAGTCTTACCCAGAGGACGGCATGTGTGCAATAAAAGGATAAATGCAACTTAAACATGCATCTTTCTGCTGTAAACTCAAGGCCACCAGTTGCATACTTCAATAGCAATAACAGATTGAACCCACAATTTGATTAGCCATCTGGACTTGAGAATTTGATACCATGGCATGCTACTTAAAAGCTGGAATTGCAGAACAAGACATTGATGCTAATTTGTTTCTGGGATGTGAAAGTTGGTTTCTACACACAAGGGACCATTTACAATCCTTACCGAAGCCAATTAACCTACAAACCTGCACGTCTTTGGAGTGGGGAAGGAAACCGGAGCACCCGGAGAAAACCCATGTGCTCGTGGAGAGAACGTACAAACTCCGTACAGACAGCACCCGTAGTCAGGATGGAACCGGGGCTCTGGTGCTGTGAGGCAGCAACTCTATCGCTGCACCACCCTGCCTCGATGTGTTCGAACTGCATTAATGCTTCATGTGCTGTCTCCTCCTTGTTGCCTTGATGTTTCAAAGAGAGGATTGAACAGCTTTATGGAGGTGAATTGCCTGCTGCAGAAGGTGGCATCAACCATCAAGGATCCCCACTATCCGGGCCATTGCCTCTTCTCGCTGCGGCCGTCGGACAGGAGGTACAGAAGCCTGGAGTCACACACCACCAGGTTCAGGAATGGCTCTTTTGTTATCCTGTTTTTACACTGATCCACCCAAAGCTAACCCCACCTCAGCAATATAACACAATATAGCCATCCTGTAGAAACAAGGAACTGCAGATGCTGGTTTACCAAGGAAAGACACAAAACGCTGGAGTAACTCAGCGAGTCAGGCAGCGTCCTTGGTGAACACAGCTAAGTGACGTTTCGGGTCGGAATTGCAGGGTCAGTCTGTAACGGCCTGACAAGAGTGTGGAAGGAGCTGCTCCTGAATCTGGTGATAGACACAAAAGACTGGAGTAACTCAACAGGTCAGGCAGCATCCCTGCAGAAAAGGAATAGGTGACTTTTTGGCTTGGAACCCTTCTCGAGACTGAAAGATAGAGGAGGCCAGGGCCGGCAACAGATGACCGCAGGAAGCGTGGAGTCCATAATGGCCCATTGTTGGATGGGGGAGGGCGGAGAGAGGGGGAGTAAATGCCAAAGTTACTTCTCCTTCTTCTTTCGTGTGACGGGCACAGCCTAAAGTTGTTGGACAACTTGTTCTATTTGATCTTCCGTTTGTGCACGTCGAGTTGATTGCATTAGTCGAAACAGGGCGGACCACATGAAGGTTGCAATCTTCCACCCCCAAGTTACTTGATATTAGAGAAATCTAATTCATTCTGCTGGGTTGTAAGCTGCCCAAGTGCAATAACATTTGCGTGTGGCCTCATTCTGACATTGGAGGAGGCCCAGGACAGAAAGGTCAGTCCAGGAATGGGTAAGGGAGTTACTGTTTGGCAACTCGGAGATCATGCAGGCCAAAACGGACTGAGTGCAAGTGTTCAGTGAAACGATCGCCCAATTAGTGTATATGCCGTCATATATTTGTATCTTCTGCCAGAGGGGAGAAGATATAAAATTGAGATAAAGTGTAAAATAATCTCAATGGCTTGGACAAAAAAAAATGCCCTACCAGGTGTAATACAATATTTCAAAGGACAGCTGTTGATTCAAATTCTCCTATCTAGATCACATTTTTCTCCTTCCATTTCAAATTTTTTGGAGGACATACGATTCAAGAAAAGACTTGATAAAAATTGTAATAATTCCCATGTGTCTGTCTAAGTATTCAGTCTGAGTTGTCGGTCTCGTCTTGACAAGAGGTTCACAGGTTGGGCCAAACCTCAAAAGCCGACAAGATTCTCTCTGAAACTGTCTGCTCTCATTCTTTCAAACACATCATTTGTCATCTTAAACGGGGCAATTTCAGTTGCCAGCAGTTTTTCTGACCCTATTTCTCGGTGTGGTTGGGGGAGCCGGGAGTAGTTGACAGAGTGGATGGGTGCACACAGGGAGCAGCAGCTTGTGCTGAATAAGACTCGTCTGTCGTTTTTGTCTGCAGATCTGTTATTAATTCCCTCCTTCTATGTGAAGTTTACCATACAAAGGTGGGCAGTACCGTGGTGTTTTAAAAGGAGTATAAAATATCAGGTGAATAAACAGAAGGCCCGGACGCGCTTGAGGCTGCGGTTTGGAGATTGGGTTCAGTTGCATGAATATTGATGTCCCATTGCAAGGCTTTTTGTGCAGAGCAGTTGAGGATGGAAGAAGAGAAAGGCTACATGTACATGTGTGTTTATAGTGTGTCTGTGTATATATATATTGTGTGTGTGTATCTATGCGTGTATAATAGATGTAGGAATGAACTGCAGATGCTGGTTTAAACCGCAGATAGACACAAAAAGCTGGAGTAACTCAGCGGGGCGGGAAGCATCCCTGTCTCTCTGAGTTGCTCCAGCTTTTTGTGTCTATCTTCGTGTATAATATATGTCATACTTTGATATCCTTCGAGCATTTAAAACCGACTAACACATTACATTTTGAATTTTGGACTGTTGAGTCAAAAGCATTCAGTTGTTCTCTTCCTGAAATTAGTATCATGACATTGTTATGACCCAAAAAAGAGACCATTTGGCCCATTGTATGAGTGTGGGCAGTATTTTGTGTCTGTTTTCGGTATAAACTGGCATCTGCAGTTCCCTCCTTCTCAATTAATCTCTCAAGGTTGGTGATTTTTCATGGTCATTGACCTGGGTACCTGATACACAGCATGCTGATTAGTGTGAGCATTTTCTTTTTGTTTTTCAGCAGTTTGCATTTGTTGTGCTTCAGAAAAAGCGTTGTGGTTTTAGTCTGTAGGTCTGTTGTTAATTTTCTCTCCTGCCATGTGAAGTTCACAGAACACAGAGAGCCTGAAGTCCGTATTGTGGTGTAGATGAAGTCCACAGCTGTCTGGAAATATGTTCCATGTGTCGATCTCTCTGGGGGAGGAAAAATAAAACTTCATTATCGCCGTAACAAATAAAAATAGAAATTGCTGGAAGTACTCGGGTCTTGTGGCATATGCAGGGAGAGGAATAATTAACATTGACGTTTGATGGCGTTTAATTGGAATTGAAGAAAGTTAGTTATGAAACAAGTGTAAAAAGGACACGGTGTTGGAGTAACTCAGCGGGTCAGGCAGCATCTCTGCGGACCATGGACCGATTATGTTTCTGGGTCGAGACCTTTCTTCCAACTGATCGGTCATGAGGGGGGAAGCTGAAGAGGTAGGGGTGGGACTAAGCCTGGCAAGTGATAGGTGGATACAGGCAAGTGGGTTTTGATTGGCAAATGGGTGGACAGAGGCCAGAGATGGGAAGAAGGCAAAACGTGTGAGATAGAGAAGAAGCACGAAATGTGAAGCCAGAGGAAAGGATGTAGGTGGAAGAGAAGAGAGAGAGAGGGCAACAGTGTAAGAAATAGGTGTGCATCGAATGAGAGCACAGGGAAAAGAGGCGGAATAGACGTGGACTCGGGGTGTCAACAGGCCTTAGTGGCCAGCTGCAGCTGGGAGCGTAAAATGGCGACTCTTGTACATGGACTCAGTGGGCTGTACTGTACATTCTGTACTAACCGGGGGAATTGTGCTTGTGTACAGTGATTGTCTTGCTGTACTGTATGCAAAATATGTATTTCACTGTACCTTGGTACTCGTGATAATGAAGGAACCATTGAACCAGACTTGGCGCTGTGTTGTTGAAAGCTACACATGAATTCCAATCTTCCAGGTCACATCCGGTGCATACGACTGACTGACCGACGCTCTTGAAACTCTATCGGTGTGAGCCTGTGCTTGTGGAATGCTTGGGAAAGCCACGACGTTGCTTCTATTTTCCCCGAGCCATGATCTAAAACAGACCATCAGTTGGTCTGTAGGACTATTGTCCTGATAAAGGAGGGCCTATTGGTTGGGTTGGCGGGCAACTCCACTGAGTGTTGCCTCCCTTGCCTGGTGCAAGATCATGTGGTGAAAGGAGCTGTCAAGAGAGGAGCGTCATGTAGGAGAGAGCCCGTGGGGAAAGCCTGGCGTGCGTGACCTGCCTCCCTGACCTGTTTGTGGAAAAACTGCCAGAGAACTTGGCCAACGCATTGAGTTGTAAGCAAATGGTTGTGTTTGTGTTGAACCGTCAGAATGTTGTTTAAAATCCTCTTAACTTGACCTCTCTCTCTCTTGGTGTTTCTTCACAAGAGTCAAGAGTGTTTATAGACATGTATACCAAAATGGAACAACAAAATGGGTGGCGCAGCGGTAGAGCTGCTGCCTCGCAACGCCAGAGACTTGGGTTTGGGTTCGATCCCGACCTCGTGTGCCGCCTGCACTGAGTTTGTACGGTCTCCCTGTGACCGCATGGGTTTTCTCCAGGTGCTCCGGTTTCCTCCACACTCCAAGGTCGCACAGGAACCTTAATCAGCCTCTGGAAATTGTCCCTAGTGTGTGGGATAAAACTAGTGTATGGGTGATCGATGGTCGGTGCGGACTCGGTGGGCCTCGGGACCTGTTTCCACGCTGTATCTCAACTAAAAACGAAATGAAACTAAGCTAAACTAAATTGGTGCTTGCAGCAGCTTAACTGGTCTGTCAACGCAGCACATATAGATAACATAACAAAAAGCAAACAAATAAAAGTGCATTGATATATAGTTACTCGTAACCAATACTAGTTATTCTTCTGTTAAAGTGTGAAATAACTAAAATGTATACATTTCTAACTACAAAGAGAGGTGATCACATTGAGGTGGGATTTGTGATTGATTCTGGAGTTTGAGACAGGCCCAGACATTTGGCTCTTTGTTTATTCATGCTCTGTAAATGGCTTAATTTTTACAACCCCCCCTGTCTTGTGAAATGTCTCTGTGTAACAGTGATGGGAATCGCTAATCCTCTTCCACTTCATTTTGTTGCCTGGACTAGATTTGAAGATCAGCTGTATTTTTTTTACAAGGGTGACAGGAGCTGTAATTTCTTGGAAACATATCTGAAGTGGGGAATATAGAAATTCAATCTACTGTCTGAATTTATCATTTTAACTTTGGTTGAGACGGTGAATAATTGTTTTTGTGAATGTTCTTCCCTCATTGGGAGTATTTGTTTCACTGCAGCAGTTTATTTTGTCATCTGGCTTTTAAATGGCAATATGAGAAAGACATTTTTACTTGGTTTGATCAGACGTATCTACAGAAACCTGTGTGTGTTTAGAGTTAAGTGTCAAGTGCTTTCCATAAAGGCATTTGTCACTGGGATTTAGTTTATTTTAATAAAATCTTCACAGAGAATTAAAACCAATCAACCTCAAACAAATAGTTTTTCCCCTTTTTGGGACTTCAGGCTGAGCAAAGCACCATTCTTGGGTGTAAAGCACTTCAGGCCAAAGATGGTGGCAGAATCCATTTTGGAACTACAGTTTTGGAAACCACACTTTCCTCCCATTGCGAAATAGTGATGGCATGGAGGTGTGACACTTGTTGATACCGCCGAAAAGTTCCAGAGGGTTTGATCCTGACCTTGGGTGCTGTCTGTGTGGAGTTTGCACGTTCATCCTGGTGGGTTTTCACCAGGTGCTCTGGTTCCCTCTCAATGTGGTAGTTTATTTGGCTGCTCCTTTAGGGTCAAGAGTGTTTAATTGCCATAAGTATCGCCAACAGAACAATGGCATTCTTACAGCACAACAGGCCTGTAAACACAATACTCATACCTAACATATTTAGTTTTTTAGTTTAGAGATACAGCGCGGAAACCGGCCCTTTGACCCACCGAGTCTGCGTCGACCAGCAATTCACCACACACTAGCACTATACTACACATTAAGGACAATTTACTATTTTTACCGAAGCAAAATTTAGACTGTGTAGAATTTTCAGTTGTAACTTCATTAACACTTTCAATAAGTTTCTTCATATTTTAGTAAAGTGCACTTGAGGTAATCAGATTTTATGAGAAACCACAATACATTATAACCAACGGCATGTTACACCATGAGGCCATTCAGCCCACAACTGCATGTCACTCCTCATCCCAGTCCAGAAATAGTCGGGAAATGTGTGGTAAATGTACAGCAATTTTCATAGTACTTTTGGAATTCATTTTTGTAAAGATTAAAATTGAATCAGTTCTTGTGATGGGAAGGTCTACAAGGTTAATGGGATCCAAGGCCCAGCTGGTTCATTGGATCCAAAGTTTGGATTGGGACGGCATGGTAGCGCAGCTGCTGCCTTACACCTCTTGCAGCGCCGGAGACCCGGGTTCGATCCCGACTATAGGTGCGGTCCGTACGAAGTTTGTACATTCTCCCCATGCCCGTATGGGTTTTCTCTGAGATCTTTGGTTTCCTCCCACACTCCAAAGACGTACAGGTATGCAGGTAAATTGGCTTGGCAAATGTAAAAATTGTCCCTAGTGTGTATAGGATAGTGTTAATGTGCGGGGATCATTGGTTGGCGCGGCCCCAGTGGGCAGAAGGGCCTGTTTCCGTGCTCGATCTCTAAACTTGGTGGAGGCAGTGGGTAGGGGCGCAAGGATGTTTTTTTGGTTTGGAAGCCTGCGATAAGCTATCTGCTGTGCTTGGTGCTGTGACCATTGCTGTTTGTGATATGTATCTGTGCCTTGAATGTGAATGTAGGAGGTGTGATTAAGTTTGTGGATTCTGTGAAAGTTCATTATATCGCTGCCAGAGAGAAAGGCTGTCTACGCTGAGTTTCTCCAGCATTTTTTCTACCTTCGATTTTCCAGCATCTGCAGTTCCTTCTTAAACATTGAGCAGGAGGCAGATCACACAAGAAGTGCTGGGGAACCAAGGAATATTGATGAACAGAGAGACCTTGGGGATTCAAGTTATCGTTCCCAGAAAGCCGTAACTCTGGTCAATTACCATGAATGTTGCCCATATCCCTCCATTTAGACCTCTCATTAGACCGAGTCCGTGCCAACCGGCGATTTTCCCCCCCCCCTCCCCCCTCCTCCGGTCGTCTTCTTATCGAGTCCACACACAAGATTAAAAGAGCTAAACACACTTCTTGGCATCTGCATACGATGGTGTCTGTCTTGGGCGCTCTTTCCTTGACCCCTCCAGGTCCACATGTCCACCATCGATTTTCTGGCAACTGACTTCTGGCAATTTTCTGGCACCTCCTTTAATGTGGACAAAATTACAAGAGTGCACTTGAAATGCCCCCTAGAAGTCCCTCCGAAAAAGGGGAAAAGGTGAGGGGGCCGATCTCAATCTCATCGGGACTTCCATGGCCGACCGGCGAGTCGAAATTGGCCGGAGCGTTCCCACAGGGAACGATAACTTGAATCCCCAAGGCTGACTTTGCGGGCTGGTATCTCAGCCACTGAGGGCCTTGGCGGACCGTCCCGTACAGCTGAATTCCTCTCAGAAGCCATGACCTTGGTTGGTCCGATGAAATGGATAATTCAAAAAGGTTCTGGAGCCAAGGGTGCTGTAAAATGAGAGGTGGACCTGTATTTGTTCTTGTTTGCCATTCTCGGAGTCAATCGGAAGAATTGGTGTTTGATGAATACTGAGTTGGGTGTGAGGTATTTCCATTGCCCTTGGGGCACAGGATGTGACGGGGATTGCCTGTATAATCCAGTTTCAACGGGCTGCAACATTTGTGGTGGAAAATAAATGATCTTCGCTGAGTCTCGTTTGACGGATATGGAACGCCAAGTATCTGCAACAACATGCCTAAATGACCTCCTTTGGGATTTAGTTAATGTGTTCTCTTTGGGCCATAATTTTGCCCCTTTATGATTTATATATTTACAGAGGATTATTGTATATCTGCTTATTCACACTGATTCACTGTCACCAAGAAACGCCGGTATGATCTGTGCAATGTCCATCCATTATCCATACCCATTTAAGGGCTGCACAGTGGTTGAGTTGCTGCCTTACAGTGCCAGTGACCCAGGTTAGATCCTGACTACAGTGCCGCCTGTGTGGAGTTTGTGCGTTCTCCCCTTGACCTGCGTGGGTTTTCTCCGGGAGATCTGGTTTCTTCCCACACTCCAAGGACGTACAGTTTTGTAGGCTAATTGATGGTAACATTTTAAATTGTCCCTAGTGTACGATACTGCCAGTGTGCGGAGATCGTTGGTCAGCGCAGACTTGGTGGGCCAAAGGCCGTGTTTGTGGGCTGTATCTCTGATTTAAACTAAACTAAATCCACCCATATTGAAGCAATAGCCAAGAAAGCACACCAACACTTCGACTTCCTTAGAAGGCTTAGAAAGTTCAGCTTGTCCTCAACTCTCACCAACTTCTACAGATGTGCCGTACAAAGCATTTCATCGGGTTGCATCACAGCATGGTTTGGGAACTGCTCCAACCAAGACTGCAAGAAATTGCAGAAAATTGTGGACATAGCCCTGACCATCACACAAACCAACTTCCCTTCCGCAGACTCCATCTAGACTTCACGCTGTCTCGACAAGGCCACCAGCATAATCAAGGATCAGTCACACCCTGGCCACTCCCTCTTCTCCCCTCTCCCATCAGGCAAGAGGTACAGAAGTGTGAAAACGCATACTTCCAGATTCAAGAACAGTTCCTTCCCAGCTGTTTTAAGGCAACCGAACCATCCTGTCACAAACTAGAGAGCAGTCCTGAACTACTATCTACCTCATTGGAGACCCTCGGACTATCTTTGATCGGACTTTACTGGACTTTATCTTGCACTAAGGGGGAGGGGACAGGGACACACAAGATTAGGGTAAGGCAGACTTGAATTGCTTGTTGACGCTGGTTAGTAATTGCCCCCTCAATCACTGTTATCTGTGCAAGAGGATATTGAGGCTGGAGTAACACAGCATGTCAGGCAGAAAGAGGAATTTGTGTAGAAAGGAACTGCAGATGCTGGTTTACACCGAAGATGGACACAATCTTCAGATAGAGATTCAGGGGAAAGGGAAACGAGAAATGGAGACGGTGCATGGAATAAATGAATGGATATCGATTGTTTCATGTATCTTTTCATAACTCTCCTATCCCTTTCCCCTCATTCTCAGTCAGAAGAAGTCCTGACTTGAAATGTCACCTAATCCTTTTCTCCAGATATGCTGCCTGATCTCGCTGAGTAATTACTGGATTTTGTGTCTTATCTTCTATAAATGGGCGTTGTTGGTATTGGGGATATATGTGCCAGTGGGTGCGCTGAGGGAAAGGTTTGCTGTGCCCGTGCGGGAGAAACATTTTGTTATGAGCATTTGGGTGGAGGTTCAAGTGGAACAAGAGCACTACCTGAGACGATTAAAGCTCAACATCCTTTTTTTTTCATGCCCTGTCCAATCTTCTAAGAAAGAAACATTTGGAAAATGATGTCCCCATTCATGTTGATTTTCTACATTTGTGACACATTAACGCTAATAACAATATTTGGAACTCACTGCTGAAGAAGTAGACTTTCATGGTTAAGGCGAGATGCCTGGAATCATTTGCACACCGACATAAGTTACGCAACACTGCTGTTGAAAGCCAATGTCAGATATCTATGTCAATGATTAGGTGGGGCAAATGAAACCAGCCACTTCATAGCTTGAAGCATCATAATCTGTACCAAGATACGAGGTAGTAATTGCACTCTAAAACAATTTTAACTGCATACCTATTAATGACATAATTTTGCTGTTAGTCATCGACAGCCAACGTCAACTAACTGCGCAGCCTCCTGGCTTGAATTTTATACTTGTGACTTGACTATTCTAATGGCCTCCCAAAAGCACACAATCATTTGATAAGAAGCTAGTTGTGCTCGTAAACGCAAACCTGAAATGCCTCCAATATAAAAATATAAGGGAAAGTGACTTTAAAATGACAAATTACACTCTGTTTTGGACATTGAACAGTACAACACAGGAACAGGCCATTTGGCCCTTGATGGCAATCACAGAACATGATGACAAGATAAACTAATCTCCTCAGCTTGCACATGATCCACGTCCCTCCCTTCCCCACGTATCCATGTGCCTCTCTAACAACCTTGTAAACCCCACTATTGTATCTATCGCCATTATCCCTGGTGGCACATAACAGACGCTACCCACTCTCTGTGGAAAACAATATTTGCCCCGCACCATTCCTTTACATTTTACCCCTCTAACTTATGCCCTCTATTCTTTGACATTTCCTAGGAGGGGGAAAAAGATTCTGTCAAGTCCATCTGTGCACCTCATAATTTTACATCCATCTGTAGTCGGCACGGTGGCGCAGTGGTAGAGTTGCTGTCCTGTAGTATCAGAGACCTGACTGCGGGGACTGTCTGGAGTACGTTTGTAGGTTCTCCCCATGACCTGCATGGGTTTTCTCAGGGAGTTCCGGATTCCTCCCACACTCCAAAGGTGTACAGGTTTGTAGGTTAATTGGGTTGGTCACATTGTAAATTGTTCCTAGTGTGTGTAAGTGTTGTGTTTCGGCTGTTATAAATAACTGAAGCCTTACCCCCAAGATAAAGGTCCAAAGACTTTATTAACTACACAGCAAATATGACTCTAAATCTCTCTAATTCTAAGGGGACCAGCCAAGGAGTGGTTACTGTAAAGCTAGTGGGCGTAACTACAAAAGCATGACTCACAACATGAGTGACTCTGATCTACAGTAAGAGGGTGTTAGTGTGTGGGAATCACTGGTTGACGTGGATCCGAGTCTCTGGTGCTGTAAAGAGAAACTGTACCTCTGCGCTATCGTGCTGTCTCGTAATAAATACCCCGGCCAATGAAGGCAAGCATACCATATCATTTCATATCTCGTCAGGTATGTATCAAGCAGATAGAAATATTAATTAAATAAAGATGAAAATAATTAGGAGTGCGCTAAAATACTTTGGGAAAAGGGACTAACAGCAATGGGAAGGTTTGATTACTAAAGCCAGGAAATATTTTCCAAAATAAAACTGCATTTGTCGTCTTGGAGGTTAATGGGCTAAGGGGAAGGAGAAGTATATAACTGAACCTGAGAACCTATATTGATATATGTAGGAAGGAACTGCAGGTGCTGGTTTACACCAATGATAGACACAAAATGCTGGAGTAATTCAGCTGGTCAGGAAGCATCTCTGGAGAAAAGGAATGGGTGACCCATTGAGTTCCTCCAGCATTCTGTGTCGCTTACATAGGTAGTCGGACTTGGCTTCCAATAGCTAGCAGCATTGTTTTGTCGTTGCTTGGTATGTAGCTGAAAATTGTTTGCAATTAGTACTTGGAGCCTTGGTTTAGATTACAGTGCTTCAAGCTATGGAATAGTTGGTTTCATTTGCTCCGTTGCATTACAACAAAAAAATGTAATATTAGTGAGTCTCTGGATGGTAATCACAGTGGCTTGAGGTTGCCGTGGGTAGACGAGAGGCTCACGCAGACTATTATTTGAGGATAGAAGAAATCAGACTCCAGAAATTAGAAGCCTGAGACTTTTAAGCAAGCTGTTGGGAGGTTTTATACAGGATGTGATTTGTGAGCATACGGACAGGTTGGCAGTCAGTGGGGATTCCTAGCATCGCTTTGGAGATTGCTGGCGCTGTTATGCTGACTTGATGGAAGCAGTGACTGGGATGACATGCGTATGGATTTCCAGAAAAGGTTTGATGGAGTACCACACAGGAAGTCGCTGGATGAAGTCCACTCACATGGCATTGTTGAATGTGGTGTATCGTGTTGTATGGGTAATTGTTTGGAACCTTGCAGGAGGAGAGAGGGGTGTCAATGCCAGGCAATGAAACCTGTCCAAAATTGGACTTGCACAAAGCTCCAGTTAGGAATGTTGCTATTCATAGTCTTTACGGATGGACTGGGATATGGTGGCACAGCGGTAGAGTTGCTGCCTTACAGCGGCAGAGACCTTGGTTTCATCCTGAATACGGGTGCTGTATTTGTACCTTCAGTGTAGTTTAGAGATATAGTATATAAACAGGCCCTTCGGCCTACCGAGTCCGTGATCAGCAATCTCCGCACACTTAGACTATCCTACACACACTACAGACAATTTCCAGTTTTACCAAAGCCAATGAAGCTACAAAGCTGTATGTCTTTGGAATGTGGGAGGAAACTTGAACAACCAGAGAAAACCACGGGTAACAGGGAGAACGTACAAACTCCGTGCAGATAGCACTCGTAGTCAGGATCAAACCCGGGTCTCTGGCGCTGTAAGACAGCAATTCCCCCACTGCGCCATCGTGCCACCCACGGTCTCCCTGTGATCGCCTAGGTTTGCTCCGCCTGCTCTGGTTTCCCCCTACATTCCAAATACAGACAGAGTTGCAGGTTCATTGGCTGCAGGAAAATTTGTAAATTGCACCCAGTGTGTGTAGGATAGTGTTAGTGTACGTGGTGATTGCTGGTCGGCACGGACTAAGTTGGCCGAAGGGCCTGTTTCCATGCTCTCTCTCTAAAGATTGTTCAAGCTATTTGCATTTGAAGTGCATCTACGACAATAAATTAAACTTGACTTCTGTAGAATTGACCTGCTGGGCCAAAGACCCTTCATCCCACGAGATGGCGGCACAGTGGCGCAGCGGGAGAGTTGCTGCCGTACAGCGGCAGAGACCTGGGTTCGACCCTGATTGCGGGCGCTGTCTGTATGGAGTTTGTACGTCCTCCCACACTCCAAAGATGTATAGGTTTGTAGGTTAATTGGTTTTGATTTTTTCAAATTGTAAATTGTTCTTGGTGCTTGTAGGATAGTGCTAGTGTACGGGGCGATCGCTGGTTGGAATGGGAGGTCCTGTTTCTGTGCTACATCTCTAAAGTCCATGGGATTTGCTACGCAGAGTTAATGTATTTCTTACCACTTTTGTTTATCTGCCCTTCAGCTCAGATTGGGTGGAGATCATCGAGCCGAGGACGCGGGAGCGTATGTACGTTAACCTGGTGACGGGGGAGTGTGGCTGGGATCCGCCTCAGCATGTACGAGTCAGGCAGTCCGGCGACAACCAGTGGTGGGAGCTGTTTGACCAGAACAACAACCGGTTCTATTACTACAATGCCCTCACCAAGCAGACCGTGTGGCATCGGCCGCAGAACTGCGACGTGGTCCCGTTGGCGAGGCTTCAGGCCATGAAGCGCAATTCCCAGCCGGACAGCCGGAGCCAGTCGGCGGGGGAGGGAGCGCAGAGCCAGAGCGCTCACAGTGCCGAGGGTCGTGCTTTGTCCGCCCAGCTGCCAAGGCCGCAAGGGCCGGAGACAGGGAGCGAGGCCGCTGGCACCGCACCTGATCACCCGGAGTTGGTGAACAGGAAGGAAATCGCAAGGTAGGTGCAGCTATGGAGACACAACTAATATGTTCCTCGTGTGGACACAAAATGCTGGAGTAACTCAGCGGGACAGGCAGCATCGCTGGAGAGAAGGAATGGGTGACGTTTCAGGTGGATCTTGACCCAAAACGAGATCAGTGTGAAGAAGGGTCTCGACCCGAAACAACTTCTCTCCAGAAATGCTGCCTGTCCCGCTGAGTTGCTCCAGTATTTTGTGTCTTTCTTCGATATAAACCAGCATCCGTCAGTTCCTTCCTACACATTTTGTCTGTTCCTCATATGTTCCTTACTTGCCTCTGCTCAGTGGGGCACAGGTCCACCACTGGTTTTCCGGCACCCTTGGTTCCAGAGCTTTGCCGTATTATCCGTTTTGCCGGACCAACACCAATTATGTTTTTCCCGGCACCCTTGGCTTTCTGGATTATTCATTTTGCCGGACCAACAGAGGTCACGACCTTGGGGTGGGGGGTGGGAGATTCCGGCCCGGAGTTCCAGAGCCCCGGCCGCAGGGGGCATGAACAGATGGGGATGAGCGGGCCACGGATCGTGTGTCGGCAGAAGGGATTCATTTAATTTGGCATTGTGGTGGGGCATAGACATGGTGGGCTGAAGAGCCTGTTCCTGTGCTGTACTGTTCTATGAACTCTGCACACAGCACGATAACAGGCAAAGCTTTACACTGACTCCTGTAAGCAGGCGTCAGTTTTATTTCTGGCCAGAGACAAAGTGCTGCCGGAACTCCACCGGCCAGGCAGCATCTGTGGAGGGAATGGGCAGGTGACGTTTTGGGTCGGGGCGCTTGTATCTTGATTTAAGGCAGGGTCAACATGTCGAGGGAATGGTGGAATCTCATGATGTAGAGAAGGACTTGAAAATCCTGGGGCTGAGGCAGCTGGCGGCACAGCGGTGAGGGATGTGCTTGAATCTACCATGGCGGGTCTGTCTTCCCCTCTCACCCCCATTCTCCTGCTTCCTCCTACGCATTGGAGGATTTTGGAGGATCGCCAGCGATGCTGCCTGTCTCGCCGAGTTACTCCACCATCTTGTGTCTGTACTGGAGGATTGTTGGGCTGCAGGTGAGAAAAGTGACGGGGAGGAGCACTGTTCCACTTGGAAACAGGTGACCATTGTCAATTGTGTCGGAAGGAACTCCAGATGCTGGTTTACACTGAAGATCGACAAAATGCCGGAGTAACTCCGCGGAACAGGCAGCATCTCTGGAAAGAAGGAATGGGTGACGTTTCAGATCGAGACCAGTCTTCAGACCATTGACAAATGTTGTCAGCAGCAAATGGGAGCTAATGTTGGTTGGTGAGTTAGTCTGCTGGCTGGCTGGCGATTAGGATCTAAACGGCAGGGTTCTGCTTTATCTCTGCTTGCATGGACTGGAAGATTTGTTTTAAAGTGACCAGTATCTTCTCTTGGCAGTATTATCTTTACTTTTATTATACTCATAAAAAATGTACAAGCACCAAGAAACCTTTCTTGGATGTGTGCCAATGACGAGTCTATATTGTAGGAGAAAGCAGGAGAATGGGGTTGAGAGGGGAAGATAGATTAACCATGATTGAATGGCGGAGTAGACCCGATGGACCGAATGGCCTAATTCTGCTCCTATCACTTCTGAAGCAGGAAGGGTAATTGCTCCTCTTCCTGAAGCAAACTTTAATCACGAGGCAAATGTTTCCACCGCAGTGTAATGGGCTGAGCAAATGGGGCGGTACAGGCTGCTGGATGTGGTTCAGCATTGCAGAGCATCAGTTCCACCGAGTTACATATTGGCTGGACTGTGCAATGACTTGACTTTAGACTTGCAGATACAGCGTGGACCCACCTACACACTAGGGACAATTTACAATTTTACCAAAGCCAATTAACCTATAAACCTACATGTCTTTGGAGTGTGGGAGGAAACCGGACCACCCGTTTAAAAAATCCCCGCAGTAGCAGGGAGACCGTCCAGACAGCACCCGTGGTCAGGATAGAACCCAGGCCCCTGGGGCTGCGAGGCAGCAACTCTACCGCTGTGCCGCCCTTAGTTGTAGATTTTGCCCCCAAAGTGCGTCAGTGAATCGGACCCACTTTGATGACAACCTGGTGATTTCTGAGACTAACCTTTTTATCTCCGATAATTTAATTAACTGACCCTTTGCGTTCCCCAGCTGCCAAAGGGCAATTTCAACTTCTGTTTCTGGATCATTAGTCCAAGCTTATGGATTACTAGTCCAGTAACTGCTGCAATACACAGTGTGCTGTACATGTCTCTGTGCTCTCTGTGTAACTGGAGATGCTTTGCTCTGCCATTATTTATGAGGCAGTGGCTGATCCCCCGAGGGCTGAATCAATGCCATTTTAGACTCTCCAGCAGACAACATGAATGAGTGGAGGCTACTGAGTGTGTGTGGAAGAATTGACTGTCACTTTGATAAGTTGCCTGACCATTTGTGTTGTAATGCATTGTGTCTGGCACTGGGGCTCAGAGTCATTGAATGTGACAAGTCAACCCATTTATACAAATCATTTTAAACTTTCTAGTCGTTTCTGAATAGGTTTTATCATTACCAACCAGATTCTGAACCACTTCTTATTGTGTTGGATCCTTTTTAAAGATGAGCATTTGAAAGCATGGAAGTATATCTTTTGTTATGAATGGACGAGTTAGAAATGCCAATAGACACAAAATGCCCGAGTACGTCAGTGGGGTCAGGCAGCATCCCTGGAGAAAATGAATAGGTGATGTTTCAGGTAAGCATAAACGTCACCTATTCCTTTTCTCCAGAGATATTGCCTGACCTGCTGAGTTACTCCAGCATTTTGTACTTATCTTCGATGTGACCCAGCATCTGCAGTTCCTGCCTATGCATTAAAAGTGACCATCCTCACTGTTGCACTGTAGAAACGTACTTCTTGTGCCTTTAAGCAGCAAAGCTTGACGGATCGGAGAACATGAAACCTGCTTGTAATTCTTGTTTTGAGCTCAAAACGAGTGCATTTTGAGCACTCTGAACACCCCATAATTGGCAAGGTGCTTTATAACGCCATACGCCTGATGTATGAATCATTAGTTAAACTGATAAAACCGTGATTGTGTGAATTTACTGCAACTCTGAGCTCTGGAGCCGATCTCTTCTGTGATACTGTAATGCCAACAATACACATCCCACTTGCTGGTGCTGATGTATACCTACTGATGTTTCAGTTGCTCATTATTGGGGGATAGGGGGATGGCTCTTTATTGCCCTTGAGAAGATGGCTTTGAGCCGCTCTCTCCGACTACTGCAGTCCTTTTCGTGGAGTTCCCCTCACAATTGTCTATCGGGGGGGCTTGGGAATCTAGGTCGAGAGTCAAGGCTGTTTACTTGTCTTATGCACCAGGAATGGAACAATGACATTCTTGCTGCAGCTTTACAGGCACCTCAATGCAACCACACAAGCAAATACATATACAATAAACACAATCAATTATCAATAACAGGTAAGCATGTTTAGACTTGACTTTAGACTTGCAGCATGGAAACAGGCCCTTCGACTCACCGAGTCCACCCTGTACGCTGACGCTATCCTACACACTAGGGACAATTTACAATTTCACCAAGCCAATTAACCGATAAACCTGCACGCCTTTGGAGTATGGGAGGAAACCGGAGCACCCGGAGAAAACCCACGTAGTCACAGGGGGGACGTACAAACTGTGTGCGGACAGCACCTGTAGTCGGTGTTGAACCCGGCCCTCTGGCGCTGCAAGGCAGCTACTCTACCGCTGCGCCACTGTGCTGCCCCCTTGTACTGTGTGGGTCTCTTCCCTGTGCTCTGGTTTCCTCCCACTTCCCAAAGACGGCGGATTGGTAGGTTAATTGGACCCCAGTGTGTACGGAGTAGATGTGAAAGTGGGATAACATGGCACCAGTTTGGGCAGGTGACTGAGGTGACTGGTGGTCGGCGTGGACTTGGTGAGCCGAAGAGCCTGTTTCCAAGCTGTATCTATAAACTAGGAACGGGGTAGAAAACCTGTCTGTTAATCCATTGTAAAGTTTGCTGGGAAGGGTCACAACCTCACATGGAGACGCAAGCCCTGGGTTAGAAATCGAAGCCCATGATCAGATTTCTCATTGTGAATTTGGATGGATTCTTGTTGTGCAGCAGGACGAGCATTTCTTGATACACAAGAGACAGATTTCTTGTACAGCGGGGAATGCTGGCTTGTGCACAGTCGGATTTTTTTTTTGTGGTGATCTTGTTTTGTCATTGCAAAGAGGCTTTAAACAAATGTGACCCGCCAGTTGTGCTGTTTCTGCTGTGAATCCCATTGCGAGCGATGTAATGGATAACCAGTCATGAAATTTTAATAACGGGAGTTTTAAACATTGATTTCTTGTCTCCGCACAAGTGTCCTGTTTGGTTAATTGAATTGCTCGCTACTGGGTGGTCTGCTGGTTAAGTCGTCAACATCCTTATGTCAGGCCATGTGCTCCCCTTTAAGCTGCTCTCCCGCTCAGCACAGTCACCGGACATAACCGAGCTTTGTTCTTTTTCTTTCTCTTTCTTTTGCAAAGTATCAGCTGAAGAGTGTGCAAAGCATTCCCACTCCTGACATTTGCAGCCTTGTTTGCACCAACGCCCGTTTTGTTTGCTCCTTCCGTCTGATTTCTCTCTGCTGCTACAGCCGCGAGGGGGATCGGTGCGGGGTCAATGCACGGTGTCTTTTACCCAGAGTAGGGGAATCCAGAACCAGACGCAGAGGTTGAAGGTGAAAGGAGAAAGATTGAAGAGGAACCCGAGGGCAACTTTCTCATTCAGTCAGTGGTGGATGAATGGAACGAGCTGCCAGAGAGGGTAGTTGAAGCTGGCATAATAACATTTAACACGCATTTGGACAGATACTGCGAATTGTAAATTGTCCCGAGTGTGCAAGATAGTGCTAGTGTATGTGGTGATCGCAGGTCGGCAGGGACTCTATGTGCCGAAGGGCCTGTTTCCGTGCTGTATTTCTGAGGTCTAAGGTCTCCGAAAGGTATAGAGGGATATGGGCTAAACGCGGGCAAATGGGACCAGCTTAGGTGGGGCACCTTGGTCAGTGCGGAGGAGTAAGGCTGAAGGGTGTATTGCCGTGCTCCTTGCCCCGATGACCATGACTCTACTTAAGTTGATAGTACCTTCCTTTGCATTTAAAACTGCACCTTATCGTTTCAGTTTGTTTTTTGCCGAGAAGTGCGTTGTCGAATGTTTCTGTTCAGGGTATATTTTCAATAAGTATTCCTGAAGATTCGATCCTGACAATAGCTTTTGAGTCTGAAGAAGAATCGCGACCAAAAACGTCGCCTATCTGTGTCCTCCAGAGATGCTGCCCGACCCGCTGAGTTACTGCAGCAGTTTGTGTACCACCAATAGTTTTGACCCAATTGGGTGTGCGAAATTGAACCTGTTTTTTCTCTGTTGGAGCAGTAAGCTGGTGACCATTAGATTGATTGCCCAACACACTGAGGTGGATTGTAATCAGTCATCCATTTTAAAACTTACCATAATTCAATTTTTAAGACTACTTTGGAATGTGTTGCCTGAGCATGTGTTGTCTGTGATATTTACTCAACAGGTGGTTCTGACTTGTCTCTCCCAGCTGTGGTCTCCGTGAGTTATTATATGTGCAAAGAGCACAGTGGGACTGAACTACCGTAATCCTCTCGCTAATAATGTCAGGAAGAGTTTTCAGTGTGGTTGTATATGAGAAAAAGCAATTCATTCCGATTAATGTTTCAGTCAAAGATCTAGGACTGGTTAGAAGTATTTAGACTTTAGCGTGCAAACAGGCCCTTCAGCCCACTGAGTCCTCACCGACCAGCTAACACGATCCTACACACTAGGGTCAATTTACAATTTTACCACAACCAATTAACCTACAAACCACTTTGTAGTGTGGGAGGAAACCGGAGCACCTGGAGAAAACCCACGCGGCCATGGAGACCGTGCAAACTCCATATAGACAGCACCCGTAGGTAGGATTGAACCCGGGTCTCTAGCGCTGTGAACCTACAACTCTACCGCTGTGCCACAGTGCTGCCGTAAAGTATGGTTGTATAATTGTTCAACACAAAGGCCAGTGAAGGGGCAGTACTGGACCTTGAGGCATGAGCTCAAATAACCTGTCCCATCTTGGGAAGTTTAATTTCCATCAGCTGGTGAAGTGACATTTTAACTGTAATTATATTTTGGAAATATCATCAGTATTGGTGACGATATAGCTCCCAGATTGATTTGATCAATCATTTTAATTGCCCTTGACATCCCTGAGAGTGGCTTTGTAAGCCACCGGGTTCACAGGTAACTATTGACAAGATTTTGAAACTCAGCGGGTGCAGCAGCATTTATGATGATGATGCCGCACCCGCTGAGTTTCTCCAGCATTTTGTGTACCCTTGATTTTCCAGCATCTGCAGTTCCTTCTTTGACAAGATTTTGAATACAAGCCTTAGTTTAGTTTACTATTGGTTTAGTTTATTATTGTCACATGTACCGAGGCTCAGTAAAAACTTTTTTTGTTGCTTCCTATCCAGTCAGCGAAAAGACTATACATGATTATAGTCAAGCCATCCATGGTGTACCGGTACAGGGTAAAGGGATTGATGTCTAGTGCAAGATAAGGTACAGTAAAGTTAATTGTAAGATGGTTGGAAGGTTTCAATGAGGTAGATGGTAGGTCAGGACCTCTGTCTAGTACTCTTGTGAGCTCAGCTACTCCACATCTTTCAGCTGCGTGTTTTTGCAGCTAAGTTCCCACTTCAACACACTGGAGATCCCTTGCTTCCGGCTCTCCGGTCTATTGCTTACAAAAGGCCCATTTTCCTCAAGTCCTTTCATGCTTTGGCACAAACAACTCCTCTGATCTGTGCACATATATTGCAGCTGCATCATCTAACTCCACCTTGGTGTGCCCTGCTGTCCACAGGAAGTGCCTTTTCTCCTCAGTAACCATAGCACCTCACTCTCCATGCCTTTATCATTGTAAGTATAAAGTCTTAGAGAGTCTTACAGTGTGAAAACAGGCCTTTCGGCCCAACTATCTCACACTGACCAACATGTCCCATCTACATTGGTCCCACCTGCTTGTGTTTTGTCCATATCCTTCTAAACCTATCCTAAAGTCTTAGAGAGTCTTACAGCGTGAAAACAGGCCTTTCGGCCCAACCTTCTCACACTGACCAGCATGTCCCAGCTACATTGGTCCCACCTGCTTGTGTTTTGTCTATATCCTTCTAAACCTATCCTATCGACCTTACCTGTCTGAATGTTTCTTAAACGTTATGATAGTATCTTCCTCAAGTACATCGTCTGGCAGCTTGTTCCATCCACCCACCACCCTTTGTGTAAAAAATATGGCTGGTACTCTGTGTGAAATATTCTCTGCATCTACCGAATCTATTCCTCTCATGATTTTGTACACCTCATTAAGATCACCCCTCATCCTCCTGCACTCCAATGAATAGAGTTCTAGTCTGCTTCACCTCTCCCAATAGCTCAAGCCCTCAAGTCCTGGCAACATCCTCGTAAATCTTCTCTGCACCGTTTAGAACTTGACAACATCTTCCCTGTAACATGGTGCCCAAAACTGAACACAATACTCTAAATGTGGCCGCGCCAGTGTCTTGTATAACTGCAACATGAGCTCCCATCTTCTCTATTCTTCTTGAAGTTCTCACTTCACCACCTCGTTAATTTTGTTTTTTCCCATAAGTTGGAGATGATGTAATCAAAGAGTGATTAGATCACTTGTGAATTGTGATCTGCCTTGTTGTTGTGGTACATGTAACCTCATCTGCTGCTTACCACGACATCATGGTGTGAAATGCAGATGTACAGTAACGAGCAATGGAAAATCAGCATTTTTCTCTGTGCAAGTAACTATGAAGTAGCAATCTCCGGAGCCTGAAAATCAGTTCTTGGAAGCTCCCCAATCTTGGGTATTGTGTTAGACTCCTTCCCTGGTGAAAGTTTGACATTTAAAATTTGCTTTGAGGACAAATCTAAGATTAGCGCCGCCCAACAGTTGGCAGGTTTTGACGGATTTTCGGGAACGATTTGTGCGGGATGTGTTTGCTGTCAAGTTTGCCATTGAAAACAAGCAGTTGCTTCAATGAACCATGTGCTGGATCTGAAGAAAACAACACTGATCTAATTTATTTACTTGGTGGAATGAAAGGTTAGACTTGTTCTCTGTGTTGAAGGTTCTTTGAATTGTTGTGGTATAAACAATTATCATCGGAGCAGAATAGGCCTTTCTGCTCAACAAGCCGACACCAACATTCAATCATGGCTGATCGATCTTTCCCTCTCAACTCCATTCTCCTCATAACCTTTGGCACCTTTGCTAATCAAGAATCTGTCAATCTCAGCTTTAAAAATACCCACTGACTTGGCCTCCCTTTCATCAATGAATTCCACTGATTCACCACCTTCTGACTAAAGAAATTCCTTCATCTCCATTCTAAAGGATTTTCTCTTGCCTGTGGGTGGTGAATCTGTGGGATTCGTTAGAGGGCAAGCCGTTGGGTATTTTTAAAGCAGAGATTGGTAAGTTTTTCAATAGTAAGACCATTAAAGGTTTGGGGAAGGAGACAGGAGAATGAATGGGGTTGAGAGGGCAAAATAGATCGGCCATGATCGAATGGCGGAGCCACTCGAGGGGCCAAATGGCCTAATTCTGCTCCTATGTCTTATGCAGGGAGCATTCCCTTTACTATTTGTTTCCCTCTGAAAAAACAGTACCCTAACCTATATTGGATCATGGCCTAAGCATTATCTTGCTGACCATATCTGTGTCTGAAGAAGGGTCTTGATCTGAAACGGCCAGCTATTCTTTTTCTCCAGAGATGCTGCCTGACCCGCTGAGTTACTCCAGCGTTTTGAGTCTATCTTTTGTATAAACCAGCATCTGCAGTTCCTTCCTACACATCGAACCGTACAGCACGGGAACGGGCCCTTCAGCCCACAATGTTGGTGCCCAGCTAAACTGATCTCACCTGCCCGCACATGATTCATATCCCTGATCCTCTACTCCCTGCCATGTGCCTATCTAAACACCACTATCTTTTCTGCCTTCACTGCCACCGTCCCTGGCAAGGTGTTCCAGGCTCCCACCTTTTGTGTCTTATCTTCGGTATAAACCAGCATCTACAGTTCCTTCCTCCACATCTATGTCATCTTCCTCTGTGCACCACAGTTTATTGGGACGATGGTAACCGTTTAAATCACCTGATGAGCTACTTTTCCCTTTGTGTGGATTGTGCTGCATTTTCCACTTCGGTGCTGGCAGCAGACGCACCATCATTTTCCCTTTGCCCCCCTCCCCCCCCCCCCCCCCCCCCCTCCAAACGCTGAACCAAAACTCCACGTCGCAAGTGTTGAATGTTTGCACAGTTGTTAAACATTACCTTTTGCAGTTGAGCTGAATTGGATATCTCGCTTCTGAACAAAAGCTGCCTGTGTTGCAGAGTCTGTGCGTGCACACACATGTACAGTAACACTGTAGATATCAAGTTCTCCAACCTTGCTCTGGGGCCTGTAGTAGAATAATAAAACTGTATCAGTATTCACGGTGGTGGGAGCAGCGCCTCGCCCCCATTATGCATGAAGCATTCCTTTGAGTGCACGGTGTAGATTGGTATCGGCGGTTGTTATTCTGCAATGATTAGAAGAAAGGGAAAGACATTCAGGAGTCTCTGTGGAAGGCAGGAAGTACACTTGGAGAGTGTTTCAGTGAACCGCCATCTTGTACAGTCTCCGGGAATACGTCTGCCCACAAAGTCTTATTGTTCAGCTTGCGTTAGAGATACAGCGTGGAAACAGTCCCTTCGGCTTACCGACAAGTGATCACTCCTACACTAGTTCTATCCTACACACGAGGGACAATTGACAGAAGCCAAATAACCTGCAAACCCGCACATCACTGGGATGTGGGAGGAAACCAGAGCACCTGGAGAAAACCCACGCGGTCACAGGGAGAACGTGCAAACTCTGTACAGGCAGCACCCGTAGTCAGCATGGAACCTGGGTCTCTGGTGCTGTAAGGCAGCATCTCTACTGCTGTTGATCAACTCTGTTTCCCTTTCCACAGATGCTGACTGACCTGCAAAACATTTGTGCCATTTTCTGTCTGTTCCTCAGACTTGTCCAACATTCATTTTACTTCTCACTGCAGTTCTTTTTATAGGTACCACAGATGGAAATATGTTTCATCACAAAAATTTCAACTTATTGCACATGTTGAAGAAAATGTAGGCACTACAATTTTCATCAATATTTGAATTTGCGATAGCGGTGCAAATCTACGAGTGCACATTATATATATATTTTTCCTAATCTACCGCTGCGCCACTAAGCCTTGACTCACCTCATCTTTATCAAACTGAAAGATTAACTGGAAGCAGATTAATTATCAGAGCCAAGCGCATGTTTCCGGTCAACTGAATCATCGTGCCTTTCCCACGCCCACCAGATGCCTCAGGCAAAGTGAAAGCAGGAGTGATTTTTATAGTTGGTCAGTGTTTCTTGTCGTCTGCAGGAAATCTCTTTTTAAATACTCCCGCGTGGCAAAATACCAGTGAGGCTCGTTGGCGGCAGGGCGGCAGAGTGGCGCAGCGGTAGAGTTGCTGCTTTGCAGCAACAGAGACCCGGGTTTATCCCGACGATGGGCGCTGTCTGTACATTCTCCCCGCGACCATGTGGGTTTTCTCCGGGTGCTCTGGGTTTCATCCCACATTCCAAAAACGTGTAAGTTAATTGGCTTCGGTAAAATTTGTAAATTGTCCCGTGTGTATAGGATCGCGCTAGTGTGCAGGGATTGCTGGTCGGCACGGTCTCGGTGGGCCGAAGAGCCTGTTTCCACGCTGGATCTCTAAGCTAAACTAGACTAAGCTACCTCATCGCCTCTTCATAGTCTGTAGCCACAAGGAGCAATTAGAAGGCGGTGTTGTCCATCTGTTAACATTTGCCTAACGCAGGTGTGCGAGGGAGACAGATTGCCTTAGCGAGCTGCAATATGACAGGAGATGGACATGTAAACACCCCTTCACAACAATGCGTTGAATTCTGAGATCCGGTTCTTTGATTTCCTCTCATTGGTGGTATCAAAGCAAGCCATAAATTGCGGTTATTTAAATAGATAATTCATATTTTGGAGGGAGTGCCACTGATGTCCTTCTTGTGATTCAGGAGGAAGTAATAAAAGTAGTTATCGCAAGCTAAATTTGAAACACCTGTCATTCATTTCAAATTAGAGATACAGCATGGAAACAGGCTCTTCGGCCCACAGAGCCTGTGCCGACCATTGATACCTGTACACCGACCTGCACAGAAGTTTACGTTCTAGGAGAAGAATTGTGCCATTCGGCCCATCGTCTACTCCGCCATTCATTAGCGGCCGATTTACCTTTCTCTTTCAGCCTCATTCTTCCGCATTCTCCCCACAACCCCTGACGCCCTTTTTAAGAATCTGTCAACCTCAGCTTTAAAAATATCCAATGACTTGGCCTCCACAGCTGTCAGTGGCAATGAATTCCTAAGATTCCCCACCCTTTGACGAAAGAACACAATTCTATCCTAAACTCTAAAAGGGCATCCGAACCACTTGCGCTACTAGAAATCAAGTCTGAAAAAGGGTCTTGACCCAAAACGTCACCCATTCCTTCTCTTCACAGATGCTGCCTGTCCCGTCGAATTACTCCGGCATTTTGTGTCTATCTTTGGTTTAAACCAGCATCTGCAATTCCTTCCTCCAAAAAACCCTAAATGTGGCCTCACCAATGTCCTGTACAACTGTACCATGGCCTCCCAACTTCTATACTCAGTCAGTACTCTGACTGATGGAGGCCAATGCGTCAAAAGCCTTCCTGACCATACTGTCTATGGATGAGTTTGAAAAGTAGTTAAAATGGATGAGGCACAAATACTTGCTGCAATGTCTCAAACCGAGAGACTAATTTGATTTTAGGCTGAAAATTGTCGCAGGAAATTAAGCAGCGAGACTTGAATTTCGATGACAGGACTTTTCAACTTGTTTGCCTTTGTGTTTTGCACTTTAAACAACGTGGCAGTACTGGAGAAGCGGCTGATTGAGTTTCCAAGCGCCCCATGTTCTGATCTTGTCAGGGCCCTTTGCTGAAGTTATCCCGATAGGAATTCCGGACGAACAATATAACCAGCTGGAAGCTGACATCAAATGCTTCGTGTGCACGTTTGTACGTCTGTGTAGGAAGGATTTGTAGATGATGGTTTATACTGAAGATAGACACAATATGGTGGAGTAACTCAGCGGGTTACCCCAGCATTCTGTGTCCATCTAGCTTGAGTTTAGTTCATTGTCAGGTGTACCGAGGTACAATGAAAAGCTTTTGTTGCGTGCTATCCAGTCAGCGGAAAGACAATGCATGATTACAGCTGAGCCGTCCACAGTGTACAGATGCAGGATAAAGGCAATAACGTTTAGTGCAAGGTAAAGTCCAATTAAAAATAGTCCGAGGGTCTCCAATGGTTTCTGATTTTAAATGGGGAAGGCACAAATTGTTTTGTTGTTGACCTTTGATTCGGTGATTAATGTCGGGATTTGGTGAGCATATGGTATGCAGCAAGTAATTATGGAGCCATGAAGTTAAGGCTGTAAATAAGAACTGGTAGACAGGAGAAACTGAGCACATAAGCAAAGAAGCTCATTAAAAATCTCGTTGCTCTATGTGACAAAGAGCTTGAACTTGGAACTACTGCCTTTTTCAAATTCTGACTCTCATTTTATTCCACCATTTTTCATTATACCCCATTGATTCTCGACTGCATTAGTATTAAATGGCAGCTTGTTTGTACATCGTCCAAGTGCCCAGATTTCATGTGTGAGCTTTGGCTCTTGAGCCTTGGCAGGCCACCATGAGTTGGCATTTCATTTTCCCTGCAGGAAATCAGTCATGGTTTGCAGCTTTATCTTTCATGGAGTAATACAGTTTGTAAAATAGCATTGATTGGCCCAAGAACTCCACATAGTGCTTCTATTCTCACCCATCAGCTACCTTCCATTCCCCTCTTCGACTTGTTCCTTTGATAGCCTGATTTGCTCTGGAACATACAACATGGAACAGTGCAGACACAAAACTGCTGGACTAACTCAGTGGGACAGGCAGCATCTCTGGAGACGTGTGACGTTTCAGGTCAGAACCCTTCTTCAGGCTGTTTCTGACTGTCAACTGTTTCAGACTGAGTCTGAAGAAGGGTTCAACCTGAAATGTTTTGGCCAGAGATGCAGCCTGACCTGCTGAGTTACTCCAGCATTTAAGAAGGAACTGCAGATGCTGGAAAACCGAAGGTAGATACAAGTGCTGGAGAAACTCAGCGGGTGCAGCAGCATCTATGGAGCAAAGGAAATAGGCAATGTTTCGGGTTTCGACCCAAAACGTTGCCTATTTCCTTTGCTCCATAGATGCTACTGCATCCGCTGAGTTACTCCAGCATTCTGTGTCTATTTTCGGCATAAATCAGGATCTGCAGCTCCATCCTACACACAGGTCCGCGCAGCACAGGAGCAGGCCCTTCGGCTCACAATGTTGCCAATGGATCATCTGCCTGCACATGATCCATATCCCTCTATTACCTGCACTTCCATGTGCCTATCCAAAAGCCTCTTCAACGCCACTATTGTATCTGCCTCCACCACCACCACCCCCACCGAACGCAATGTGTTCCAGTCCCCCCACTCTCTTGCAAACAAACAACACGGGGAAACAGTTTGTCAGGTTTTGTGCATGAAAATGTTCTTCAAGAGAAAATTGATGGCATTGCAACTGGAAGCTGGCATGTCTAATGTTCAAAGATTGACACACATTTGAGACAGATTTCTACAATTACAACCGTGTCAATGATCACAATTATGTTTTTATTGTCACATGTGAGAAGTGCTGACATAGTGAAGTATTTTTCATTCAAACAGATCAGTGGGGTCTGGCCATATCCCTGATCCTCGATTAGCAAGTGTACAGAAATAGTCTACTGAGCCCGCATACACGAGGCGCCATGTATTGGTGCCATTTCCAAAGTTCATGCTCTAGTTCTTGTGCCTGTTCCTGGCAAGTTCCAGGCTGTAGCGGGCCTCCAGCCATCGCCATGGACACCACGTCCCTCTCCTCGCCCGTCCACCTTTGCTTCCCGCAGCCAACCTCGCGGGTGCAGTCGACCGGACCCCGGTTCCCTCTCCTCTCCTACCGGCCTCGCTCCTCACCCATGGCGTCCGTCATCGCTGGCTCCCTCCTCCCGGTCTCTGGTCTTCGGGGGACCAGCAGGGTCCGGCTCGGTGGGCTTCCCCCTCCCAGGCCGGTGGTCCACTGGGTCCAACGGGCAAGGGACCAGCTTGGCGGCTTCCTCCTGCAGGCTGTGACCTGTGGGGTCTTCCGTTCGGCTGTGGGGGGGTCCGCAATCTGCCAGCTCTCGAGGTCCCTTATCTTATTGAGTTTCCTTTATCCATTGTAAGGGTTGAATCTACTGCTGTACACGGGGCCCAGTTTACTGTCGGAGTTAGAATTATATTGTAATCTGGGGGCGTGAATGTGTTTTAGCGTTATTGAGTATTATCTGTCGGGAGGATTTAATTTAATCCTGTGGTTGCTGTTTTGTATTAGAAATCAGAAATGGAAGCTCATCATTTGGGTGGAGAATTGCGACCAATTGATTCACCAGTGTTCCATTATCTGTACTTCACTGGTCAAAAATAAACTGAACTCTTGATCACAACTGTAGTATTTAACCGAAATAGAAGGTCAACAAATAATCATTGCAGTTCTAGCTTTCCGAAGAAGCATCCTGACCCGAAACGTCGTCAATCCATGTTCTCCAGCAACGCCGCCTGAACCGCTGAGTTACTCCAGCACTTTATGTCCCTTTTGTAAACCAGCATCTGCAGTTCCTTGTGTCTCTAATTTTCTTATTTCTGTAATTTTCCACATAGTGTATTAGTTTACTTTAATTTAGAGATATAAGCGTGGAAACGGGGCCTTCAGCACGCCGAGTCAGCGCCAACCAGGGATCCCCGCACGCTAACACTACTCCACACACGCACGGGACGAGTTACAATTTTACCAAGTCAATTAGCCTAATAACCTGTACGGATTTGGAATGTGGGAGGAAACCGGAACTCTCGGGGAAAACCCACGCGGGTCACGGGGAGAACGTGCAAACTCCGTACAGACAGCATTCATAATCGGGATCGCACACGGGTCTCTGGCGCTGTAAGGCAGCAACTCTACCGCTGTGTCTAGCTAATGTTTTCCTTGTCTCTCCCCAGCTATTATCAGGTAACTGAACTGCTCTCTCACCAACTAGAGCGCAGCCCTGTCCCCACATCTACCTGATTAGGGCCCCTCAAACTATCTTTAGTCGGACTTTAACTGGATTTTATCTGGCATTCAACGTTGTTCTCTTTATCCTGTACCTGTAAACTCTGAACGGTTTGATTGTAGTTATGGAAATAGACTTTTGACTGGATAGCACGCAACAAAAACGTTTTTCATGGTATCTTGGTACACCTGACAATAATAATAAACTAAACTGAACATAAGATTTATGTTGAATGTGGAGATCTAATCGTGCAAATATAAATTGGAAATGGCTTGAAGCTCTGGTTAGTGTTTACAATGCTTAATGGCAGGAAATGACCCAGTTAACACACAGAAAGTAATAAATAATTGAACGTTGTGGGATAATGAACTCTGGACATGATCTTGAATCTGAACAACCAAAGTCTGAGTTGACAACGATCATTTGAAGCTAACTCTTACAGACGTATTAGAGTTTCCGCGACTACACACAAATATTTAGTGAGTGCTAAGCTAAAACCGGGCTAAAACCGAAAATGAAGGAAAACAATTCCATCAAATCCTGTGAGGGTGAAAGTAAAAAAATATATAGAGAAGTTGTTTGGGGAAAGGTTGGTGGATGGGGAAGTGGGGGGGGGGGACAATAGATCACCCAAGAAAATGTAGAGAGGTTTGTCAGAACCTGGTTGGGGAAAGACCGATGGGGAGGGTATAGATCTTCCACTAAAATATAGAGAAGTGTTTGTCAGTAGTTGGTTGGGGAAAGGATTTGGGGGAAGGGAGTGCAGATCATTCATTCCAGTAACCCTGCTCCTTCCCCCCCCCCCCCCCCGCTCCCCGTTCCCCTCCACAGATACCACCCCACCCCCAGCTTTAAATGGCACTTCTCTCCTTATCTGACCTTATCTCCTCTTATTTTCCCCAGCTCTCTCCCCACTACAATCTGTCTGAAGAAGTGTCCTGACAGAAACGTCACCCTGTCCATTCTCTCCACAGATGCTACCTGACCCACTGAGCTATTCCAGCACTTTGTGATTGGATTGTCAACTCGGGCAGCCTCTGGCCTACTGCTCTAACAATATCCCTGACGTAAAGTAACAGTTAGTTGATCGGGGATATTGCTGATTTGTACAATGTTTACAAAATAAATACCTGGCAGTTAAAGTTCAGTTGGAGGTGGAAAATCCTCTTTATTTTTTTTTTACTGTAGGTGGTAACTCAAATGAGCAATGGTAGTCCTTAAAGTAATTTTCCAAAACACATTTGACAAAGTTCGACTGGAAGAGAGAGACAGCTGTGTTTTCCTGCGATATTGGTTACGCTAGAAGGATCAATTGGTGGTCTGTCCCCAGTTATTTATCTTGCGATCAGGATGTTGCCACCATTTGGCTGCCTTTCATCATCAGGTGTTTAGTGTAAATAATGACATAAGCTGAACAGTTTTGTGCAGTATGATTACCACTTTTTGAAAAGCCACCTGCGTCTTAGCACAACGTGATAAAAAGGAAGTGCAGATGCTGGTTTAGTGCCGGAGTTACTCCAGCGGGTCAGGCAGCATCTCCGGAGAACATGGATAGATGATGGTTCAGGTTGTGACCCTTCTTCAGACTTCTGTTCTATCATGTCTATCTGTGTTTCACTATATATTTGTGTACAATTCCGGCAGTGTTAATCACTTCTTATGCAATGGATGAAGACCATGCACCTATTGAACTAAGATGGAATGACCTCCAGACTCGGGAATAGCTTCCTCCCCTCTATTGTCGGGCTTCTGAACGGTCCTTCCATAAGCTAGGGTGCTGTCCGATTCACCTATATTCCATTGTGGACATTGGGACTGATGGGCTACAATGCTGAGAATTATATTCAACACTGTGTCCCCTTTGCTCCCCCTATTGTACTTGAGTTTGATGAGTGTATTTATGTGTAGTATTCTCTGACTGAATAGCATACAAAACAAAGCTGTTTGCTGTGCCTCAATACATGTGACAATAATAAGCCTAAACCTGATTGCAGTGAATCCGAACCTTGAACCCAGCACTGGGTACACAACGCACTGATAGCACGCCGCCAACAGCAGATGTATAGTACTAACCACAATGAAAGGGCACTTGAGCAAACACAACGTGCTGGAGGAACTCAGCGGTTCAGGCAGCATCTGTGGAGGGACAGGCGATGTTACGGGTCGGTGCCCTTCTTCAGACCGAGTCCCAATCCGAAGCATCGCCTGTCCATTCCCTCCACAGATGCTGCCTGAGCCGCCGAGTTCCTCCAGCACATTGTGCTTTGCTCAGGTTTACAGCATCTGCAGTTCATTGTGTCTCCATTGCAAGTGAACGCTGTGAGGCCAGCCATGGTTTCGTAGACGGCATTAGTTTCTCAGTCAGAAGGCTGAGAGTGCAAGCGCATCCGAAGAACTAGAGAACTTAAAATCAAAATGGACAAGTCAGTGATATGGGGATACGTAATAACAATGAACTGCAGATGCTGGTTTATGCCAAAGATAGACGCAAAATGATGGAGTAACTCAGTGGGTCAGACATAAAGAGGGGCCCCGACCCAAACCGCCACCAATCCATTTTCTCCGGAGATGCTGCCTGACCCGCTGAATTACTCCAGCATTTTGTATCTGCATTATGTGGAGAGTTCAGTGCTGTCAAAGATGCCATCTTTCAGATAGGCCATGACAGCAAAGCCCCGTCTGCCCCGTCTGCCCCGTCTGCAGACTCCTGTGAATGTAGTTAATCCCATGGCACCGACCTTTCAAGAAAAACAGAGAAATTATCTTCAGTCCCTTGGCCCATTGTTAATCCCCTTAACTGGTGTCATTCAAAACAGCTGCTCTGGCCATTATCTCACTGCTGTGTGTAGGAGCTTTACGCTTTAGAGCTACAGCATGGAAACAGGCCCTCGGCCCACCGAGTCCACGTGACCAGTGATCACTCCGTACACTAGCACTAACCTACAGACTAGTGACAATTTACTGAAGCCAGTTAACGTATAAACCTGTACATCTTTTGGGATGTGAAAGGAAACCAGAGCATTCGCAGAAAACCCGTGTGGTCACGGGGAGCACGTACAAACTCTGTACAGACAACTGTAGTCGGGATCAAATCCAGATCTCTGGCGCTGTGAGGCAGCAACTCTACTGGTGCGCTCCTGTGCATTCATTACTTGCTTTCATTGATTGCCAGGTTTCCAATATTAACTCAGTGACCGTGCTCCTTAAATACTTTCTAGTCTACAAAGTGCTTTGGCTTTCTCAATGTAAGATCTCCTCAATTTCCCGCCCCCGTTATAACCAATATAGGTCAAAGTGGGAAGATCACAGAAAATTTGCACTTGCTGAAGGTTATGATTAAATAGGTGGAGGACAAAAAGTGGTCATCACACGTGAACAGTTAATTCTGTGAAATGCTTTGAACTCAAGATACTGTATGTGCAAATATTTACAATTATTGTTTGAACTGAATAATATGTGTGTGTGTGTATATATATATAAAATGTATGTGTGTATATACATATTTATATGTGCATACATATACATATGCATATGTGTGTGTGTGTGTGTATATACTTTAACCCCTATCAAGAAAAACACCCTCTGTTGCCTTGTCAAAAACAATTTGTTTTGAGACCAGTGACCAGTCGGTTACCCTCACAAATGTGCAGTGATACTGCCTTTCAGCCTAGTGACCATCGCCCATCTTTGCCATGCTTGCTTTAAATCTCCACGCTTCAGTCTGAGTGGTGATGACACTCTCTTTGTCTCTGCACCATCACCCTTTGCAACTGATGTCATGCTGACAGAGCACAATGTTGTGGGATTTGTTGGCACAGGAAGTTATTTTAAAATTCATTGCGTTGGAGAATAGATGACGGGTGTAGCCTGGAGGGTGACCACCAGGTTCACCAATAGCTTCTTCCCAACAAGCATCACGTTCTTGAATGCTGCACAACACCACCCTGCACTATGAGCTTCTATGGAATGTCTTTGGTTGTACTTAGGCCTACCATTGTTTGCACCAATATTGTGATGATTAATTGTATTGTTTTGCTTATATATTCACTCTCGCCACTCTCTCGTCCCTCAATGGTGCTTTTATTGCCACGTGCTAAGAAGTTATTTTCTTACGAGCAGCCCAGTAGAGTATTGCCCTACCCCCGATCCCCGATTAGCAAATGTGCAGAAATAGTCTACTTTGCCCGCAAGCCAGAGGCCATGTGTTGGTGCCATTTTCAGAGTCCATGCTCTTGCTCTTATGAGCGGTGCCTGCTGTAGGACTGTTCCAGTGCAGTTTTGAATGATTATTTAGGATGGCCTCGGATGGTAAGCAAGATGGCTATCAAGCATTCCACCCACAAGGATACATGTGAACAAGGTTTACAGAGTGGTGGAACTGAGGTGAGGAGAATTAATGCACACGGAACTAAGCCATTTCGAGACGTCTAAATCCTTTCAACTTCAGAATGTGTGAATACATGTTCTGATGGCCTCTCATTGGAAAGACAAGAAGTACGAATGGCAAAGATAGACACAAAATGCTGGAGTGACTCAGCGGGACAGGCAGCATCTCTGGAGAGAAGGAATGGGTGACTTTTCCGATCGAGACCCTTCTTCAGCCTGAGAACCAGGGGAGCGAGAATCTAGAGATATGGAAGGGTAGGGTGTGAAAATGACAGATGAATGCAGACGTTGATCAAGGAGATGGAGAATGGTTAGTTCCTTCCTTCACAAGTACTAATGGCAATTGCCCATAGACCGAAACCAAAGCTAGATAATCTGAATGGATTTCTGGCCACTCTATTCTTGAAAGCACGTGGAGGTATTGGAGTGATTGCAAAATTGCTTCTGATGATGGGACTGAGAAGATCTCGTTAGGAAGGCTTGAACAAACTGGGACTTGTTTTCTCAGGAGAGAGAATGAACAGTTGGCACGGTGGTGCAGCAGTAGAGTTGCAGCGCCAGGGACCCGGGTTCGATCCCGACCACGGGTGCTGTCTGTACGAAGTTTGTACGTTCTCCCCGTGACCTGCTTGGGTTTTCTCCGGGAGCTCTAATTCACTCCCACATTCCAAAGACGGAGAGGTTTGTAGGTTAATTGGCTTGGTAAAATTGTAAATGATCCCTAGTGTGTGCAGGATAGTGTTAGTGTGCGGGGATTGCTGGTTGGCGCAGACGGTCCTGTTTCCGCGCTGTATCCCTAAACTAAACTAAAACGAGTAGTGTTATGTGAGGGAAGAGGTTGATAAAATCTTCTTCCTCATGTTGCTGTCCAAAATTCTGGCCCATAATTATCACGAGGCTCTGGTCACCACTAGATTCAATGGAACGGTTAAGAGGGACTTCTTTTTCAATGTGGTTGGGGAAAGAGTTGTGGATATGGGACAACGCCACTGACAACAGATGAAGCAAACTGACGTTTTTGTAGACTTTTAAAAAGATTAATTCAAAACTTCACATAAATTATAATGTGCACTCATTAAGTTGCAAAACTATCAAAAATTAAAAAAAAATATGAATACTGTATGTATATTTTCTACAACATGTGATATAAGTTGTGTAGGACAGATCTACAGTCTGAAGAAGGGTCTCGTCCCGAAACGTCACCCATTCCTTCTCTGCAGAGATGCTGCCTGTCACGCTGAGTTACTCCAGCATTTAGCGTCTACCTTTTGTGAAATAAGTTGATATTTTTGAGAAGAAACAATATTTCTACGTCACATTTATGGTCCCTGCACTGGGAAGTAAAATGAAAATTGGACAAGCTGCAGATGCTGGAAATCAGAAACACAGACAAGCAATGCCACGAATGTTTAGGTCAGGCAGCATCTGCGGAGAGGGAAATGGAGATGAGGATTAATAAGGGCAAAGTGTTCTGAAGCTTTGTGTCCGGGTGGTGAATCTGTGGAATTCTTTGCCACAGAGGGCTGTGGTGGCCAAGTCAATGGATATATTTAAGGCAGAGATAGATAGATTCTTGATAAGTACGGGTGTCAGAGGTTATGGGGAGAAGGCAGGAGAATGGGATTAGGAGGAAGAGATAGATCAGTAATGAATAAATGGCGGAGTAGACTTGATGGGCCGAATGGTCTAATTCTGCTCCTATCGCTGATGACCTTATGACAAATGGTCTTGGACCTGAAATGTGCGATTGTTTTGTTTAGATGTGTTGGGCTCAGAACAAATTGGCAATAACCCCGCCTTTCTCCATCGGTCCACCACTGATTTTCCGGCCGATCTCTACCTCATTAGCACTCCCGTGCCGATCGGTGGGTCGAATTAGCCCTCTGTGGCCGGGGCTCTGGAACCAGAGCCAGCAGATCCGTTCCCATAGCAGACTTCCGCAGCCAGTGTCTCGGCCACCCAGCGGACAATTCCTGTACCATTGAATTCTTCTCGGAGGCCGTGACCTCTGTTGGTCCGGCAACACAGATAATCCAGAAAGGTTCTGGAACCAAAGGAGCTGTAAAATCGGTGGAGGACCTGTAGTGCCTGTACACTGGAGTAAAGGTTAACTCCTTTTGACTCCTGCTTCTACAGCTGGGCATCAGAGTGGAAACCACTTCTCACCTGCACCTTGGCCTTTGCGCAGCATCTCTGGAGAAAAAGGATGGGTGGTGAACCGTGGATCTAGTAGAAAGACGAGGGTGGGGGAGGGGGAGAGAGGGGGGATACAATGGATGCAACGAGATCAGTAATACTTGCCCTGGATTACCTGGCCATCTGTTGATCTGGTGATCAGGGACTGGCTGCAGTTGAAGCTAGCGAATTTGATGTAACATTGGAATCGGACCAAGCAGGTTAACGTCATTACTTTGCCCCATGCGTGAGATACTTTGCCCGTAGAGATGGTTTAAATTGTATTCAGTGCCCTCCTGTGTTATCGTTCAGGAGCGCTGGGGTGACTGTTGGGTGCTTTGATGCTGGGATGCACCGCGGAGCTGAACCCCTCCCAGGAGACCCGATGGCTGGAAAATGGATGACCCGGCGGGCCGCGGCCTGTGATGGGAAGCCGGTCGAATCACCCGCGGCCTCGCGCAGCAGCAGGCCTGGCTCACTGCCGGAGAAAAGCCGGGGAAGGATGTTTCCACTGGTGGGAGAGTCTAGGACCAGAGGTCACAGCCTCAGAAGTAAAGGGTGCTCTTTTAGAAAGGAGGTGAGGAGGAACTTCTTTAGTCAGAGGGTAGTTATTCTGTGGAACTCAAGGCCTCCACCGCCCTCTGCGGCAAAGTCAGTGGATATGTTTGAGGCAGAGACAGACAAAATAAATTCTTGATTAGAACGGATGTCAAGGGTTATGGGGAGAAAATGGGATTAGGAGGCAGAGATCCGCTGTGATTGAATGGTGGAGTAGACTCGATGGGCCGAATGGCCTAATTCTACTCCTATAATTTGTGAACATGAAAATTCACGGGGGAAACGTACAAACTCCGCACAGGCAGCACCCGTAGTCATGATTGAACCCGGGTCTGTGCCGCTGTAAGGCAGCAATTCTGCCGCTGTGGCGCCCGTTGCTCGTGTGTATAAATTCTGAAAGGAGACGTTGAACATTTGAAAAAAATATATAAATGCTGGACAAACTCAGCAGATCAAGCTGCATCTTTGAGAGTTGGAAGTTTGAGTCAGAATCTAATATTTGGAAATGGACACAAAATGCTGGAGTAACGCAGCGCGACAGGCAGCATCTCTGGAGAGAAGGAGTGGGTGACATTTCGGGTTGAGACCCTTCTTCCGACTGATAATATTTGGGGTGGGACTCTTCTTTTAAACCATGAGGGGAGGTGGGAGGCCTGTGATATTGCGGAAGGTGGAAGAGGTTCCATGAGGGAAGACGGTATGGAGCAGGTGGCTGGTGATGGGACAATCAAAAATAAAACAAATGATGGTGTAAATGGGAGTGGCTGCAGTTTTCACTGAAAATGTTGTATTTAATATTGAGCCCAAAAGACTGTAATGTGCTTTGTCAACGAACAAGATGACACATGCATGTTGCTGTAATAACTTTCTCATTTCTGAGCTTTACAAGCGATAGGATACATCAGTTGTCATTTATATTCCATTGCCCCATTAACACCTTTTTGAATACTGTATCCCTTTCTAGTGTTTTAGTTTGGTTTAGGGATAGAGTATGGAAGCAGGCCCTTCGGCCCACTGAGCCCATGCCGGTCATCGATCACCCCAGGCCTCTGTTATCCCACTTTCACATCCACTCCCGACACACGAGGGGCAAGTTACGGAGGGTGAATTAACGTGTAAAGCCGCACGTCTTCACAATGTATAAATTAACCGGAGGAAACCCACATGGTCACAGGGGGAACGTGGGAGCAACACACACAGACAGCACCCGGGGTCGGGATTGAACCCGCGACTCTGGCACTGTGAGCAAGCAGCTCTACCGCTGTGCCACAGTGTGCTGCCCTTTCAGAAAGTTGTTTGCTGACAGTGACATCAGATGAGCAAAATATGATTGATATAATTGATACATTTTATGATTAAAAAAAAATTAAAGATGACTTTCCAGGCTGAGATTTCCATGGTGATCTGACATGGGGAGACTGCAGCTTTATGGTGATAATATTCAATCTGTAATAAACTGATCTGCAGATGCTGCTATACACCGAAGGTAGACACAAAATGCTGTAGCAACTCATCGGGTCAGGCAACATCTCTGGAGAAAATGGATAGCGAATTGTGGACGCAGCCCAGGCCATACGCAATCCAATCTCCCTTCTATTGACTCAGTTTATACCTCGTGCTGCCTTGTCAAGGCCAGCACCATAGTCAAGGACGAGTCACGCCCTGCCCACTCCCTCTTCTCCCCTCTCCCATCTGCCAATAGGCACAGAAGTGTGAAAACGCACATCTCCAGATTCAGGGACAGTTGCTGCCCAGCCTTTATCAGGCAACTGAACCATCCGACCACCACCAGAGAGCGGTGCTGAACTACTATCTACTTCTTTGATGTCCCTCGAGCTATCCTTGACCGACCGCACTTTGCTGGCTTTACCTTGCACTAAACGTTATTCCCTTATCATGTATCTGCTCACTGTAAATGGATTCATTGTAATCGTGCATTGTCTTTCTGCTGACTAGTTAGCATGCAACAAAAAGCTTTTCACTGTATCTCAGTACACATACGGGTAAACTCTGAACTGAGGTGGCGTTTCTGGTCAGGGCCCTTCTTCAGACTGATTGGTGGGGTTGGGGGTGGAGGGGGGGTTGAGGAGGGGGGCTTGGGGGTGGGGGGGAGGGGAGGGGAGGGGGTGGAAACGGACTGGGACTGGAAGCTCAGACCAGGAAAAATCTTGGCCAGTAACACCAGGCATGGAGGTTTCCTGACAGGCCGATTGTTGGCTGGGGACAGTGTGATCCCAAGAGGGATACCTCGTTGGAAACTCCGGAACTGGTTTACCGACTTCAAATGCAGGGAGGGGATTGTTTGTAGAAGCTATGTAAAATTAGAGAATCTGGTGGCCCCGCATCAACTTGCAACACATTTGCATCAACTGACTGATCAGTTGATGCAAACCTTCTGATGATTATGGAAAACGATGCAAATCTCAGCGTGCATCTGTAGGAGACTCTACATCGGCATGGCAACAAGGGATGTTGGTAGCAGGTAGTTGTTTCTCCCTGGGGCCTCACCGTTGGCTCATCTCTTCTGAAGTAGTTTGTCGGCGTTGGCCCTGTAATCGCTGGAGTTTAGAAGAATATTGGGGGGGACCTCATTGAAACATACAGAATAGTGAAAGGCGTGGATGTGGAGAGGATGTTTCCACTAGACTAGTGGGAGAGTCTAGGCCTCGAGGGCATAGCCTGAGAATTAAAGGAGGGAGATGAGGAGAAATGTCTTTAGCCAGAGGGTGGTGAATCTGTGGAATTCTTTGCCACAGAAGGCTTCTTAACTATAACAGAGTGTCAGCTGCATAAGGAATATTAATTTCTGTCCCTTTTAAAGTTATTCTCGAGGGTATTTAATCGTCATGTGGCCCGAGGCAGAACCGATCACTGGTCCAGTCTGAAGAAGGGTTTCGACACACGAAACGTCACCCATTTCTTTTCTCCAGAGATGCTGCCTGACCCACTGAGTTACTCCAGCATTTTGCGTCTATCTTTGGTTTAAAACAGCAAAGTTCAATATAGAAAATGCGTGTGTGTGTGTGTACAATGGCTACATAGTTCACAACCGTTCTATTCTCGAGCGTAACAATTTGCAACTCTTATCCTATCCTGGTTTACACCTGTCATTTCATCCCTGGCCTTTGTTCAACAATCTGCTTATCAAATTACCCCCTTGCTTGTGTTCATCTAGGACAAGCCAGACTCTGTCCAGCCCCATCACTTTCCAGTTTTCTCACCCCCCCCCCCCCCCCCCCCCGACCCGAAACGCCACCCATTCCTTTTGTCCAGGGATGCTGCCTGACCCGCTGACTTACTCGGGCATTTTGCTTCTTCTGATGGTTGTTTTAATGTTTGATTCAGAAGATGGCATCTTTTAGTTTTAAATTTTGTTTTTGAGGTACAGCGTGAAAACAGGCCCTTCGGCCCGCAGACTAGTGATAACCCGTTCGCACCAGTTCTATCCCACACACTTGGGACAATTTACAGAAGCCAATAAACCTCAGAACCCACACGTGTTTTGAAGGTGGGAGGAAACTCTCTTTCCCCCTCTCTCTTTTCCCTGCCCCTCTCTCTTTCTCCCACTTTCTTTCCCCCTGCTCGCTTTCTTTCCCTCACTCTTTTTTTCCCTCTCTCCTCTCTTTTTCCTCCTCCCTCTTTTCCCTCCCTTTCTCTCTTTATTTTTCTCCTCTCTTTTCTCTCTCTCTCTTTCCTCCCCTCTCTCTCTACCCTTATGTATTTCGCACTCTCACAAAGTTCAGGTGGGCTTTACACACTCGATCCCAACACTAATTTGTTTAGTAAATATCAATTGGCAAGCCTGTTGTCCAGGGGATGCCATTGGGAGAGTGGCCATCTGCTCCAGTGAAGCTGGGGCTTGTATCAGCGGCCAGTACCTGGAGGTAAACGTTGGTGCCAGTCACTGGGTCTGCCACCCTTGCGTGCTGTACACAGCAGGTGCACACTCCAGCTGTTCCTCAGCCAGTGTGCGTGCAGCCAAGTTGCCTATCCCACTTAATCTGCTTCTGATATTTCAAAGCCCCTTGATCCGTACAACGGGTAAATTCCCATTGTGAAAGTAGACCCTGCGGTCTGTGGCTCTGTTCTGAATGAAAACCTCACTTGCCCACATGGTGGAATGTGGTCCGTCCTCACTCCTTTCCAAAAACACCATTGATGTCACGGGACACGATGCAGTTGGTGCAGTTTGCGGCTATTCCTAGGATTCCTCATGGACTACATTCGCCTTGCAGCAGGGGAAGCGGAGATGCAGAATGTATTTTAATTTATTTTTAAATGAGCTGTGAACTGTCTGGCACGCACACGCATTCACATACACACTCACACACATTCACTCACACTCAAACTCACACACATGCGCACACACAGATGCACGCACACGCACACACACAGACGCACTCACACACACACACACACCACACACTCACACACTCACACAAACAGTTGCTGCAAAGTGAAACTACTACAGATGATCGGAATGGACATGGTGGGCTGAAGGGCCTGTCCCTGTGCTGAATAACTTTGTCACAAGGTAATTGACTCCTCTCTGCTCCTTCTGTGAAACAAGAATTTAGGAGATTGAGAGGGGATCTTATAGAAACTTACAAGATTCTTAAGGGGTTGGACAGGCTAGATGCAGGAAGATTGTTCCCGATGTTGGGGAGGTCCAGGACAAGGGGTCACAGCTTAAGGATAAGGGGGAAATCCTTTAGGACCGAGATGAGAAGGAATTTTTTCACACAGAGAGTGGTGGGTCTCTGGAACTCTCTGCCACAGAGGGTAGTTGAGGCCAGTTCATTGGCTATATTTAAGAGGGAGTTAGATGTGGCCCTTGTGGCTAAGGGGATCAGAGGGTATGGAGAGAAGGCAGGTACGGGATACTGAGTTGGATGATCAGCCATGATCATATTGAATTTTAAAAAACTGGCTAAAATGAGAGATCATCTAACTCTTTCACCTCCGTAAAGATGCCTTCCGTTGTATCGCACTTCAAGTTCCCCGGCCGATTGAAATATTTTGCACGCTTGCTTGCTCAAGAAGGTTCGAGTGTCTATATCACCTTCAGGAATAGAGTATGTATTTCTATTTCTGACCGTTCACAGTGGGGGATGTCCTTCAGTTGCCGTGACCAGCAGCAGGGTGGTGATCGCGCCCATCTCCAGAACGCGGGACTATCAGCATCGTTCCATTCTCTGACTCATTTTCCCTTTAACCGTTGCCTCCCACCAACTCCCTGCCGTCTGCACACAAGGGGCAACTTACTGAGTTGGTTCATCTACAAGCGCACATATCACTGGGATGCAAACGGAGACTGAAGGACCCCAACATGGAACTCGTATGATCACCGGTTTATTTGAACAGTGGACGTGACTCCAGAAGCTTAATGCTGTGCGCCAACCCCTCCGCTAGGTTTGAGGGTAACCGGAGGGGGCCAACGTTACATTGATCCCATGAGTGAAATTTGACAGAAAAAAAAAATGGTGCTGGTGTTCAACTGGAGCCAAAGTTGCAGATCAGCAATGAATGTACAATCTTGTCTGAATTTAGCTCATTCTTGTCTGATTTCCCGTGCAAGCTGATCAAGTAATGCCCAGCTGTTGGCACTCATCGCCAACTGTCCTGTATGAACATCATATATAACATTGGCAGTGGGCCAACCATAAATATCGCGTGCATCACGGGCAAAAATAACTCTGTCTCAGTTTGTGTCCCCCATGTATCTCAAGATGGTTCACCACAACTGCGCGAGGTGCTGAGGAAGCAGTCTTCTATCACGTCGTGTGTGTGTCTGTCTTGCACCTTACTTTAGTTTATTGTCACGAGTACCGATGAACAATGTAAAAGCCTTTGTTGCACGGTATCCGTTCACCCAAAAGACAATGCGTGATTGCAATCAAGCCGTCCACTGTGTACAGATACAGGATAAAGGGAATAACATTTAGTGCAAGAGTCCAGTAGAGTCCGATTAAAGATAGTCCAAGGGTCTCCTTTGAGCAGATAGTAGTTCCGGACGCTCTCTGGTTGGATAGGATGGTTCAGTTGTCCGATAGCAGCTGGGAAGAAAGTGTCCCCGAATCTGGAGGTTCTGTACCCCTTGCCTGATGGGAGGGGGATCGGGGGTGAGACTGTGGGGGGCCGAGGCAGTATGCAATGTAGATGGAGTCAATGGGAGGGATGTTGGTTTGTGTGTTCTGGGCTGGGCTGCGTTCACAACTCGGCAGTTTTTTGTGGTCTTGGCTGGAGCTGTTCCCTAACCATGCTGTGATGCATCCCGATAAAATGCTTTCTGTGTTGGATCCAGTGGATATTTGGGATTGGGATCTGGTGATGGTGGAGTTGGCATTGAGTTGCTTATTTACTAATGTATTTCAGTTTTGTCTCAGCAAAACCTGACCACGGGAGCTGTCTGCACAGAGTTTGTACGTACTCCCTGTGACCCCGTGGGTTTCCTCCGGGTGCTCTGGTCTCCTCCCATGCACCAAAGACGGGCAGGTTTGTAGGTTAATTGTCTTCTGTAAATTGTAAATTGTCCCGAGTGTGTAGCATAGTGTTAATGTAAGGGGTGATTGTTGGTCGGCACTGACTCGGTGGGCTGAAGGGCTGTATCTCTAAACCAAACTAGCTACGTGGGGCATCCAAGCTGGCTTTTCCTCAAATGATCTGAATGGGCAAAGCTGTCAGCTGAGTTTAACATAATGTTCAGTAATCCTTTTGAAACTATTTGCCTGGGGGGGTGATGTCACCCTTCTGATCCACTCACCCAGGCTTCAGGGCAGGCTTAAGGTACTGGGATATCATTACACATGTGACCCTCCTTCATTGATCCTTGATCCTTGGCCCTTCTGATGACCCTGTGTTTATGGATGTATAAATAAACTCTGAAAGCACTCACGCTAACAGTAAGCATGCCGGTTCATTCAGTGGGATAAGCTTAGTGGAGCACTGTAATCAGTGAGCTCTGAAGCTTTTCAGCAAGTTATGATACACAAGGGAGGGATACCCATTGTCTCCACAAAGTGTAGACTTTAGATTGTAAAGATACAATGCTGGTGCTGATAAAGATGCAAAATTAATGTCCTCTGCTTGAATGTGATCCATAAACTTTACTTTAGACTTTCGAGAGAGAGAGAGCACAGACACAGGCCATTCGGCCCACGAGTCCGGACCGACCAGCGATCACCGTGCACACTCGCACTGCCCTACACACCAGGGACCAGTTACAGAAGTCAATTAACCTACAAACCTGTACGTCTTTGGAATGTGTGAGGAAACTGGAGCACCCGGAGAAAACCCACGGGGAGAACGTATAAACTCTGTAAAGAGAGATCGAACCCGGGCAGCAACTCTGCCGCTGCGTCACTGTGCAGCCCTTTGGACTGTTCTTTGGTTGAGGGACACTACATTCTGAATGCATCTGGCTCGGTTGAAGTTGGGCAAGTTTTTGTTTTACACATAGAGTAGTGGGTGCCTGTAACATGCTGCCAGGAGTGGTGGTGGTGGTGGAGCCAGAAGTGATGGTGGCATGGACATAACGGGCTGAAGGGCCTATTCCTGTGCTGTGCTATGTTCAAAGTTATATTCTGCACTTTGGCATTTTTCTCTTTGCACTACCTGTTGTTTAGTTTAGAGATACAGCGTGGAAACGGGCTCCATGCGACCCAAGGATCACCCCAACACCAGTTCTATCCTATACACTGGGAACAATTTACAGAAGCCAATTAACCTACAAACCCCCGCATGTCTTTGGAGTGCAGGCGGAAACCGGATCACCCGGAGAAAACTCACGCGGTCACGGGGAGAATGTACAAACTCCGTACAGACAGCGCCCGTAGTCAGGATCGAACCCGGGTCATCTGCCACTGTGAGGCAGCAGATCTACCCGCATCGCCACTGTGCTGCCCTGTTGTACTAGTGTGTGACTTGATTGTGTATGGTAGGTTTTGACTGGATAGACAGCAAACACAATTTTTCTTTAGATCCGTGTATAGGTGACAGTAATAAACCAATACCAAGATAATCATACCAATTTTGCGGTCAATATATAGCATTGTTAGACCCAGTCTTGTCTGGGGATATTGGGCCTGGAGGAATGTTTGAAGGGACATGTTAACGGCGAGGGGGTAGTAGAAGTGGGAGGTGGGTGTGACAAGGCTTGGAGGGGCCTTTCCAATCTGCGCGAGTCTGGGTGGGTGAGGGGTTAAAATGGTAGCGGCGTGCCAGACATCAGGATTGGGACATCCTAATTTGAGGAAGGACATCCTTGTGATTGAGGCAGTGCAGCGTAGGTTCACGAGATCGATCTCTGGGATGGCGGGACTGTCATATGAGGAAAGATTGAAAAGACTAGGCTTGTATTCACTAGAGTTTAGAAGGATGAGGGGGGATCTTCTAGAAACTTATAAAAGGACTGGACAAGCTAGATGCAGGAAAAATATTCCCAATGTTGGGCGAGTCCAGAACCAGGGGGCCACAGTCTTAGAGTAAAAGGGAGGCCATTTAAGACTGAGGTGAGAAAAAACTTTTTCACCCAGAGAGTTGTCAATTTGTGGAATTTCCTGCCACAGAGGGCAGTTAAGGCCAAATTACTGGATGGTTTTAAGAGAGAGTTAGATAGAGCTCTAGGGGCTAGTGGAATAAAGGGATATGGGGATAAGGCAGGCACGGGTTATTGATTGGGAACGATCAGACATCATCTCCTCGTGCACCTATTTTCTATGTTTCCATGAAAAGCACAAGATTTACTGCAGATACTGATTTACATTAAAAAGTAGCACAAGATGCTGGAGTAACTCAGCGGGTCAGGCAGCATCGCCAGAGAACATGGACAGGCGACGTTCCATGTCGGGACTCTTCTTCAGACTGTGGTGGGGGTGGGGGGAGAGGCAGGACAAAGTGTGGCAGATAACAAGTGAACACAGGCCAGGGGGTTTATTTGATTGGCAGATAATTGGGGCAGGGGCCAGGGGGAGGGGGAGTAATGGGTGTGTTCTAGGTGGGACACGGGAAGGGGGTGGTCCTAAAATTCCAGCTCTTCAACTTGCCCCTCACTCCTCCCACCTCCTACTTTCAGACTGAAGAAGCGACCCAACCCAAAACGTCACCCACCCTTTCTCTCCAGAGACGTTGCCTGACCCACTGAGTTACTCCAGCACCACCCTTGGTATAAACCAGCATCTGCAGTTCCGTGTTTCTACTCGTTCATTTTCGTTACCATTGGGTTGGAAGCTACCAAAGTGGAAAATGAGGTGCTGGTTACTGAGCTGCTGTGAGTTTGGATAATAAGCAAGTGTGGCACGGTGGTACAGCAGTAGAGTTGCTGCCTCACAGCACCAGAGACCCCAATTCGATCCTGACTACAGGTGCTGTCTGTACGGAGTTTGTACATTCTCCCCATGACAGCATGGGATTTCTCCGGGAGCTCTGGTTTCCTCCCACACTCCAAAGACGTACAGGTTTGTAGGGTAATTGACTTTGGTAAAAGGTTGTAAATTGTCCCCTGTATGTGGGATAGTGCTAGTGTACGGACTGACCGGCATGGACTCAGTGGGCTGAAAGGCCTGTTTCCATGCTGTATCTATACACTGTAAAAATCAATTTGCTTGAGCAATATTGCAGAGGGTACATGGCATCCATGAAAAAAGGATTAATTCCTGGCCAGAGCAGGGAGCAAATCCGTAGAAAGATAGGAAGCGGGAAAAAGACCCACGTTGCCAGCGCCTACCATCCGATGTCGTGAATGAGCGCGGATGCGATAAGTTCTTGCACCTTGTTCAAGTGCCTTCAAAGCCAGCGGCACGTACTTTGATGTGGAGATCTGCCATGTGATCAAGGCCCTTTTATTCCCTGTCGTAGAATGTGTGTTGGGCTCCACTCGTTTGGAACCTCAGTCATTGCTTGGCAGAGGGTGATAATTTAATGATGCACAGCAGGGTTACCCTGCCCTTGAGGCATGGAGTGGAAACAAAGAACTGCTGATTCTGGTTTACAGAAAAAAAAACAAGACACCAGGTCACAGGGTGGCACAGTGACGCGAGGGTAGAGTTGCTGCCTTACAGCGCCAGTGACCCATGCTCGATCCTGACAATGGGTGCTATCTGTACGGAGTCTGTACATTCTCCCTGTGACCGCGTGGGTTTTCTCCTGGTGCTCCGGTTTCCTCCCGCACTCCAAATATGTACATGTCTGTAGGCTTCTAGAAATGGTCTCCGTGTGTAGGGTAGAACACTGGTGTACAGGGTGCTCTCTGTTCGGCATGGATGCGGTGGGCCGAAGGGCCTGTTTCCACGCTGTATCTCTAAGGTCTGAAGACCAGAAAGGTCCCCTATACATGTTGTCCGGAGATGCTGCCTGACCTGCTGAGTTACTCCAGCACCTTGTGTCATTTTGTTCTTAAGAGAAACTTTGGAGATAAACTATTTGTAAAACCATGATTATGTAAATGCCTTGACATATGGAGGCAACTATCTGTTGTCTGAACATCACCCTACAGGAGCCTAAAGTACAGGCACTCCCCGACCTGTGCCAGGGTTACGTTCCGTGAACCCTCACCCAAGTTAGATTTGACGTAAGTCAAAATGATCATCCCCATCCCCTGCCCGAAATAACTCACTGCGAGTATGAACTGTCTCGGTGGAGTCCTGCAGCATCCATACCCATAAAGCAGGATAGAAGGGTTCATTGCATGAAACCATGGTCCACAAAATCTCTATTAATGTCAATGTCTCTTTCCTCTAAAAGAAAATCCCTTACGACGCCGATGTGAAGTTAGTCTCACGACCAGCTGATAATTGCTGCCCTGACCTCCATCCCTGTCTGGTGCTAGATGAGTTTTTAATCGGATGTGCATTCCTTGTAGATATTCTGATCTCTTTAGCAGCTCCAGTCAGGTTCATCTTTATCTCTGATAGCTTTATGTGCTGGAATGACTCACTGCCCGCTGCATGCCATGTTAGTAGCTGCTTATTCATCGATTAGCGTAGGCCTCTAAATTTATGTGGTAGTCCCTGCCCATTAACCCATTCAACGTCTCCAACAGGATATACTTACTGACAGCAGTTGTGACGCAGATCTGAATAGCACGAGAAATCCTGGTGGGAGTGACTATAAAAACATCTTATTGAAATAGGTAAAAGTGCTTTAAAAGGATAGTTAAAAATGTATTACCTGCAGTTCTCAGGTGAGATAAACCCCTGGTGATTTGAAAATTGTTCATATAGTCACAGAGTCAAAAAGTTCATACAACAGGGAAACAGGCCCTTCGGCCCAACTTGTCCGTGCCGACCAAGATGCCCATCTGTGCTAGTCCTCTGTGCCCCACATTTTGCCCATATTCCCCTGAACCGTTCCCATCCTGTCCAAATGTCCTTTAAATGCCGGGGAGAACAGACAATGGGAAAGACACCCTGGAGAATATTTTTTATCTCCATCCTAAAAGAGCTGTGTAAAAGCAACACATGCCCAAACACCTTAATGTCATTTAATATCAAACCGAGCTGATTTTAGTTCTGTTTAGAGATACTGCGCGGAAACGGGCCCTTCGGCCCACTGAGTACGCACAGACCAGTGATCCTCGCACATTCACATTACCCTGCACATACTGGGGACAATTTACATTTACACCAAGCCAAATAGCCTACAAACCTGTACGTCTTTGGACTGCGGGAGGAAACCAAAGATCTTGGAGAAAACCCACACGGTCACGGGGAGAACGTACAAACTCCAGACAGACAGCACCTGTAGTCAGGATCGAACCCGGATCTCTGGTGATTAGACTGCGCCTCTACTGCTGCACCACTGTGCCGCCCGTGATCTTGAGATTTATTGATCTTTTCACAACTAATGTATGTTAAATATCGTTATAGTAACTGCCTAAACTACCTCCTCTGGCAGCTCGATCCATACACCTATCATCCTCTGTGGGGGATAAGTTTCCCCTCGGGTTCCTATTAACTCTTTCCCCTCTTGCCTCTGGTTCTCGATTCCCCTGCCCTGCTTTCACCCTATCAATTCCCCCACATAATGTCATATCCCTCGGGCAACTAATAACTAAGTCTGAAGAAGGGTCCCAACCCAAAACATCACCTATCCATTTTCTCCCGAGCTGCTGCCTAACCCGCTGAGTTACTCCAGTATCTTGTGTCTGTCCCTCAGACAAATATCTGTTTTGGCCGTTGATCTCTTTACTGTTAATGGGATCTGGCTGAGTATAGCTCGACTGCAGTGTAAACCTCACTGCAATGGTGTGTACGCTGGAACGTGCAGTAGGATACCGGCTGTAAGTGCTTTTGGATCTCCTGAAAGTCCTGAAACGGTGCAGAATAATTGTTGTAAGTTTAGAATTTGTATTTGCATTTTAGTTCATTGAATCAACTCTTATTTGGGTTCTGCGCTGTGGATTAAAGTGCCTATCATGTGCACTCCAGTGGCACAAGCCAATAGCCTTGTCGAAAGCCATGGATTTCAGTCGAGAGTAGACAATGAACTGCAGATGCTGCAAATGTGAACAAAACACAAAGTGCTGGAGTGACTCAGCCGGTCAGGCAGCACCTGGACAGGTGATGGTCAGGCAAACGCCTCTGTTGCCATGCTGTGAGAACGGAGAGGATGAGAAGGAGTCTCTTCCCAGAGGCCATTCGGACTGTAAACTCCTATCTCACCAGGGACTAACTTTACTGGACCATTCAAATTTTTTTTTTTAATTGCTCTTTTTTTTCCCTTTTCTCTCCTCCCACAAATATGTGAATATGTGCTTCTGTTCCGTTCTGTTTGTAGTTTGTTTGTTTGTTCTTTGCACAGAGTCCGCGAGCATTGCCACTTTTCGTTTCACTGCACATCTCGTATGTGTATGTCACGAATAAACTTGACTTAAACTTGGCAGGCGCGGTGGCGCAACGGTAGAGCTGCTGCCTCACAGCGCCAGGGACCCCGGTTCGATCCTGCCCACGGGTGCTGCCTGTACGGAGTTTGTACATTCTCCCTGTGACCGTGTGGGGTTTCTCTGGATGCTCCAGTTTCCTCCCACACGCCAAAGATGTGCAGGATTGTAGGTTAATTGGCTTCAGTGAAAATTGTAAATCATCCCTGGTGTGTAGGATGGTGCTAGTGTACAGGGGGATCGCTGGTTGCTGCAGACACGGTGGGCCGAAGGGACTGTTTCTATACTGTATGTCTGCAAAGTCTAAAGTCCAGTAAAGTCCGATTTAAAAATAGTTTGAAGGTCTCCAATGAGGTAGATGGTAGGTCAGGACCGCTGTCTAGATTGTGACGGGTGAAACATCACCCGCCCCAGAGTTACTCCAGCACTTTGTACCTCAGTAGATGTCCTTCGAAACTATTCCACCTTGTATCAGTGAGAAACCAAAGGGAAGCTGAAACTGGAGAAATGTCCCATGCGCGTTCAAATGATTTTGAAGCCGGACTCGTGTTGTTTCAGAGGAACTGGGTTTGTTCCCATCTATCAGCTGAACGAGCTGAGGGAAAGGCGATCAGCAAAAACGTACAGTAGTTGCAGAGGCAGCAAACTTGTCAGCTCAGCGGGCCTGGTAATCCTTCATCTTTGTGGCAAATCATTTCTGTGTTTGCTGTCTGGAAGGTCTAATTTCCAGAATGAGGGAATGGGAAAACAAATTCTGCTCTGCGTTCCCCTTTCCCGAAGCCAGCGCGCTGTACTCATCTTCTGTGTCGCCGTAAACAAGGTGCACAGCAAACCTTTCCGCCCCCAGCCCAGCATCAAAGTGTTTGCCGACCTCTGGGGGCGTGTGGGGAAAAAACTGCGAGGGAGGGAGCAGCAAACACACATCTGATCTGGACAAGCCTGTCTGCTGTTGTTTGTATTGTGGTGGGTTGTGTCTTTGTATGTCCAACTTGTCCCCTCTTTTGTCCTTTAGTGTTTAAGTGAAAACCTCCCCTCAACAAAAAGAAAAATGTGGATTCGAGTGACTGGCTCGCTGCTGTGCTGTCATGCCGCACAATTTGCTAATCTTTGTGGCGAGACCTGAATAGATGGTTCACCTTGGATTATAAAAGACATTTTGATGCATATCACACATTGCGTCCTTTCGGGGCAGTTAGGAGAGATTTCTCTCTTCCCCCACTCTCTCTCTCTCGCTCTCTCTCTCTCTCTCTCTCTCTCTCTCTCTCTCTCTCTCTCTCTCTTTCTGTCTCTCTCTCTCTCTCTCTCTCTCTGTCTGTCTCTCGCACAAAAGGTTGAAAATCGCAAATGTCGGCAGAAGAATTTTACAGCAAATGTTCATCTCACTGGAGCGCGTGAGTATTTGTGTGAGATTCAGTGGATTGGGGAGGGTGTCGGGCAGCAGTTAGTGGGGGGGGGGGGGGGGGGGGGGGGGGGGCAGAGTGCCCAGATGAGCAGCATCTCAATGTAGATGTTTTGAAGATGTTTATGAACGTTAACATCCCCTGGAGAATTCTTCTATGTTTCATAATTCCATTGAATGGCTATAGATTGTGCTCATGTACAGTAGGATTTTACTGAATTATATGCCGCAGAAAGAATTTCACTGCACCGGGTTACATCTCACAGTAAAGTACCATCAAACCAGAACTGTATCTGTGTGGGAGTGAGAGAGCATAGAGTCGTGTTTAACTCTGGAATAAAACATGGTGCTTCACCTTCCTTGAAGCTTATATTTTCATTGCCTGCTTTCAGGCTGGTTGTGTTTAGAGCTGAATTAAGAGTTGCTTTAAACATCAGTCTTGGATTAAATATCCATGGCTGTGGTCTTGTAATATTTCCATGTCTTGCATCAATCAAATTTGTGGCCTCTCCGGTAATTGTAAATCAAATTCGGGCAGCACAGCGGCGCAGTGGTAGAGTTGCTGCCTTACAGCGCCAGAGACCCTGGCTCCATCCTGACTGCAGGTTCTGTCTGTACAGAGTTTGTACGTTCTCCCCGCCACCACGTGGGTTTTCTCCGGGTGCACCGGTTTCCTCCCCCACTCCAAAGACGTGCAGGTTTGCAGGTTAATTGGCTTCGGTAAAATTGTCAATTATCCCTAGTGTGTAGGATTCTGTTAGTGTCCGGGGCGATCGCTGGTCGGCACTGACTCAGTGGGCCGAAGGGCCTAGTTCCGTGCTGTATCTCTAAAGTCTAAATTAAAGCCACTGATGCTGGAAATCTGAAATGTGAACAGAAAATGCTTGCAGTCCGACATCATCTGTGGAAAGAGAAACGGAGTCACCATTTGTCATTTCGGGTTGAGAACTCTGCCGATGAACTGTCAACTCTTGCCACGGAAAAATGCTGCCTGATTTACTTAACGTCTGCAGCTTTATCCGCTTTTATTCCTGGCTGCTTCAGTTAACAGGAAGCCCTCGCAATAACGGACCTTTAAGTGGCAGATTTTGGTTATAGCGGACCGAGGCTCGCATTGCACCCCCTCCCCCACTCCACCGGCGCCACGTGGCAGGAGCTTCCGGTTGTGGGAGCGGGGGGAGTGAGCAGCGTGAATGTGGTGTGAGTACGGGGCCCGTCTCTGGTGGGTGCACTGCGTGTGGGGGGCCTGAGGCTCTGTGGCTCCCGCGCGTTTAACCCCCCCCCCGCCCCCCCAGTGCCGCGTTTCGTCCCTCTCGTCCCTGGGTTAAACGTTACACCCCTCCCCCGGTTATAGCGGGACAATCGGCAATGACGAATGCCATCCTCACCCCCCTTCCGTTTAGTTATTTTGAGGCCTTACTGTATATTGTTTCAGCCACATCTGATCATCCAATGTTCCTGCGCAGTGAATGCATTGGGACCAGTTCTAAGAAAGTTCAGTGGACTCAATACCTGGAATGAGCGTGATGTTTGGTGGGAAAGGATTAACTGGAGCAGGGGCTTGTGTGAGGAGAAGGCGTTTCATCTTGTGGGTGAATCACGAATTAGGGACAGCTGTTTAAAAATAATGCTTGGCCATGTCCTTCATGTACATTGGCAAGACCAAGTGTTTTTGCCTGACACTTGCGCTCGGTCTGCCAAGACCTGCTCTCTTCCCCATTGCCAACCATTTCAACTCCGCTTCCCATTCCCACACTGACCTTTCTGTCCTGGGCCTCCTCCATTGCCAGAGTGAGGCCACACACAAACAGGAGCAACAGCACCTCATATTCTGTTTGGGTAGCCTACACCCCAATGGTTGAATTGTCCTATTTTAGGTAACTACAATAGCACCCCCTTCTTTCTCTTCCCTCCCACACCCCCACTCAGCTGTGGCCCACCTGGACACGCACCTCTTTCTCCTCTCCCCCTCCCCTTTGAGCTGCATTCCTTCCTCCAACTTCACAATTCACAACTCTTTAGACTTTAGAAATACAGCATAGAAACAGGCCCTTCGGCCCACCGAGTCTGCGCCAACCAGCGGCCACCCCGTACGCTAGTTCTATCCGACACACTAGGGACAACTTAATTTACAGAAGTCAATTAACCTACAAACCTGCACGCTTTGGAGTGTGGGAGGAAACCGGAGCACCCAGAGAAAACCCACAAAGTCGCAGGGAGATGGCACAAACTTTTTGCAGACAGCACCCAAGGCCAGGATTGAACCCTGGGTCTCTGGCGCTGTAAGGCAGCAACTCTACTGCTGTGCCACTGTTCTGCCCGCATCAATTCTTTGTTTTGCATCTCTTTTCATCTCTGGCCTTTGTCCAACCATCTGCCTATATACAGAATATTCCTGACCTGTATCCACCTACTGCCTGCAAAGCTTTGTCACGCCCCTCCAACTTTCTCCTCCCTAACACCTGCTCTCAACCTCCCGCACAATCAGCCTGAAACGTCACCTATCCCTGTTCTCTAGAGATGCTACCTGACCCGCTGCGTTACTCCAGAACGTTGTGTCTTTTTTTGTAAACCAGCATCTGCAGTTCCTTGTTTCTAGATCCTACCGGGTTTGATTGTCCAGACTTTGGCCTCTCTGGGAATGCTCAAATGCACGCAAGGCTGCATGATCATCAAACTAATTATGGCAATTGTTCTCTAAATGCATTTGGCTTCCTTGCTGGGGCCAGGACTGCAGTAGTTTTGTTTAAATTAAGGAGCACAAATGATTGAAAGCCAAAATAAATAGATGTTGTGTGTTGGGAATCAGAAGTTGCTTGGAGTTGGAATGGTTTCTGTCTGAGCAATCAGGCTCCCTTCGAGAGGAGGGAAATACACTGGCAAAGCCAGATAGCTTCTCCTTGAACACAGCTTAACATTTGTTTAATTTAATCAAAAGGAATCTGGTTTTCCTTACCGGAAAAAGGAGCGTTCAGGGCAACCTAGAGCTTGAGAGGATAGACACTAGGAATCTGGCAACATACCTTCTATTATAAAGAGATATTTCAGATGAATTCAGAAATTCCTTTTTGATGCATCCAAGAGCTTTGAGAAATATTTTGAAGGACAAGAGCCCTAAAGAGACCGTTTAGGGATGGCACAGTGGCGCAGCGGTAGAGTTGCTGCCGTGCAGCACCAGAGACCCATGTTCGATCCTGACTTTGGGTGCTGTCTGTATGGAGCTTGTACGTTCTCCCCGTGACCGCGCGGATTTGCCCTGGTTTCCTCAAACATTCCAAAGATGTACAGGCCTGTAGCTTAATTGGCTTTGGTAAAAGATTGTAAATTTCCCCTGGTGCTGGTGTACGGGATGATCGCTGGTAGGGGCAGACTTGGTGGGCCGAAGAGCCTGTTTCTGAGATTCTATATCGGAGACCTTTGAATTATGTTTTAATTAACCTTATTTTACGATGATGTTATATCTTGCACTTTTTTGCTGTATCTTTATCTTTTATCCGCACACTGTGGATGGCTTGACTGGATAGCATGCAAACAATAGCTTTTCACTGAACCTCAGAACATATGACAATCATGAACTAAACTAAACATAGGCATCCGTAAATTTCCCCTAGAGTGTAGGACATAGAACTAGTGTACGGGTGATCGATGGACTCCGACGGCCGAAGGGCCAGCTTCCTCGCTGTATCTCAAAACTCTGCAATGTTGGAAGATAAGTTTCTATACTGCCACAGCGATATGTTTCTCTACTGCCACAGCTTTGTACTGGTCTAAGTTCATTAGTTATAGGTGCAGAAGTAGACCATTCGGCCCATCAAGTCTCCTCTGCCATTCAATCATGTCTGATCTAGCTTACCCTCTCAACCCCATTCACCTGCCTTCTCCCAATAACCCCTAATACCCTCAATCTCCGCAATAAGGAAATCAGTTGACTTGGCTTCCACAACCGTCTGTGGCAATGAACTCTTTGTTTTCAAGAGAGAGTTAGATTTAGCTCTTAGGGCTAACGGAATGAAGTTACTGATTTTGGATGATCAGACATGATCATATTGAATGGCGGTGCTGGCTCAAAGTGCCAAATGGCCTACTCCTGCACCTATATTCTATGTCTGTGTAATTCCACAGATTCACCACCCTCTGACTAAAGACATTCCTCTTCATTGCCTCCCATTATTCTGTGGCGGTGCCCTCTGTGTCTTGGACTCTCCCACTAGTGGAAACATCCTCTCTGCATCCACTCTATGCAGGCCTTTCGTTGTTCGCTAAGTTTCAACGAGATCCCCCCCCCCCCCCCCCCCCCCCATCCTTGTAAACTCCATGTAGTACAAGCCCTGTCCCATCAAGCTGGTGCTAATCAGGGCTCACCCACCATACGTTAAACCTCTAGACAGGGTTGGAAAGTTTGGCTGGTGGTTGGTTTGTACGCCGGCACAGATGTGGGGCCTGATATATGAAGATGAGATTTCTGCCCTGTTTATGGCCGCTTTCAGCTGTAAAGATACATTGTGTGTTCCTGGAAAAGGATAGATTAAACTGGATTATTGAGGCCTTCCTGCCAACAGTTGTGCACAATAGTGATCATTTGGGTCAAGTGCAGCTGAGCCCATGGGACTGTATTCCAACTAGAGTTGTTGGCATGAAGATCTATCAACCGTTGTGGAATCAATGGGGGCTTTGGCCCAGAGATTAACTGTTGCCTGAGTGTTTCTTGTAATTTAAGAATAGTGGTAATTCATTCCTCATTCTTCAGCTGTTTTTCTTTAATTCTTCAAAACAGTTGGTCAGAGATATCTTCTAGCATTGTCGATCATGGAGTCATACAGCTTGGAAACGGGCCCTTCGGCCCAACTTGCCATGCTGACCAACATGCCCCATCTACACTACTCCCACCTGCCTGCGTGTGGCACATATCCCTCTTTCAAGAGAGAGTTAGATTTAGCTTTTAGGCCTAAAGGAATCAAGGGATATGGGGGGAAAAGCTGGAACAGGTTACTGATTTTAGATGATTAGCCATGATCATATTGAATGGTGGTGTTGGCTTGAAGGGCCGAATGGCCTACTCCTACACCTATTTTTCTATGTTTCTAAACCTATCCTACCATGTACCTGTTTCTTAAAATGTTTTGAAAGTCCCTGCCTCAACTACTTGCTCCGGCAGCTCGTTCCACATACCAACCATCCTTTGCGTAAAAAGAAAAGTTGCCCTTTGGGCAACGATTAAATCTTTTAGGATAATTTAGGATATTTAATCCTATTAAATCTTTCCCCCTCACCTTAAACCTATGTGGTCTGGTTCTCGATTTCCCCTACTCTGAATGCGGACACTTTCTGTCGATTCTGCTTTCTCTCCCCCTTGCCTTCTCATCCTTTCACCAATACTCCCCACTCGTCTTCACCCACCCAATGGTCAAGATTTACCCGGCAGGTACAATTTTTCTGCTTCCGTTGGAGAGAAAAATACAATATATATTCGCAGCCCGCACCCAAGCAGCAGGTTTAAAGGTGGTTGTGGCTTGAAACGTTTGGATTTTACGGACAACAATGAAAATCACTGGGTGATGCAACTTGTTGAGCCACTCCCTCACCGCGCCAGAGACCAGGGTTCAATCCTGACCTCGGGTGCTGTCTGCACATTCCCCCTGTGACCGCCTGTGGTTTCTCTGCGTATTCCAGTTCAATCCCACATCCCAGAGACAGGCGGGTCAGTAGATTAATTGGCCTCTGTAACATTTCCTGAAGGTAAAGTTGAGTGCTGGAATTTGGGGAGAGTTGATGAGAATGTGGGAGAATTTCTTTTTTTTAAAATGGGATTAATGTAGGATTAGTGTGAATGGATGACTAATGATCGGTGTGGACTCTGAGCTGAAGAACCAGTTTATGTCTTGCATCTCTCTATGACTTTAAGAAAAAAATCAAAACTTTAAAAAAATAATTATTATAATATCACTGGGATGCATCACATCCTGGTTTGGGAACAACTCCATCCAAGACCACAAGAAATTGCAGATAGTTGTGGACACAGCCCAGACTATCACACAAACCAACCTCCCTTCCAATGACTCATCTACACTTCACGCTGCCTCGGCAAGGCCGGCAACATAATCAAGGACCAGCCTCAACCCCGATCACTCCCTCTTCTCCCCTCTCCTGCTGACGTTGCTTATTTATTATGGAAACTAAAAATTGGTTTGCCAAATGTTGTTTTCCGTAATAAAAAATGCACTATTTTGCCAAAGATGATAATCATAAAACAGCCCTGATCGTAACTAAACATAGAAAGAAAATTCAATTTTAATGCAATTTAAATCAATATAAGATGGCTTTTCTCTGCTGTACAGTTTTGATGGCCAGATTTACATGCCGGCATCGTGTTTGCAAGAGAAAGAAGTGAATGTTCAAAACAGCCCAATGTGCGGTCCAGTGGCACAGCGGTAAAGTTGCTGCTTTACAGCGGCAGAGACCCAGGTTCGATCCTGACTACGGGTGCTGTCTGTACGGAGTTTGTATGTTCTCCCTGTGGCTGCGTTGGTTTTCTCCGGGTACTCCGGTTTCCTCCCACACTCCAAAAGATGTACAGGTTTGCAGGTTAGTTGGCTTCAGTAAAATTGTAACTTGTCCCTCGTGTGTAGGATAGTGCGAGCGCGCGGGGTTATCGCTGGTCGGCGCGGACTCGGCGGGCCAAAGGGCCTAGTTCAACGCTGTATCTCCCAAGTACAGTAAAGCTATGTAACATTAGTCCTTTATCTTAACTGCCTGGTTTGCGGTTGCAAAGGGTCATTTTCATAAACTATAATTACTCAGCTCAAATACGGCTTCCATGTTCCCAACCTCCCAGAGATGGAGCCGGAATGGGTGGATCAAGAAAAATAACAGCGCTCTTAAATGCACAGCTCTTGGGAGGTGGGTTTTATGTGTGCATGACTTTTGGGCACTTAGGTACATGAAGACATGAAAGCATTTAGTATTCTAAACAGTTTTAATTTGCAGGCAAAGGAAATGGATGCATTTGGGATGGGATGTTTGTCCAATTTGCTAACTTGGCAGCCTGAGGAAAGGCCCTTTTAATCCTGGTTGCTCAGCTGTGTGCTAAATAGCTGTGGTTTAAGTTTAGTTTAGTTTGGAGATGGGGTGTGGAAACAGGTCCTGCAGCAAAGACGTCCACGCCAACCACCGATCGCCCGCTCACACGACTTCTATGCTATCCCACTTTCTCATCCATTCCCTATAGATTATGGGCAATTTTGCAGAGGCCATTTACCCTGTAAACCCAAAAGGCCACTAAAGCGCTGGAGTAACTCAGCAGGGCAGGCAGGCAGGATCTCTGGAGATGGATAGGTGACATATCAGCACTCAACCCAAAACACCACCTATCTATCCACGCTCTCCAGAGATGCTGCCTGCCCCACTGAGTTAGTTACTCCAGCACTTCATGTCAGCTTGTGTATTAACCAGCACCTGCAGTTCCTTGTTTCTAACCTGCAAACCTGCTGGTCTTTGGGGTGCAGGAAGAATCCTGGTGGTACCCACATGGTTTCCGGGAGAACATGCAAACTCTGCACAGTGATCCAGGTCAAAGCCTGGACTCTGGAGCTGTGAGGCAGTGGCTCCACCACCAGCGGTGCCACTCCTGCCCAGGTTTTATTATCTACTCTAGGCTATGAAGTGGGGATATAGTTCAGACACTGCAGACCCGTTCGGTAAGCCTAGAGGGTTGACAGCGGCCCATGGAACCTGAGCTTAGTTTGGTTTAGAATGCAGCGTGGAAACAGGCGCTTCAGCCCACCGAGTCCATGACCACCAGTGATCACCCATACACTAGTTCTATCCTACACACCAGGGACAGTTTCCAGAAGCCCTTTCACCTGCAAACCTGAACGTCTTTGGAATGTGGGAGGAAACGAGAGCATCCGGGGGAAAACCCACATGGTCACGGGGAGAACCTTCCAACTCCATACAGACAGCACCACTCGTCAGGATCGAACTCTGCTCTCTGCGCTGTAAGGCAGCGACTCTACTGCTGCGCCACTGTGCCGGCAGTCGTGTCTGTAGAATACTGAGCATCTTATGTTACATGCGTCACTGCCTTCGAGAAGGAGATGAGGAGGAATTTCTTTAGTCAGAGGGTGGTGAATCTGTGGAATTCATTGCCCCAGGCGCCTGTGGTGGCCAAGTCAATGGATATTTTTAAGGTGGGGAGTGACAGATTCTTCATTGGTAAAGGTGTCTGGGGGATATGGGGAGAAGGCAGGATATTGGGGTGGAGATGGAAAGAGATTGATCGGCCATGATTCCAGCAGTCGGTGTTAGCCAGTGCCATCCTCTTTGCTGCTGGGGCAGCTGGGCGAAGGCCGCGGACGTCAATAGGATCAACAAACTCATCAGGAACGCTGGCTCCGTCCTGGGGGCGGGGTTGGATTCATGGGAGGGGGTCTTGGAGGGGAGGATGCTCTTCAAACTGCGGAGCATCTTGGACAATACAGCTCACCCCCTCCATGACCCACCGGTCAACCTGAGGAGCACCTTCAGCAACAGACTGGTTCCATCAAGATGCAGCACAGAACACCACAGGAGATCCTTCTTCCCTGTGGCTATCAAACTGTACAACCCCTCCCCTTCTGTCGTGGGGTAGACTGTGTCTCCCCCCTCCCCAATCTTTGCACATCCCCACTCCTTGTCATTTTAATTTCATGTTTCATGTATTTTGTGTTTCTATGACTTTTGGCATATCAGTTTCCCTCCTGTAATAAGTAAAGTTCCATTGTACCTTATCGTATGAACTTCAGTAGGGGTGCCAGCATTTCGCGTCCTAGTGATGTGGATCAAGGAATAGAGAAATGTTATTAAGATGGTGGCAATTTAGAAGGCGCAGCAATTGGTAAGGATGGAGGAACATTGCTAAATGGTAAAGATAATGATGATAGACTTCAGTAAAGGGGACCCGGCAGGAGGGGGGGGGGGCATAGAGAATGAAGGGGGACCCAGTGGTTGGGGGGGGGGGGGGTGCGCCAAAAACGGAGGGGTGGGCCTGCTGCCACTGTGGTGGCAGGCAGTAGATAGGACTGTTCAGTACTTTAATCACTTTGTCGGCACCAAAACGTGGTGACACCCGTGTAGTGCCTGGGTGACGTCTGCCACATGATTTTACCGGGTTGTACCTCGCTGTGCCTAATGTACATGTGGCAATAAAAGTACCATAGGATCATTGTGCAATATCTGCGTTGAATCCAAGAATGTCAAAATGAGCATGTGTTTGCGTATTTGCAGAGGAGGGAAGGGATTCGGGTGCGAATGAGTCACGGACACTCGTGAACAGGAGCAAACATTGAGGGTGGAGCTGATAAACAAACGCCTCGTTGGTTTTGATGTCGGGAGTGGGATGGTTGGAATTGACTAGGGGGTGGCTCAGTTTTAATTGAGGCAGGAGCAGGCCATGTGCCTCCTCAAATGTGACGTTTCCTCCCACACTCCAAAGACGTACAGGTTTTCTGGTTCATTGGCTCGGTATAAATGTAAATTGTCCCTAGTGTGTGTAGATAATGATAATGTACGGGGATTGCTGGTCGAAGGCCGAAGGGCCTGTTTTGGAGCTCTATCTCTAAACTAAACTAAACTGATTTGATGGGGTTAATACAGAGGCGCTAGTTCCTATGTGAAAGTGTTGACACATCTTTAGAAGGTCTAACCGTTGAGAAGGAAGTGTACCTAGAAATCCAGATACCGATAGGAAATGTATAGCAGGAAGACAGAGCTCTCTGTTCTTGTTGCCTCGGATCCAAAGTGAGCTGTTTTATTTCTCCTGCCATTTTTCAGAGCACGGGTTAGAATTCTGCTCCGTTTCATGTCGAAGTTTAAATTGGAAGAAGTTGGAAGCTTAAGTTTCAAATCAATGCGACAATTAATTGGTTCTGGCACGTTGGATTTGGAAGTAGAAACGTGGAAAAGTCAAAGCATCGTAATCGCAATCCGTTGGCTCGGTGAAGATGATAAAAATAATGACTTGCTTATGTACACGGCAATGTTCTATGTCAGGACATCTCACACTGTTTAACAGCTGAATTTGTGTGCATAAATTCTTCCAAGAGACAATGTGAAACTGATCATGTAATCTGTTTTTCGTGTTCTGGTCGGGGGACAAATATTAGCCACAATATCTAATATACGGTGGCGCAGTGGTAGAGTTGCTGCCTTACACTGCCAGAGACCCAGATTCGATCCTGACTACGGGTGCTGTCTGTAAGGAGTTTGTACGTTCTCCTCATGACCTCGTGGGTTTTCTCCGGGTGCTCTGGTTTCTTCCCACACTCCAAAGACGTACAGGTTTGTAGGATAATTGGCTTCAGTAAAAATTGTAAATTGTCCCTAGTGTGTAGGATAGTGCTAGTGTATGAGGATTACTGGTTGGCGCAGACTTGGTGGGCCTAATCTCTAAAGTAAATATATCCTGTGCTCTTCAAACCGACAGCCTTGAGAATGAATGATTGAAAGATACAACATGGAAGCAGGCCATTTAGCCCACCGACTCCATGCCAACCATGGATCACCTTTCACACTTGCTCGACGTTATCCCACTATTGCATCCACTCCATGTACACAGGGGCCAATTAACCTACGAACCTTTACCTCTGTGGTCACCAGGGGAACGTGGAAACTCCATGAACCCAGCACCTGTGGTCAGGATTGAGCTCGGGAGTCTGGTGCTGTGAGGCAACAGCTCTGAGTTATTGTGCCGCCCTTTCATAGAAAGAATAAATGACATAATATATTAAAGTTATTTGATATTCAAGGGAAGCCGTGCTTCAGTTCAGTTTCTCATCCAGAACCTGCCCTTCCAGAAGGAAAGAACTCCCTTGTGATTGAATGTTTTTTTTTAAAAACACCTGGGATATATTTTCCATGAGAAGTATCAACATCCACCATAGATATACAAGATGGCACTGAAGCCAGGTGACTCTCTGTGTGCGGGTCCCAGAAGTCGATCTGCGATCGCTCATTACGTTCACTCCACTCTTATAACTCTCTTTTCCAACATCAGCATTTCGTGCGTTACGCCCTTTATGATGAGCATTTGATGGCACAGGGCCTGTACTCGCAGAGTTCGGAAGGATGAGGGTAAACCTCATTGAAACCTACCGAATAGCGAAAGCCCTGAATAGAGCGAATGTGGAGAGGATGTTTCCACTGGTGGGAGAGTCCAAGACCAGAGGCCACAGCGTCAGGGTAAAAGATGTGCCTTTAGAAAAGAGATGAGGAGGAATTTCTTGAGTCAGAGGGTGGTAAATCTGTGGAATTCATTGACACAGAAGGCTGTGAAGGCCAAGTCATTGGGTAATTTTAAGGCAAAGGTTGACAGATTCATGATTAGAATTGTGTCAGGGGTTATGGGGAGAAGGCAGGAAAATGAAGTTGAGAAGGAAAGATAGATCAGCCATGATTGAATGTCGGAGTAGACGATGGGTGGAATGGCCTAATCCTGCTTCTGGAACGTAAGAACTTCTGAACTAATGAACTTTATGCCGCATCTGTACACTGGGCGGGCGGCTTGATTGTAATCAGGTATTGTCATTTTGCTAATTGGATAGCACGCAACAAAAAAGCTTTTCACTCTACTTTGGTACACACGACAATAGCAAACTAAACTAATTAAATGATGTGACGCCTGTTCTTTCATTCTCCTGCAGCTTGCAGGCAGGTGACCTTATTGCCTTGTCCTTATCCATCTGTTTTCAGTAGCGCTGTTGAGATATGGGAAGCTAATTTATGGACATGACCCAGCGAGCTTCTTTTTTTTATCAGCTCCATTCCGCTTGCTTCCACTTGCGTATAAATAGCAGAGTTGGGGAACGCTGCTCATGTGCTGGGGATGTTCAAGTGAAGTAATCGGCACGCAGCTCTGTAAGTGAGGGAACTGCATTAATACAGATAGACTTTCTTATGCAATGTAGGTCTTGTATTCCAAAGCTCATAGACCAGACTCACTCTTAGGGCGGCATGGTGACACAGTGGTAGAGTTACTGCCTTATAGCGCCAGAGACCCGGGTTCGATCCTGACAACGGGTGCTGTCTGCAAGGAGTTTGTACGTTCTCCCCGTGAATGCCTGGGCTTTCCCTGGGTGCTCCGGTTTCCTCCCGCACTCTAAAGACGTGCAGGTTTGTTGGTTAATTGGCTTAGTTAAAATTGTAAACTGTCCGTAGTGTGTGTAGATAGTGCCAGTGTACAGGGATTGCACGTCGGCGTGGACTCAGTGGGCCGAAGGGCCTGTTTCCGCGCTGTGCCACAGTCTGCCCCTTTGGCAAAACAGTTGGGAGTTTAAATGAAAGTTAAAATACTGCTTGATAGAAATGAGTGTGTGCCTTTCCTTCAAGCAGATAGCAGCACCAGTGGAAGGCTGTTGCATTACACACTGGGCCCCAAGATGATTGCAGCTTGCGTATTCTGGAGTTCTCCTTGACCAAATCACCAGGGGTCACCGGGTTTGATGTAGAAACGAGGAACTGAAGATGCTGGATTAATGAAAGGTCGGAATTGGGGTCCCGACCTGAAACATCATCCATCCGTGTCCTCCAGAGATGCTGCCTGACCCACTGAGTTACTCCAACACTTTGTGTTTTTCACGGAGTCTGACGTGTGCTTTCTGTGTGGGATTGTATGGGTTAAGTTCACTGAAGCAATATCTATCTGGTGCAATCAGTATAGTGTAGTAATGATATATATTTAAATGAATTGTCCCATTTTTGGTACTTTAACAGCAGCACAGTGAATGCGTCTTGCTAAAACTTATTTGCTCTTCTTCTGCAGAACAAGCTCCACCTGGCAGCCGGCCCCGGGCACCAAGGCATCGATGCTGGTGAAAGTGGACAGTGGGACGAGCTCGGTTTCCTCGCACGGCTCCGCACCTCAGCCACAGAGCTCCCCATCAGTCTCCGTGCAGAAGGTCCACGTGGCCCAGGCTCCGGCCCAGCAGGCTGGCTGCGCCCAGCCGGGGGGCAAGGTTCCTTCCCCCCTCGAGGCCAAGCCGTCCCTGCACCTGAAGAAGACAGAGAACGGGGGCTTCTGCCTGGTGCTGGCGAATGGCCCGGCGCACCAGACCCCCCACAAGACCCAGCCTGGGCAAAGCCAGCCGCTGTCTCCAAGGTGCGCCTCTGGCGCTCCCATTTACGATGAGCCTCCCATCGAGTCGCCCATCTACGACGAGCCTCCGATGGAGGTGGAGCCGGAGGGAGCATCTCGCGGTAAAGCCGCAGCCCCGAAGGTGGGCGGACAAGCGGGGCAGAGAGGGCCGGCAAAGCTGCTTCACAACTCGGGCGTCAATAAACACGCCAGGAATCCGTCCACCACTGAGTATAGCCCGGCAGGGAGAGAGTACATCAAGCAGATGGTCAACATTGACCCGGCCTCCAAACAGGCCTCGTCTCCAAATGGGACGTGCGACAGTGCTGGGAGAGCCCTCGCCGGTCATCTGTTGGCCAAGGACAGTAACAAGCAGCAGTGGAAGATCCTGGACATGAACTCGCTGAAAAGTAACGAGGTGCACAGCCGGCAGAGCAGCTTGCAGTCGCACGAGTACCCCACCTCGGTGATCAGCCACCAGGATTCGGGCTACTCCACCGGCCCCTCCCCCAGCCTGCGGAGGAGGAAGGGCAGGAGAACGGCGGTGGGCCAGGTCCGGCCCGGCTCCCTGGGCAGTAGCAGCGAGCTGAACATCCTGAACGAGAAGCTGATGGCGGAGATGCGGGCGGTGGTGGGCCGGGCGGTGGAGATCCGGGGCAGCCAGGCCAGCCTGAACGCCGACATCGCCGAGAGCTGCATCCTGGCCGACATCCACAAGATCCGCCTGCAGTCCGAGGGCCGGCACCTGCGGCAGTACGCCAGCCACGGCTCCAAGGACAACATCGCGGCCAGCACCAGGTCCCTGCACAAACTGGGCGCCGACATCCGGGCCTCGGTCGACAGCCAGTTGTCAACCCGACAGGAGGTGGTCCGGCAGAAGAGGACATTTGAGAAGGTGGATTTTTCCAGCAACTCGTTGGAAAGAAGCATCACCAGCCAGATTAGCCTTTCTTTACCGAGCCCTGTCCGGAACACGCAGCAGGTAAGAACTGTAGAAACAAGGACCTGCAGATGTAAAAAATAAAGACACAAACTGCAGGAGTAAACAACAGATCGACACAAAAAGCTGGAGTAACTCAGCGGGACAGGCAGCATCTCTGGAGAGAAAGAATGGGTGACGTTTTGGGTCGAGATTTTGGGTTGATCTATCTTTCCCTCTCAATCCCACCCTCCTGCCTTCTCCCCATACACCCTGACACCTTTACCAATCAAGAATCTGTGAATCTCCGCCTTAAAGATTACCCAATGACCTGGCCTCCACAGCCGTCTGTGGCAATGAATTCAACAGATTCACCACCCTTTGACAAGAAATTCGTCCTCATCTCCTTTCTAAAGGTGTGTCCTTTGATTCTGAGGCTGTGCCCTCAGGTCCTAGATTCTCCACGTGGAAACATCCTCTCCACATCCACTCTAACCAAGCCTTTCCCTATTCAGTAAGTTTCAATGAGGTCTCCCCTCAACCTTCAAAACTCCAGCGAGTACAGGCCCAGTGCCATCAAATGCTCTTAATCTTTAAGTAAACTCTATATTCTGTTTTCCTTTAATTCCCTGCTCACTGGCCCGTACTCTCAGACCTCCAACCAAGAGAGATTGATTGTAAGACTCCTAAAAATAGTACCGAGGGTGAATCAGAAGCCAAGACACAAGGACCTGCGAGCAGGCATTGGTCATTTAGATATTCACTGTGGAAAGCAAAAAAAGGGGTGGTCTTGATCCCAATAGCCTTGGAGAGTTCCCAACGGAGGAATAATTTCCTCTGGGCATTTCTGTGGGCCAATTAGTCAGGCATGGGAATGGGAGAGATCAATGCATTCCCAGCTGCTGGAGCCTGCCAGCGTTTGAGGGGGAATGTGCAGCGATTGATGGGCTTGAAATGGGTGAGCAGATACGCAGAATTCCTCAGAATAATGTGGACTGTTTTGTTTAAAATCGTAAAAACTGCAAATCTCCGTCCTAATTATGTTGACAAGAGCAGCATGAACTGAATTAAATTCAAAAGGAACGTGGTTTAGAATGTTTTTCCCGTGCCAAATTTGCGGTTTCTTCATGCGTTTGATTGTGGTGACTGATTTCACGTCTCTTTCAGGTGATGCTGGGGTGGGGGGGGGGGGGGGAGGGGAGCGGTGGTGAGAGAGAAGAAAGAGAGGACATTGGGTTAGGGCAGAGGATTTTGAGGAGAGGTTAGGGCAAAGTGTCCTTACACAGTGTGAGTTTGTAATATGCAATTGTCTATCGCAAACTCAAACATTTAGTTTCTCAGCTTACTAATGGAGGCACAAAGTGCTGGGGTAGCTCAGCGGGTCAGGCAGCATCTCTGGAGAACGTGGATGGGCGACGTATCGGGTCGGGACCCGTCCTTCCTGTGCCTTGTGATTTGTACAGTTTTCAACTGAGCCAATCTAGAATAAATGAGTGTCTATTAATATTTATATGTAGATACAAGGAGCTGCAGTTGCTGGTTTTACAAAAAAGACACAAAGTGCTGGAGTAACTCAGCGGGTCAGGCAGCATCTGTGGAGGACGATAGCCATACGAGCCCTTTTGTCAGAGAAGATCAGGTGTTGATTTGGGGGAATAAAAACTCATGCCAGCCCCGTGAATGTAGAGGCCAATTGTCTGAAGAAGGGTCTCGACCCGAAACGTCGCCCATTCCTTCTCTCCAGAGATGCTGCCTGTCCCGCTGAGTTACTCCAGCTTTTTGTGTCTATCTTCGGCCATTTAGAGAGATTGGCGCGCTCAGGGTTGGCTGCGGGGGGCACCCCGGGGGCATGAAGGTTGAAGGAGGGAGATGGCGCTTCGAGTGATGACCAGATGGAGGCGATGACTGCCACAGACCCTTGTTACCAGCTGCGGCTACACCCAAACCTGGAGACTCTTGCACATAGACTCAGTGGGCTATTTCTTGCATTATGTGCAAGATAACTGGGTACTGTACCAATGTATGGTGGCGGTAGAGTTGCTGCCTTACACAGTCCCTGGTTCAATCCTGACTGTGGGTACTGTCTGTACATAGTTTGTACATTCCCCCCGTGACCACATGGGTTTGTAGGTTAATTGGCTTTGTTAAAATTGTAAATTGTCCCTAGTGTGCGGAATAATGCTGGTGTACAGGGTGATCGCTGGTCGGTGTGGACTCGGTGTGCTGAAGGGCCTATTTCCGCGCAGTATCTTTGAACTAAACTAATCTAAACTATGGCAATGATCTCACTGATCAGGACCTTGGCTGAATACCAGAGATTGAAACATGAATCAAAATTAACAGTCTGAATGGCCCAGGCCACATCATAAAGACATGAGGACTCTTTGTCTGTCCTACGGTTCAACCGAATCAAGGCCGACCTGCATCACAAGCCCGCTTTCTATGCCAGTCCCCATATCCCTTGGTTGGCATCCAATAGTTTAGTTTAAGTGGGAGATCAGGACTGAATCTGGGTGTCCTGCGCTGCGAGGCAGCAGCACTAACATCTTCCCCATGAGCCACCGATTCTTAAAAGTGAACAGGTACTGCATGCCGATGAACAAATGCGATTGGTTAGTGGTCCGTGTAAAATACTGGCATTCATTGCAAACTGTGGCCAACAAGTGTTATCAGTTTGACTTAGTTTATTCTAAAGATAGTTGCGTGCTATGCAGTCAGCGATTAAAACTATACATGATTACACATAAGCTATCCACGTGTGCAGATGCGGGATAAAGAGAATAACGTCAGTGCAAGGTAAAGTCTGATAAAAGGGAGTCGGAGGGACCACAATGAGGTAGATGGGAGTGTTTAAGAAGGAACTGCAGACGCTGGAAAATCAAAGGTAGACAAAAATGCTGGAGAAACTCAGTGGGAGAGGGGGGTGGAAGATTGCAACCTTCACGTGGTCCGCCCTGTTTCGACTAATGTAATCAACTCGACATGCACAAGCAGAAGATCAAATAGAGGTGGCCACACGAAAGAAGAAGAAGAAACGGGTGCAGCAGCATCTATGGAGCAAAGGAAATAGGCAACGTTTCGGGCCGAGACCCTTCTGAAGAAGACTGAAGAAGGGTTTCGGCCCGAAACGTTGCCTATTTCCGAGGTAGATGGGAGGTTAGGACTGCTCTCCAGTTAGTGATAGGGTGGTTCAGTTGCTTGACAACAGATGGGAAGAAACTCCCTGAATTCGAGGTGTACAAATTCACACAATTCATACCTCTAGCCTGAGGGGAGAAGCGGGAGTGACCAGGGTGAGACCAGTCCTTGATTATGCTGGTGACCTTGCCGAGGCAGCTTGGAGTTTAGATCATAATCATCATCATCATCATAATCATACTGTATTAGCCAAGTATGTTTTGCAACATATGAGGAATTTGATTTGCCATAGAGTCATACCAATAAAAAGTAACTAAACACACAAAATACATTTTAACATGAACATCCACCACAGCAACTCCTCCACATTCCTCACTGTGATGGAGGGCGAGAAAAAAAGTTCAATCTCTTCCCTTCTTTGGGGGCCTCGAGCCTTCAGTTGACGGGACAATCTCAGCTCTGCCGCGCCGGGCGATCGGACCCAGGGTCGGGGCCAGTCGAACCTCTTGCGGCTGTGGAGCTTCCTGACATTGGTGTCTGCCCGAGACTGCGAGCTCCTCGATGGTGAAATCCGCAGGCTGTATTTGGAGCGTCGATCCCAGGCAAGGTATCGCAGGCTCCGATGGTGATTCCATGGCCCCGCGGTGGGGCTCAAAGTCAGTCTCGAGCAAGGCTGCCAGCTCCATGATGTTAGGCCGCAGAGCGACCGGAGATACGATCCGGAATACAATCGCAAGGTAAGAGATTGAGAAAAAGGTTTTTCCCGGACCCCCTCCCACATCCCCCACATAAAACAAACCAGAGAACATTAACACATACTTTTTAAAACACACTAAAAATAACAAAAAAGACGAAAAGACAGACAGACCATTGGCGAGGCTGCCATGGCTGACGGCGCCACCCGGTGGATGGAGTCGATGGAAGGGAGGTTGGTTTTGTGTGATGGTCTGGGCAACATCCACAACTGTCTGCAATTTCTTGTGGTCTTAGATGGACAATTCCCTAACCGTGCTGTGATGTATCCCGATAAAATGCTTTCTACGGCGCATCTGTAGAAGTTGGAGAGAGTTGTTGGGGATCAGAACAATACGGCACAGAAACGGGCCCTTCGGCCCACGATGTTTGTGCCAGACATGATGTCAAGTTAGACTGATCTCATCCGATTGTACATGATGCATGTCCCTCTATTCCCTACACTTCCATGCACCCTATACAATAACCAATCAATAACCCCCGGCAGTGAAACCCCAAGGTATGCAAGCCTCTGAGAAAAACAACTTCTCCCCATCTTCATCCTAAATGATGCTGGGATTATGCTCCTGTTTTTCTTATCCATCCACTCAGAATCTTGTACATCTCAAGCACAGAGAGGGAAAGAGAGAAAATGCTTTAATTATCTTAACTGTATTGAGTACAGGATGTGTGGTAAATTCAGCATCTAACAATATTAATCCCTCAGCCAACAGCCCTGAACGATGATTATCTGGTAATTAATATAATTGCATTGTGTGGGAGCCTACGATGTACATTTTATCAGGCGAGGGGATTGAGGTACAGAGTTGAGGTACAGCATATTTGACGGAGCAGGCTTGAGGGGCTGAATAGCCACCACTGTTCCCACGTTGTGTCTGTATTGTTTGTTTTGTTGCTGATTGTGCAGCGGTGGAGTCGCTGATTCACAGTGCCAGGATCGATCCTGACTACAGGTGCTGTCTGTACGGAGTTTGTACGTTCTCCCTGTGACCATGTGGGTTTTCTCTGGGTGCTCCGGCTTCCTCCCACACTCCAAAGACATGCAGGTTTGTAGGGTAATGGGCTTCTGTGAATTGGCCCAAGTCTGTGGGATGGAACTAGTGTACAAGTGTGGTCGCTGGCCGGTGCGGACTCGGTGGGCCGAAGTGTCCGTTTCCATGTTGCATCTTTAAACGAAAAACTAAACTAAATTTGTAAAGTGTCAAATTATTCCTTGTGGGTAGGATAGTGCTGGTGTAACAGCTGATCACTGGTTAGTGTGGACTCGACGGGCGGAAGGGACTGTTTCTGCGCTGTATCTCTAAAGTCTAAAGTTTAAATGTATGGAATAGTCAAGACTTGGTTAATTCAGCCCTGCTAATATTAATGCAAGCGTTTATGTGTTCCATGATACAGACGTAACCAATTAATGAATATATTATTTTGCTCTCACTTCCAGATCCAGAATGCAGGCAGCAACGTTAAACTTAACTCGGGTGGACAGACTTGCACCGTAGGCTATCATTTTCCTTACACTACTTTACGTAAACCGCTTGCAGCGAAGAGCATGGAAGACTGGGCGGCCAAGCACCTGAACATGCACACCCGGGGCATCTTCCGACGCAGGTTGTCCATCGCCAACATGCTCTCCTGGGTCGGAGGGTCCATCAAGAAGCCCATGTTGGTCACCAGCGACCGGGTCATCAAGAAGGACGCCTGCGAGCTCTTCAAGATGGTGCAGATGTACATGGGGGACAGGCAGACGCGCATGGAGAGGGTTCCCATTGCCCTCATGATAGTCACCAAGTGCTGGACCATGCAGGGCGTCCGAGACGAACTTTACATCCAGCTGTGCAGACAGACGACGGACAACCTCTGCTACCAAAGTCTGGCCAGTGGCTGGGAACTCATGGCCATCTGTTTAGCCTTTTTCTCCCCGTCACCCAAATTTCAATCTTACCTGGAGGGTTACATCTATCGACACACCGACATTGCTAATGATGTGAAAAGTATGTGAGCATGCAATCTTCCTTTTTTTTATTTTTTAAAGATGATTATTTGAATTTAGGGCAGCACGGTGGTGCATCCGGTACAGCCACTGCCTCACGGCACCAGAGACCGGAACCCGGATTCGATCTTGACCTTGGGTGCCATCTGTGTAGGGTTTGAACTTGGTGATATGGTTTCCTCCCACTCCCCAAAGATGTGCGGGTCACAGATTAATTGGCCCTCTGTAAAATTCGCCCCCCTCCCCAGTGTGTAGGAAGTGGATGAGAAAGTGGGTAACATAGTTTTAACATTATACGTTTAGAGATACAATGCAGAAACAGGCCCTTTGACTCACCGAAGCTAGACACAAAGAGCTGGAGTGGCTCAGAGTGACAGGCAGCAGCTCTGGAGAGGAGGAATGGGTGACGTTTTGGGTCTTGACCTGAAACGTCACCCATGCCTTCTCTCCAGAGCTGCTGTCTGTCCCGCTGAGTTACTCCAGCTTTTTGAGTCTATCTTCAGTTTAAACCAGCATCTGCAGTTCCTTCTTACACCTTTGATTCACTGAGTCAGTGCTGGCCATCGATCCCCGTGCACTAGCACTATCCAACACGCTTGTGACAAGTTACAATTTTTACCGAATTTTAACCTACAAACTTGTCGATACATCTTTGGAGTGTGGGAGGAAACCAGAGCACCTGGAGAAAACGCATGTGGTCACGGGGATAACGTACAAACTCCACACAGACAGTGCCAGTAGTAAGGATCGAACCCGGATCTCAGGCCCGTACCTGTATGGCAGCAACTCCACCGTTGCGCCACCGTGAGTGAAAGATGATCAATGGTCGGCATGGACTCAATAGACCGAAGGGCCTCTTTCCATGCTATATCTCTGAACCAAACTAAATTAAAAATTAAGCATTTCTTTACTTTTAATGTGGGTATGGTCTGATTGAATTTTGATTGAAAGATTAAGCATGGAAACAGCCCCTTCAGCCTATCCAGTCCTGGCCAGCCATCGGTCACCTGTTCACACTGGCTGCATGTAATCCCACTTTCTCATCCACTCCCTACACCCTGGGGATAATTTACAGAGGCCAAACTAACCTACAAACCTGCAAGTCTTTGGGATGTAAAGTGTGTCCCTGTTGCGTAACTAGTTCAAAGGATTTATGATGTGAATGTGGCTTTGCCACTGATTTTCTTTTTACCAAGAGTGTGTTGGCATGGCAACGGGCTGAATGAAGGCTCACAAGTCACCCCAGGATCGTGCAATCTGGGTTTAATAACAGAGAAGGTAGTTAGCCTGCGTGACACTCCGTTAGACAAAGAGCACCTCTCCTTCATGGTTAGAAAGCACGATGCAGTGCTGGCATACGTTCATGAGTTCTAGGAGCAGAAATAGGCCATTCGGCCCATCTAGTTACTCTGCCATTTAATCATGGCTGATCTATCTTTTCCTCTCGACCCCATTTTGCAGCCTTCTCCCCATCCACAGTGTACAGATACAGGATAAAGTTCATTCGTTCAGAAGTTCTTAAGATCGAGGAGTAGAATTAGGTCATTCGGCCCACCCAGTCTACTCCCACATTCAATCATGGCTGATCTACCTTCCCCTCTCAACCCCATTCTCCTGCCTTCTCCCCATAACTCCTGGCACCCGTACTAATCAAGAACCTGTCAATCTCTGCCTTAAAAATATCCATTGACTTGGCCTCCACAGCCGTCTGTGGCAATGAATTCCACAGATTCACCAATCTGACTCGAGAAATTCCTCCTCATCTCCTTTCTAAAGGAACATCCTTTTATCCTGCGGCTCTGCCCTCTGGTCCTAGACTGCCGCACTAGTGGATACATTCTTTCCACATCCACTCTATTCAGGTGTAAATATTCCTCCATTTGAAGTTGTTCTATCATTGTTTATTCATGGTTGATCTACATTGTAACTCCATCCACCTTTCCTGGTTCCTAAAACCATATGTCCCATATCCCTCTAACTCTTTCCTCTCCATGTACCTGTCCAAGTGTATTCTATATGTTGTTATAGAACAACACCTCAACTACCTCCTTTGGCAGCTCCTTTCATTTGCCCACCACGTCCTGAGTGAAAATGTGGCCCCTCGGGTTTCCGTTAAATCTTTCTCCTCTCACTTTAAACCTGTGACCTCTGGTTTTTGATTCCCCTACTCTGGATAAAAGACTGGATATTCAACCCTCTCTATTCCCCTCATGTTTTTATATATCTCTATAAGATCACTCCTGATCCTCCTGTGCTCCAAGGTATAAAGCCCTAGCCTGCATGCATTATCTGTCTGCTGACCGGTTAGCACGCAACAAAAGCTTTTCAATGTGACAATGAACTGAACTAAAACTAAACTGCCCAACCTCTCCCGATAGCTCAGGTCCTCGAATCCAGGCAACATCCTTGTGAATATTCTCTGCGCTTTTTCCAGCTTATAACAAGGTGACCTGTGTAATATGAGGCCTAAACCTCTCGCATTGTTTTAAAAAAAAACAATTCATTAAATCCATGAGGGATGATGATTTGTCATCCTTTTATCTGGTTTGGTCTGAGCATGATTTCAGATCCACTATAATGTAGCTGATTGTTAATCTTTCTCCAAGGTGACCCAGCAATCTGCATTCTAGGAGAAGGTAGAATGTTTTAAACCAGGGGTGAGGAACCCTTTCATGTTGGAATGTCGCATTGTTAACTATCATCTAATAAGGCCGCACCCAAGAAACTTCAATTAGACATTTCAAAATGTACATTATTTTATTAAAATACCCCTCAAGACTTACTAATGTTTTAATTGTGGCCGTCAGTCGGGGAGGATTATTTAGTTTAATCTTCTTTTACTCTTTGGTATTTTAAATATGTTCATTTTAAGATTAAAATAAAAATAATAAAAGACGAACAAAAACATATTAATAATAATAAAAAGAGTTGTTGTACAAAATTTGGATTCATTCAAAAGGCCGCACTTAATGGTCTTAAGGCCGCAGGTTCCCCACCCCTGCTTTAAACAATGACAGAGATAGAGTTATACCAAGTAAGGTAGGGCAATGTCCAATACACCTCAACCCCTTTGCAGGCTTGGACTTTGTTTATGGAGCTGATGTGCTACAATGCTGAGAACGATATCCTGCACTCTGTAACCCTCTCCTTCACTCTACCTACTTACTGTACTAGAGTTTGGCTTGATTGTGAAGATAGACACAAAAAGCTGGAGTAACTCAGCGGGACAGGCAGCATCTCTGGTGTCGAGACCCTTCCTCAGACTGGCGTGATTGTATTGTAGACATGCCAGGGTACTAGCCGATTCACCTCGACCTCATTGCCGACGTTGGCCTTTGTCTCTGGAACTGATGCGCTACAATGCTGAGAACTATATTCTGTGTCTTTTCCGCTTGCTCTATATATTGCACTTCAAATGTATTATATATAGTATCATATTGGATAGTACACAAAACAAAGCTTTTCACCCGACACATGACAATAGTAATGTTTTACTGTTATTACAATACTAAACCTAAACTTGCAAACTAGCTTTTCGGCCAAACTCGGACTGAGGTCTCCATTAGAGCTAATCCCACGTACCTGCATTTGGCCCGTATCTCTCGAAACTTCCGATCCACATAGTTGTCCAAATATGTTGTAAGTGGATCCTCTCTGCCTGCTTGTTCCATTAACGCTCTACTCTCTGTGTGGAAAGTGGTGCCCCTCAGCTACCCAATAAATCTTTCCACTCTCACCTGGGGGGGGGGAAGACTGACCATTCACCTTATCTATGGCCCTCCCGACATGAATACCTCTATAATGTCACCTCCCTGGTCCACCTGTCACCATATAACACAAACCTTCTAGTCCTGGTAACACCCTTGTGAATCCTCTCTGCACCCGTACCAGCTCAATTACATCAATGCCCAGATTCCATGAACAAATATATATTTTTTATAAACCAGTGCATCATGAACTCTTTCTATCCACCTTTGCCTCATTCAATACAATAGAATAACAAATAGTTTATCCACCGATAGACACAAAGTGCTGGAGCTACTCAGCGGGTCAAGCAGCATCTCTGGAGAAAATGGATGGGTGACGATTGGGGTCAAAACCCTGCTTCAGACTCTCTTCCATTCTCTGTCACACGTCCCTTTTCTCCAAAGACGCTGCCTGACCCGCTGAGTCACTCCAGCACTCTGTATCTATCTTTGGGATCTATTTATTTATTTAATTCTTTATTTCGAACAGAATAAAAAGCAAGTGTGAAACAGCATACAAAAAACAAAACAAGAACATTTATAAATGTCATAAACAGTATCTATAAATAAATTAAATCGTATTGTGTCCAAAAAGGTAGAAGCCAAACCTTACTAATTCCCACCCCTTATTCAACTGCTTATAACCATATAACCATATAACAATTACAGCACGGAAACAGGCCATCTCGGCCCTTCAAGTCCGTGCCGAACAACTTTTTTCCCTTAGTCCCACCTGCCTGCACTCATACCATAACCCTCCATACCCTTCTCATCCATATGCCTATCCAATTTATTTTTAAATGATACCAACGAACCTGCCGCCACCACTTCCACTGGAAGCTCATTCCACACCGCTACCACTCTCTGAGTAAAGAAGTTCCCCCTCATGTTACCCCTAAACCTCTGTCCCTTAATTCTAAAGTCATGTCCTCTTGTTTGAATCTTCCCTATTCTCAAAGGGAAAAGCTTGTCCACATTAACTCTGTCTATCCCTCTCATCATTTTAAAGACCTCTATCAAGTCCCCCCCCTTATAATTATCTTATACAAATTTAGCAGCTATATGTACACCATATGTACACCAACAGCTATATATTTACATTTATACACTAATCAAATATTTACAAAGCCATACAAAAAAAGAGAGAAAAAGAAAAAGCCCTGATATACTACACAGTATCTCTTAGTCATATATACAACCCACCACCCTATAACCACCATTCCCAATACAATCAGTATAACAAATATCCCACTATAAACCAGCATCTGCAGTTCCTACCTACACATCACTATAATGTCGTCCCTTATTGTTAAATTCCAGTAACCCAACGTATCAATGAACTAATGGAAATGAAAAATAAGAAGTTCTCAAAGTCAAGGAAGAAGAGGAAACAGAATATCGAGGAGGAAGAGGGTAAGTTCTGAGTGGGTTTGATGCGCTGCCACTCGTTTATTCCATCACAGGATGTGTACATCATTGGCAAAGCATGTTGTACTTCCCTGGTTCATTTACTGCAGTCAGAGACTTTTTTTCCAGGGTATAAATGTTAAAGACTAGAAGGCATAGCGATAGGGTGAGAGGGGCAAAGCTTAAATAATCACACAGGGCAGATTTGCCCTTTAGAGGGAGGGTATAGGGTGGTGGGGACCTGGAACGTACTGCTGATGGTAGATGCACATCCAGTAAGGAAACTGTAGAGGCTTTTAGATGGGCACGTGAATATGTAGGGAATGGCGCAATATGGATCATATGCAGGCCGAGGATTTTAGTGCAACTTGACATCAGGTTCAACACGGTCACTGTGGGCCGAAGGGCCTGTTCCCGTGCTGTACTGTTCTGCGTTCTTGCATGACTGCAATCTAAACTTATCTAAATAATTCAATCTAAGGTTGAAGCAATGGTAATGTAGCCAGGTAGAGAGAGAGAGTATGGAAACAGGCCCTTCGCCCACTGAGTCTAAGCTGACCAAGTACCCATTCTAACATCAATCCAACCCGAACCCATTTTATCTTGCCTACATATCCATCAACTTCTCGCTAGATTCCACCTCTCATCTTTACACTCGGGAATTTACAGCGGCAAATTAACCAGACCGGCCCGGCTGCAGAATCTGTGGAATACGTTGCCACTGTTGACTGTGGGGGACAAGTCATTGCAGAGATGGATAGGTTCTTGATTAGTTAGAGCGTCAAATGTTACAGGGAGAAGGCAGGAGAATGAGGTTGAGAGGGAAAAATAGACCAGCAGTGGTTGAATGGTGGAGCATACTCGATGGGCCGAATGGACGCTATATCACCTCAAAACACTTGCCTCTTATCAGCTCCTTCGCTGATCGAGCCTCCTCCCAGCACAGCCCTATGCTGTGACATTCCTCCTTCAACCTCATTGAAACGTACAGAATAATGAAAGGCTTGGATAGAATGGATGTGGAGAGGATGTTTCCACTCGTGGGAGAGTCTGGGACTAGAAGTCATAGCCTCAGAATTAAAGGACGTTCTTTCAGGAAGAAGATGAGGAGGAATTTCTTTACAGACAGAGGATGGTGAATCTGTGGAATTCTTTGCCACAGAAGGCTGTGGAGGCTGTCAGTTAATATATTTAAGGCAGAGATTGATAGATTCTTGATTAGAACGGGTGTTAGAGGTAATGGGGAGAAGGCAGAAGAATAGAGTTAGGAGGGAGAGATAGATCAGCCATGATTGAATGGTGGAGTAGACTTGATGGGCTGAATGGCCTAATTCTGCTCCGAGCACTTGTGATCTTATGAAAATTGTTTCTTCCGCCTTTGATCAGCCATGATTGAATTGCGGAGTAGACTGGATGGGCTGAATGGCCTAATTCTGCATGTTTTTATTATTGGATTGAACCAACTCTGCTGGAGCTGTGGGGCAGTGGCTCTGTTTCCTGCACCACCATGCTCTCTATAATAGAAACATAGAAACATAGAAAAATAAGTGCAGGAGTAGGCCATTCGGCCCTTCGAGCCTGCACCGCCATTCAATGTGATCATGGCTGATCATCCAACTCAGTATCCCGTACCTGCCTTCTCTCCATACCCCCTGATCCCTTTAGCCACAAGTGCCACATCTAACGCCCTCTTAAATATAGCCAATGAACTGGCCTCAACTACCTTCTGTGGCAGAGAATTCCAGAGACCCACCACTCTCTGTGTAAAGAATGTTTTCCTCATCTCGGTCCTAAAGGAATTCCCCCTTATCCTTAGGCTGTGACCCCTTGTTCTGGACTCCCCCAACATCGGGAACAATCTTCCAGCATCTAGCTTGTCCAACCCCTTAAGAATTTTGTAAGTTTCTATAAGATCCCCCCTCAATCTTCTAAATTCCAGCGAGTACAAGCCGAGTCTATCCACTCTTTCTTCATGTGAAAGTCCTGACATCCCAGGAATCAGTCTGGTGAATCTTCTCTGTACCCCCTCTATGGCAAGGATGTGCTTCCTCAGATTTGGAGACCAAAACTGTACGCAATACTCCAGGTGTGGCCTCACCAAAACCCTGTACAACTGCAGTAGAACCTCCCTGCTCCTATGCTCAAATCCTTTCGCTATGAATGCTAACATACCATTTGCTTTCTTCACTGCCTGCTGCACCACATAATGTTTGATTTATTTTGTCATTGGTCCAATTAGGACTGTGGAAAATAGTTTTATATTTTCGACCATCTCAGTGGGTATTGAAAGTTGTGTATTTCGAGTGCAGAGTCTCAGTGGGAAACGTTTAAATTGTTATTGGATGCACTGTTAACCAACAGGAAAACTTCATTCTTAATCTTGGAAAGTGCTTTTAAACATTATGTATAAATGGACTGTCAAACCTATAGTAAAATTGGTTGCATGGCGTTAACAAGTCTGACTCTAGACTTTAGGCATTAGAGATACAGCGTGGAAACAGGCCCTTCGGCCCACCAAGTTCGCACCAACCAGCGATCTCCCCGTATACTAACAATATCCTACACATTAGGGACATCTTACACATTTACTGAAGCCAATTAAGGTAGAAACCTGTGTGTCTGGAGTGTGGGAGGAAACCGGAGCACCCGGAGAAAACCCACGAGGTCACATGGAGAAACTCCATACAGACAGCGCCCATAGTCAGGTTTGAACTTGGGTCTCTGACGCTTTAATGCAGCAACTCTGCTGCTGAACCACCGTGCTGTTGCAAGAATGCTGTGTCATTGATACACATTAATGATATTTTTTCCAAATCTTCTCTTTTAAGTGTTGGCTACAAAAAGAGGTGGGAGAGCAAGCGCTTAACATTTCCCTGTTTTTCCTCCTGTCTTGTCGAGCAGAAATTGGTAGCTGGGACTTGTGTGTGAGCTTTCATCATATACTTACTACCTTCTCCTTCATGTCTTACAAGAGGTCAAAGTTATTCAGCAAGAAAACAGGCCCTTCAGCCCACTGTGTCTGTGCTGGCCACAGTCCATTACTTGGCCTGTCCCCTTCTATTCTCCAGCATTTTGCATGCGGATCCAAGTCATTCTTAAATGTTGTGAGAGTCTCCACATCCACCTCCCCCTCGGCTCAGTGTTCCAGGTCTCAAGCACTATTTAGGTGAAAACAATATCTCCTTCACAATTGGCACCGGCTCTCTGGCGGAGGGGCTTGTTTCCATTCTAAACCACTCCCTGATCAGCGCAAGGTCTTCTGCATTGCTAAAAACATGCATGCTAATTGTTTTTTGTTTATTGCCTCACTCTTCTTTAGATCTACTTATCAGCACGTATGCAAAATATTGTTATCGCAAGCTTCAGAAGGTTGCAGTGACCGGAGGAAAGAAGGTACAAATTGTGTGTGTTCGCTCTCCAAATGGACATGTGTTTGACACATTCTTAGTGCCTGTTGCCTTGCGTATATTGGCTTTACCCTCAAAAGGACACAAAGTGCTGGAGTAACTAACTCATAGAGGGCCAGGCAGCATCTCTGGAGAAGGTGGAGAGGTGACGTTTTCGGGTCGGGGCTGATTCTTCGGATTGATTGCAAGTGGGGTGGTGGAGGAAGGAAGCTGGGAGAGAGGAGAGGCGGGACAAAGTGTTGTGGGTCATCGGTGGGCATAAGCGAGGGGGGGTCTGTTGATAGGCAGATGGTGGAAACGAAGGCCAGAGATTGGAGCAGGTGCGATCTGTTGCGTCATGTGCGTTACGGACAGATTGAAGAGATGCGATTTGTGAAGCCAGAGGAAGGAATGTAGGAGGTCGGCCACACTAGCTCTATCCTACACACTAGGGACAACTTACAGAAGCCAATTAACCCACAAACCTGTACGTCTTTGCAACGTGGGAAGAATCTGGAGCACCCGGAGGAAACCCACAGGGAGAACGTACAAACTCCATACAGACAGCACCCGAGGTTAGAATCGAACCCGAGGCAGCAACTCTACCTCTGCGCCACTGTGCCGTCCACGGGGCTTCATTAGCTACTTTTCACCATGAATCAAAAGTGTGAACATGAGTAGGCAACATGAATTGAGTAGGCAATATATGCCAGTGAATGAGCAAGTTAGACTGTGCATTGAGTTGGGTCGTGCTTACAGAGAGGCGAATCACAACCGTCTCGTGTGATTTTAAGCCAGTGGTGCCACCTCTGCTGACTGTCCCTTTGCCACATAACGATGCAGTTGTGTGTGAGCTGGACTGAAATAATTTGTTCCCCACCAACAGGGTCTGAGGAAGCCAACCATTGAGGAAATCCATCACGCAAAGAACGCCATAGTCACGCCGTCCATGTTCGGCAGCTCCCTGGAAGAGATCATGGAAAGGCAACGCGAGCGCTATCCAGAGAAAAAGCTGCCCTGGGTTCAGACCCATCTGTCCAACAAAGTGCTGGGACTGGGCGGTGCGCAGGTTGAAGGCATCTTCAGGTAAGGCCGTGCGTGGGAATGAATGAATGAATGAATGAATGAAGACGTTATTGTCACGTGACAAGTCACAGTGGAATTCTTTGCTTGCCTACCTTGCCATGGTATGCAATAGTCGCCGATGAAGGGCGCTTACGAAGTTAAAAATTACGCCCCCCCCCCCCCCCCGCGCCAGTTCCCCCTTCCCCCTCCCGCACGGCGGTCCCCCCCACACTGAGTTCTCCTTTGTTCCTTCCCTCGGCAGCGACGTCCTTGCTTCACGTGTCTGTCTCGTCCGTTATCGGTCTGCGCTGTCATTGACCGCCGCACTGACCTCTCCACAACATTGCCGAGTCCTCTCCTGAATCCTCCTGAACCCGGGCCCCAGCTGCGGGTCCCATCGGCTGCTCTGACCAACCTGAGCTTCTCCGTGGCCGTCCAGGAGGCGTTGAGACCGCAGTTCCTCGATAAAGGCCCCTGGCCGCATTCCAAGTCCGCGGCCATGACGCCCGGCGAGAGGCCTTCTGCGTGGATGTGTTGTGCTTAAAAAAAATCACTCTCCTTGGGAGGGTCTACGTGGAAATGACCGCCAATGTATTCAGTAGAAGCAAGGAATTACAGATGCTGGTTTACACAAAAGGACGCAAAGTACTGGAGTAACTCAACGGGTCAGTCAGCATCTCTGGAGAACATGGATAAGTGGCATTTTCATTAGTTCATCATTTATAAGAGCAGAATTTGGCCATTCGGCCCATCAAGTCTACTCCTCCATTCAATCATGGCTGATCTATCCACTCATGTTGTGCCGAGCAGCAAGCAGCCCGTACACTAGTTCTATCCGACACACTGGGGACACTTTAACCCACAAACCTGTACATCTTTGCAGTGTGGGAAGAATCCAGAGTACCCGGAGAAAACCCACGCAGTCACAGAGAGATCGTATAAACTCCGTACAGACAGCACCCGAGGTCAGGATCGATCCCGGGTCTCTGGTGCTGTAAGGCAGCAACTCTACTGCTGCACCACCGTGCCGCCCAAAATCCCAAAGCTGCTCAAAATTCCAGCAACTTCAATCCTGTGTCTTCGGCTCGTTAACATCTCTTCTCTGCTCCCCACCCAACGCCCAGTCGCATCAAAGGAGATGAGGTTGGAAATGCTAGGAGAGAATGGTAACTGCAGCTGGCCACTCCACTGTTGTGCTTCTGTACATGACGCGGGGTCGCCTGGCAGTCTCGCCTGTTGTTTTGGTTGGGAAAAGGACGGCGTGCCCTCGCAACTTCCTGCACGAGCTGCGATGAAATTTCCAACTAGGACGTCTAATTTTAGCTCTTAGTGACCTGGGACAGGAAGCCGAGCAAATGTCTTCAAATCTCGAATACCATTCAGCGTACGTAAACTCAGGGTTGGGAACGGTGTTGCAGAGTTTTTCAGCAGTCTTTTTTGGTGCGTTAATACAAACTCTGTACAGACAGCGCCCGTAGTCAGGGTCCAACCCAGGTCCCTGGCGGTGCGAGGCAGCAACTCTACCACTGCACCACTGGCAAGGTCCCACTGCAAAGATGCACGACGGTCTCTAAGGAGCAGTTGCAGTGAATCTCATTGATTAGTTTAGTTTAGAGATACAGCATGGAAACAGGGCGATCGGCCCACCATGTCCGCGCCAACCATCGTGGCTCGGTGTCTCAGCAGTAGAGTTGCTGCCTTACAGCGCCAGAGACCTGGGTTCAATCCTGACTGCGGGTGCTGTCTGTACGGAGTTTATACGTTCTCCCTGTGACCTGCGTCCGTTTCCTCCAGATTCTCCAGTTTCCTCCCACACTCCAATGATGTACAGGTTTGTAGGTTAATTGGCTTTGGTAAGATCGTAAATTGTCCCTGGCGTGTGTAGGATAGTGTCAGGGTACGGGGATCGCTGGTCGGCATGGACACGGTGGGCTGAAGGGCCTGTTTCCGTGCTGTATCTCTGAATTAAACTAAACTAAACCTGTTCACACTCGTTCTATGTTATCCCACTTTCTCATCCATTCCCTCCACACTATAGGGCAATTTTTACAGAAGGCCAATTAACCTATAAACCTGCCCGTGTTTGGGATGTGGGAGGAAACCTGATCACCCGGAGGAAACCCACGAGTTCATAGGGAGAAGGTACAAACCCCACACAGACAGCACCCAAAGTCAGGATCGAACCTGGGTGTGAGGCAGAGACTCTACCAACTGCGCCTGCGCCGCCCATATTAATGATAATATTATCTCCTGTAAGACCTTCAAACAGCTTGGTGCCTGTTGTCCTGGGCCCCCCTCCACTGCCAGAGAAAGCAAACGGGAGGAACAGCACCTCCTACTTTGCTTGGGTAGCTTACAACCCAACTGTATGAACATTGAATTTTCCAATATTAATAACTAACCAGTAACAACCCTCTCCCCTTTCCCCCGTCCCTTCCACCGATATCCTTTCCTCCGGCCTCACATTTTGCCCTTCTTTCCTTCCTTATCTCACAGCCGTTTGTTATCTTCCCATCTCTGGTCTTTGTCAACCCATCTGCCATTCAAACCCCATGCACCTTTATCCACCTATCACCCCCTCTCCCACCCCGGATTTGGGGGGGGGGGGGGGGGGGAGGGGTGGTGGGGGGGGTGATAGATGGACACAGTGATGGCCAACAGACTACTTAGCCAATTGGGCTGTTCCTTATAGAAACAAAAAATAGGTGCAGGAGGAGGCCATTCGGCCCTTTCAGCCAGCACAGCCATTCATCGTGATCATGGCTGATCGTCCACTATCAATAACCCGTGCCTGCCTTCTCCCCATATCCCTTGACTCCACTAGCCCCTAGAGCTCTATCCAACTCTCTCTTAAATCCATCCAGTGATTTGGCCTCCACTGCCCTCTGTGGCAGGGAATTCCATAAATTCACAACTCTCTGGGTGAAAAAGTTTTTTCTCACCTCAGTCTTAAATGACCTCCCCTTTATTCTAAGACGATCGGTACATCAGCTGATCTGTACATCAGCAAAATCTTTTCTGCCTTCTGGGACTTGTTAGTTTAAACCTCACTGTCCCCAACCTCATTTTTGCTCTTCCTCTTCTTCTTCCAATGCATCGTCCAAATATACCCTCTGGTACCATGCCTCTGGTGCCGAGACTTAGCGGCACGATTCCCTCCCTGAACTTTTGCATCTTTTTTTCCTCTTAGTCCCTCTTTGACCACGCCTGTAGTTGTCTGCCCTCTCACCTCTCCCTGGAGTTCACGGTCAAACTCATTGCATCTTGCTTCCACCGAGTCACCTGGCTTGCAATTCTACTGTGTTTTGCATCATTTAAGGTGCTTTCTAAATGCAGGCTGTTGTTAAACATCAGATAAGCCTCTTGTTGATATTGAACCAGTCCCTGAGTTGATAATAGGCTCGGTAATGTGTATAAATATTTGGCATGTGATTGCTTTTGGCCTCAATTGCTTTTTCTTTTAATTCTGTCTCCAGAACCTATCTAATCTATGTGGAGCATTATTATAGCACGTGGTGTGTCTTTTTGTTCACAGAGTGCCTGGAGATATCGATGAAGTAAATGCACTCAAACTACAGGTTGATCAGTGGAGAATCCCCGACAATCTTGCTGATCCCCACATACCAGGTAAGGGCTTAGTTACAGACACACTTGCCACCTAGTGTGGAACATGCTGAAGAAAGGTCCCGACCCAAATCCTCATCTGTCTATTTCCTTCCACTGATGCTGAGTCCCTTCGGCAGTTTGTTCTTTGCTCTAAACTCCAGCATCTGCTGTCTTTTGTGTGCCTATAATTTGGAACAGTCTCAAAGGGCTGAATGACAGACCTGCGCCTGTCCCCATGTTTCCCACAAAGCCATGACTTAAATTGTACACAAGCGCGCACGCACGCACACACAGGCGCGTACACACACACACACAAGCGCGCACACATATATACACACGCACACAACACACACAGACATGCAACACACACACACACACACACACACACACACACACACACACACACACACATACATATATATATTTTACATATATTTACAATGCACCAGGGCCCTCTTGTGGTGGGCAGAGATTATGCATAATTGTGTACATGGTGTGGTTAAAGAGAGAATTGTAAGGTTCCTGATCTTCATCAATGACCTCCCGTTAGATTTGATGTAACCCTGCACGCCTCACTCTCAAAATGGCTTCAAGTTGTTGATCACCTCCAACATTTTCTCGCATTTGCTGCCCACACTCCGCCTGCAGCGATTTCCTCGCCACATTTGAAAATTGTTTCGTGTTTTTTTGTGACAGCCACTCAAAAGATTGGTTGTTCTTCAGAACACGACAAGACGTGAAAATGTATTTGGCAAAATCTAGCAATTTGTTCACGGGGACAGAAGCCCTTTCCGATTATAAAAGCCCACGATTATAGAGGTCCCCTGCATCCTTGCCTCGTGTCCATATATCAAACTAGGTGGTTGACTTTGGTGTGTTCTACTTAAGAATGACCGGTAGGTTTACTGGTAAATGAGTTAATGCCAGCCTCACCAGCATCCTGAGGGCAAACTGTGAACAAATTACTTTTAAGTTTGAAGAGGAAGTTGGAAATCGGCCCTTAATTTGTCATTGCAATTCAGTTTAGTTTCTTATTGTCACATGTACCATGGTACAGTGAAAAGCTTTTTGTCTGCATGCTATCCAGTGAAAGAAAAATGACACATGAAGAGGTTCACAGTCATGTAAGGATGGTGTGATGTTTAGCAAAAAAATGTTCTTCTTTAGTCTTTTGAGATGCAGGACACCGACTCAGACGCAGATTGGGCCCACCAAGTCCCCGTCGACCAGCACCCACCCCGTACGCCAGCACAATCTTACACACCAGGGCCAATTTACAATTTCACTGAAGCCAATTAACCTACAAACCTGCACGTCTTTGGAGTGTGGGAGGAAACCGGAGCACCCGGAGAAAACCCATGTGGTCGCGGCGAGAACATACAAACTCCGTACCGACCACACCTGTAGCCAGCAACAAACTCGGGTCTCTGGCATTGTAAGGCAGCAACTCTACCGCAGCGCCACTGATTGAAAGATACAGCATGGAAACAGACCCTTCCGCCCACCACGTCCTCGCTAGCCATTGATTACCCGTTCACGCTAGTTATCCCACTTACTCATCACACGAGGGGGCAATTTACGGAGGCCAGTTAACCTACAAACCCATTATTTAGCAATAAATGTTTTTTTTCCCCCAAAATATTCCATTGCCATTTGTGTTCTACGATTAGATGATATTGTGGCACCTTTTATTCACCGTCTGTGGTTTTTGTCGCTTGTTTCCCCAGGCTCACTGCTCAAGCTGTGGTACCGTGAGTTGGAAGAGCCCCTGATCCCACAGAAGTTCTACCCACAGTGTGTGAACAACTATGAGAACCCGGAGGCTGCTGTTGCTGTGGTCGCTTCTCTGCCCGAGATCAACCGCCTGGTCCTCGGTTACCTCATCCACTTTTTACAGGTGAGTCAAGTGGAGAGTGTTTTTATCGTCATGTGTCCCAGATAGAACGATGACATTCTTCCTTGCAGCAGCACAACAGAATATGTAAACATAGTACACTGTAAACAATAATAGTGTGTGTGTGTGTGCAGAGCCTCCAAGATCCCAGGCATGTTGCGTTAATCCACAAAGGGAGGGAAAGGGAGAACGCTTTGGATCATACAGGGTCAGCATGGTGGCACAGGGGTAGCGTTGCTGCCTTACAGCGCCAATCCTGACTACCGATGCTGTCTGTGACGAGTTTGTACGTTTTCCCCATGACAGCGTTGGTTTTCTCCGGGTGCTCCAGTTTGATCTCGCTTTCCAAAGGCTTCTAATTGGCACCCGGAGAAAACCCACACGGCCACGTGGAGAACATGCAAACTCCGCACAGCCAGTACCCGTAGTGAGGTAAGGCAGCAACACTCCCGCTGCGTTGCCGTGCCGTGATTGTTTTGGATGAGAGCAGATATTCTCTCCGGCAGGAGCGTGCAAACAGTTGCCGCGCCCCGCCACAAAAAGCTTTAACAGCCGCACGTTTCTCTCGTCAGATTTTTGCACAGCCCATCAACGTGAGCAAAACCAAAATGGACGTCAACAACCTGGCCATGGTGATGGCTCCCAACTGCTTGCGCTGTCAGTCAGACGACCCGCGCATCATCTTTGAGAACACGCGCAAGGAGATGTCCTTCATTCGCCTGCTGATTGTGCACCTGGACACCAGCTTCATCAAGGGTGACCTGTGAGAAGCTCAATGGAATTCATGACAACATATATGCACACACATACATACATACACTTGCCTGTTTCCCCTTCGACGTGTGCGTGTGTTTGCTTCTTGGTTCTTCTCCCTTTAAAATGAGTTCCCTCTTCGTCGATAGGCAGACATTCATTGCCAGCAAAGATATTGCTTCCATTTGGTACCTGGGAGACCCGTGCCTTAGCGCTGTTGACTTTTGGTTCCATTTCTCTCACAATGATGCAGGCTTGAATCCGGGGAGAGTCTGGGACTGAAGAGCCACTGTGAATATGGAATTTATTATCTAAAACTGCCAACTCAAAGAGTTTTCACTCCACGCGCAAGATAGTTTATTTCTCCACAGATCAGAATTCAAAGGTGCCTTGTTCTGGAGAAAGCCACGTCAGAAGTTTGGATTGTGTATTGCAATGCACACGGCAGTGTGCTCCAGCGGGATGTAACAGTGGTCCTTCAGTCCTCACAAGGACCAAGGTGGAACAACATTGTACGTTGAGGAAGGGGTAATGGGCAAAGTGGTCAATGTACACACAGGGAGACCCCCCATTATGACTCACAACCAGCAGACATGAGGGGCGAGAGAGAGAGAGGCTGTGCAAACGTGACCGGTTTTCTGTTTTGTATTTGAAAGAAAAACACTTATAACTGGGAAGTTATGTCTTTATTTTAAGAAGTGAAGAATTGATTGTCAAGTGTAAAATAAATGCTTGTAGTCGAGGATCCCGGATTAAAATATTAAATGACATGCTCACTCTGCTTTCACTGGACGGAAAGGTAGAACCACTACTACTAAACTCGAGGATGTTTCAGACACTCAGCAGCCTGCCTTGAACACAAAGTGCAGGAGTGACTCTGCGGGTCAAGCAGCATCTCCAGACAATGTGGACAGGCAGCGTTTTGGGTCTGGTCATTCATCACGGTCCAGACTAATTCTGTGCCTCAAGGTTTCTCTCCCACCTAGCCGTGATATCACTTAGTTCCCCTATCGACTTTGGATCTTCAATTCCTTTCTCCGTCTTGGTCCTCTATAAAGGGAGACATGGTTACCAGGAACTGCAGGTTTTGATTTGTAAAAAAAGACCCAAAGTGCTGGAGTAACACATCGTGTCAGGCAGGCTCTCTGGAGACCATGGACAGGCGATGTTTCAGGTTGGGACCCTTCTTCAGACTGATTGTAGAAGGGGCGAGAATGCTGGAAGGGGGAGGTAGGGGAGGGCAAAGCCTGCCAAGTGACAGGTGGATACGGGATAAGCCCCTACCTCGTTTTTCCCACCTCCCCAATTTTCTCTCCCCCACTATAGTGAGCCTGGAGAAGGGTCACCTCTCCATGTCCTCCAGAGATGCTGCCTGACCCGCTAAGCTACTCCAAAGATTTGTGTTCTACGCAAGATTCCAGCATCTGTAGTTCCTTGTATCTCCAGCATACTGCCTTGTTTGTGTGAGGAGCTGGATATTCCCATTCATTTTTGTTGGAGAGCGATTAGTTTCCTCTATAAACCCCTTTGTAAAATCTTAATCTGGGATTTATGATGGTACATGATAGGTAGAGAGTATATGCGTATCAATGTGTGCGTGTCTATCAATGTGTGTGCGTATGTATCAATGTGTGCGTGCGTGTATCAGTTTGTGTGTGTGCGCGTATGTTAGTGTGTGTGTACCTATCAATGTGTGCGCATGTATCAATGTGTGCGTGCGTGTATCAGTGTGTGTGTATCAATGTGTGTGTGCATCTATCAATGTGTGCGTGTATCAATGTGTGCGTGCGTGTATCAGTGTGTACGTGTGCGCGTATGTCAGTGTGTGTGTGCCTCAGTGTGTGTGTGCGTGCATCAGTGTGTGTGTGTGTGCGTGTATCAGTGTGTGTGTGTGATTAGATTATTTTTATTCTATTGATTTGGGCTTGTTTCATATTTGACTGAATCCTGATGGGGGTTCCCCACTATTTAAAAAGTTGTGAGCGTCCTTATCAAGTTCTGAGCCTCATCCAGAATGTGCTCAATGAGCTCTTTGTGGTTTATCGACAAGTTGTCCTTAAATTAAAGACTATATTTATTGTCCATAATTTACGCTGGCTGTTTAATTGCTACAAACCACTGGCTAAATATTTCCGTTTGGTTCCCCCCCACCTCATCAGTCTCTTTGGAGTGTTTGAGGAAATGGATGATAAGCATTGACTCCTGATTGCCAGCAGATGGATTATTGAATATGCTCCTCAAGACGAGAATGGTCTCGGAACCCACAGGAGATTTCAATCTGTGATTCTAGTCCTTGTGTCAGGGACGTTAGTAAAATAAACATGCTCGAGAATTGCAAAGTATCTGTTGAAAATTGCAGATCCTCACTGGTGACATTCAAATGGAATTTAATAATTAAGGAAAATACAAATACTTGCCCAAAAAATGTGGGCAATTGAAAGCAAAGTCAGGAGTATCAGTCGGTGTTTTCATGTTTAAGTTTAATTTTTGTTATTTGATACCAAAATAATTTATGTTTCGTAAACTTACATCGTCATTTAGAATGGATGCTCATGGGGTTTCTGGGTGAGCAAAAATGGGGTTTGTATCTACATAGAATGGGACTTTTGGTATAGTGGATCTCACTGCTTGTGGCATTGTGGAACAGATGCAGTTTTTTCTTCTGCGGATTGCTTTAGAGCTTTCTCCCCTCATTCTCTCCAGGTTGGGTTAGGAGAGTTGGGGGAGGGGGGTGGTTTTGCACAAATAAACCACAGCCACCTGCACTGTAGATAAATCATGTCTTGAGGAACTGTTGAGAGATATTTGCATGGATTAAGACCACTGTTGGAGGTTGATATCTTGCTCCCAGTCTCTCTCTCTCTCTCTCTCGCCCCAAACCGTGCTCCCCATTATAGCCGCAGAACTTCATTTCTGTTTGTAGTGTTGTTGGCCCTGTGAGGTTGTCGTTGCAAGCAAGTGTTTCTGCTTTGGCTCCAATAGCGCCACTGTTATTTATGTGAGGCAGGAGAGGAGTTCGCGTTTGACCTTACTGGAAAGTACCAGCTTCTTCCCACTGACGTCATTTTGCACAGCTTTTAAAATAGTGTGCAAATCTCACAAATCTTAAAAAAAAAAACCCACAGTGCTTGAGATGGAGTTGCTGGGGTCAAATTTAGCTCTCCACACAAAACAAACCTGAGACTACAAGATAGACGCCAAGTGCTGGAGTAACTCAGCGGGTCAGGTGACATTTCGGGTCGAGACCCTTCTTCCGACTCCAGAGATACTGGCTGACTGGCTGAGTTACTCCTGCACTTTGTGTCTGCCTTTGTGACTATAAGCCAGCATCTACATTTCTTTGTTTCCATAAACCTGAAATGAACGAGTTTTGAATGTCCTCTCTCTTTGGTGTAAAAGGTGGGGAAAATATTTATTTTTTTCCTCCAATAATTGAAAATACAAACTCTTCCTGCACCTCGTTAAGTGTATATTGTTGTTTGTACAGAATGACTTTAGTTTGGGAATCTTTATTGAAGCTAGATCTTTGGCAGGTGTTTACAGTTTCATATTTAGCCTGTGTTTTATTGAGGCTGGATCGCAAATATCTGTATCTAATCCTTGCTTCAGTGACCTCCTCCTCCTCCTCCTCCCTATGTTTATGCTGCAAGATATGCAAGGATAATTTGATGTGTGATTCTGTTTCTGTTAGTATTTTAATCCGAGGCAGCACTCTCAGAGTTAGAACCTTAAAATGTTTCAAAATGATTTGCAGAGTGAGATTAAATGAATGATAACTGACATTGTGAACCATCCATAGAAAATAGAAAAGTCCTTGAGGGAAGGTATTCCGCCAGGAGATACCACTGTTATAATGCCAAGTGCTACCGGATCCAATAATTCACTCATTTAAGTAATGTAAGCCATATGCTGTAAGCCTTTCGGAGAGGGGACCTAATTGAATATTTTGGTTCAATTAAGAATGGGATTGCTTTACTTTGACAGAATTTATCTTACTGAAGTTTAAGCAGAACTTTCCGCGATGGTCGGCAAATGTTTTTTATTCCTTTTAGGCTCTGCTGTCTCAAGTAGATCAGAAGGATGTGAGATAGACACAAAGTGCTGGAGTAACATAGCGGGGTCAGGCGCATCTCTGGAGAGAATGGATGGGTGATGTTTCAGGTCGAGAGCCTTCTTCAGACTGAAGATAGAGATGGTGTGGGGGAGGGGGGGAGGGGGAGGGGGTGGGGGGGTTAATAAACTACCCCAAGAAGGGTCCCGACCCGAAAAGTCTCCCATCCTTTTCCTCTAGAGATGCTGCCTGACCTGCTGAGTTATTCCAGCATTTTTTGTGTGTATCTTTAGTATAAACCAACATCTGCAATTCCTTGTTTCTTCGAAAGGATGTGAGGCAACATTTGTACTAGAGGTGGCTTGGACCAGACTCGGGCTCGACCTCAGGTAGTATGGAAGTCATTCAGTTCTGGCTCGTGACGCTAGGTTAGTGGTGAGGTACTTCACGCCACTGCCTTGTGTTGTTATGCTGCCGATTTGGGACGTTCGATGCCAGGGTTCAAGATTCCTGTTTAGATTCTCTGAAGCAATCATCTCCTGTAACCGGCTGTTAATTTGCTGCTATAAATTGTCCCCAGTGTTGAGGACGGTGCTAGTGTGCGGGATCGCTGGGCCAAAGGGCCCGTTTCCGCCCGCCATCTCTAAACTAAACTGTAAGTAGTGGGAGTGGGAATATCCACCAGGCAGTTTCCTCACAAACAAAGATCTTGGTTGATCCCTTCCCCTCTCCCAACCATTATCCCACAAGCTGGCCTTCCTGAAGGGTGTGTGATATATGCAAGTCCTTTCCCTCCCTGGTCACCCCTTTCCACACGGAGAGCTGCAACATCAACCACAGTTGATTCCTCCATCATGCCTTACCTTAAGCCCTAAGTGGCCCGATGTTGGTGAAGCCCTAAGATCTGGGGAAGATGGGTCTCGTCAGTCAGACCGAGGGGACATCTCATACCTAATAATGAATGCGTTTGACAGTCAGAACACATCATGTATAAACAGACTGCTCTTGATAATAATACTAGGTTTTTGATTTGGACAGACCCTTTCAACCTTTGTCCACTCACCAGTTAATCTCTCCAGGAGCTGTTTTAACAGGTGTTCTTTCACGTTCAGCATTATTGTCCACGCTCCCCCCCCCCCCCCCCCCCCCCTCTCTCTGTGTCCAAGGTTAATGTTCACCTTTGCAGCACTCAAGCCGGTGATAGCCACTGGCGCAGTGGTCCCAAGGTGTCCCGGTTTGCAAAAATATTCAAGAGAGCCTCAAAACGGATAATAAGCTATAAGATAACGGATGCACGGAGTTTGTACGTTCTCCCTGTGACCGCGTGGGGTTTTTTCCCCTGGGTGCTCTGGTGCAGGCTTGTAGGTTAATTGGCTTAGGTAAAGAGTGTAAATTGTCCCTGGCGTGTAGGATAGTGCTAGTGTATGGGGATCGCTAGTCGACACGGACTCGGTGGGCCAAAGGGCCTGTTTCCGTGCTCTATCTTGAAACTAAGCTAATATAGTTTCCACTGTTGTTTATATTCCAGATGTACGTATAACTGTCCAAAATGTACTGTCAATTATCCAACACCTCAGGGAGTGTGGGTCACACTAGGTGCCGTGAACACACGTGACCTACTCTATACATTTCAGTATTTTGTTAAACAACATTATAGTTCACAGTGATGGGAGTATTTATCCTGGCATTTTTTATCTTTCCGTCAAACTAATTTTGTTATCGGGTGCTACCTGTCCCCAGCCTATTCTTCATCCAGCTCTGCCAAGATCCTGGTGCCCTTCCCCGGCTACAGATCTGGTTGCTGATCTGTCACCAGCCTTGCCAGTCAATGATGTTAACCTCACTGTGGCCAGAATGCACAACTTCCCTGAGAAGGAAGCCTCGAGAGTTGTTCTCCAGCTCTTTGGTCCAGCAATTATTTCTTAATATGAGCTACGCTAGTTTAAATAAACTGGCAGAGCCGCATAAAACTGCAGCAACAGCAAGCAATGTTTCAATTCCCTCATGAGAGCAAGGTGTCACAGTCAGCACCTTTCCCACCAGTGAATACTCCACCCCAGTGTGGGAAGGAACTGCAGATGCTGGTTTACACCGAAGATGGACACAAAACACTGGAGTAACTCAGTGGGTCTTGCAGCATCTCTGGAGAAAAGGAATGGGTGATGTTTCGTGTCGAGACCCTTCTTCAGACTGGTTGAGTCTGAAGAAGAGTCTCGACCCAAAACATCACCTATTCCTTTTCTCCACAGATGCTGCCTGATCCGCTGAGTTACTCCAGCATTTTGTGCCTACTCCACACCAACCCCCGACACCATTATGCACAGTGGGAAGAGGTCAGTTCAGGAATAGTGGTGGTATCCTTTACAATTTAATCATCTGGAAGGTCTGTCAAAACCTCCTCCCAGTCTCCAGCAGCTTGTAGAGTTGCACAAGAGGCAAATGTATTCAAACAACCTATTCCCCTGCTGATTTAAAATGGGGAGGGGGAACCTTCTAGCCTTGTGGATGTCCTTTGAAATGGCTGGTTGCATCATTTATGAGAACTTAGCGGAATTTATTAACCTGCCAACAGAGAACTGCCAAGTTAGGGGGTTAGGAAGGTGCTTGCTTTCTTGGCTACATTAATATTTCCTATTCTTTATGGTGTGACAGGCAATGTACAAAAATATAGCTGAATAAACACTCCTGTTTGCAATGTGAAATGATCTGCAGTACTACAGTAACAGGCATTGGCATCAATATTATGTATCCTGCTACACAATCTCTGGCATTACACCAGCTCCATTTTTTTTGTTATACATACATATTTGTCGCTATCTCAGCATTTTGATAATAGAAGAACACTTAGTGAAGGGTACAGTTTCCGCGCTGAATCTCTAAAGCTTAAAAGCTCCTGCAAAATGGATGCAGGGTATAGAGGCGTCAGGTTTCATAAAGTTACATTTCACAATATCAGGGATGCAGGTGCAACTTTAAAAAATATATATTTGATTTTCCTCATTATCCCTGCCAAGAATTTACTTAAATGACATTTGTACAATTTGAAAAGAGGTCAAATGTGGCTGAAAAAATGATGAGTGTCCATAATTGTCCAAAAAATCAAACTGGGGAAAGGGTTTGGAAGTGTGCGATGAATGGAGACTACCTGAAAACAAAACCAAATATTATAACCACTTTTGATTGTGTTTTTTTTTGTACATTGTTTCTGAATCATTTTATATATGCATTAGTATTACTGTGCAAAACTGTGTTGTAAACATTGCTGTTTTATTTTAAATGGTTTCTTTGCACTTAGCCTCTCCTTTATGCTGTGATATGGTAATGCTATTTGACAGGTTGTATAAAAGCTGAATATTTTTTTGTGTACACTGGATGTTTCTTTGCAAGAGAAGTGTAAATAAAAGCTGCAAGATTCTGAATTAAAATGGTTTCCAGTGCATGTTGTTCAGAGTGTCTGTAAGCTCTGGGCATCCAGTTCCCAGTTGGAGCCTGTGTATCGTCCCCTACAGCAGCAAACATACACGTAAACTTGCTGCCGGCGTATCAAAGTCACGAGATCACCGGGCGGCACAGCGCCCTCGGTTCGATCCTGACTGGGTGCTGTCTGTACGGAGTTTGCACGTTCTCCCTGTGACCACGTGGGTTTTCCCCTGGGTGCTCCAGACTCCTCCCATACTCCAAAGACGTACAGGTTTGTCGGTTTATTGGCTTCGGTAAAGATTGTGAGGCCCCTAGTTAGTGGGATAGTGCTTGTGTACGAGGATCGCTGGTTGGCGCGGACTCAGCGGGGCGCAAGGCCTGTGTCGTAAAACTAAACTAAATGTGATCCTTCGAGTTTAGAGATGCAACATGGAGACCGGCTCTAGGTCAATACCAGCTGTCGATCACCTGCATTACATAGAAACATAGAAAATAGGTGCAGGAGGAGGCCATTCGGCCCTTCGAGCCAGCACCGCCCTTCATTGTGATCATGGCTGATCGTCCCCAATCAATAACCCGTGCCTGCCTTCTCCCCATATCCCTTGATTCCACCAGCCCCGAGAGCTCTATCTAACTCTCTCTTAAATCCATCCAGTCACTTGGCCTCCACTGCCCTCTGTGACAGGGAATTCCACAAATTCACAACCCTCTGGGTGAAAAAGTTTTTTCTCACCTCAGTCCTAAATGGACTCCCCTTTATTCTAAGACTGCGGCCCCCTGGTTCTGGACTCGCCTAACATTGGGAACATTTTTCCTGCATCTAGCTTGTCCAGTCCTTTTATAATTTTATATGTTTCTATAAGATCCCCCCTCATTCTTCTAAACTCTAGTGAATACAAGCCTAGTCTTTTCAATCTTCCCTCATATGACAGTCCCTCCATTACTGGTCCACCACGGATGATGTTAAAGCAACTGGTGGTCCGGCACCTCCTGTAATCTGGACAGAATCACAAGCGTGGACTTGAAATCCCCCCTGGAAGTCACCCCCCCCCCCCCCCCCCCCGGAAATGTGGTGCCTAGGCCAGGCATGACGGCCGACCTCGGCCTCATTGGAACTTCTGTGGCCGATCAGCGAGTTGAATTTGCCCCCTGCGGCCGGGGCTCTGGAACAACAGCCCGGCAGGGGCCGGCAGATCCGTCCCCATAGCCGACTTCCGAGGCCGTGACCACCATCGGTCCAGCAAAACGAATAATCCTGCAAGGCTCTGGAGCCAAGGGTGCTGGACCTGTACCTCGCTTTCTTCCATCCACTCCCTACACACTAGGGGGCAATTTTCAGAGGGCCAGTTAACCTACAAACTCGAAGGTCTTTGGAGAGTGGGAGGAAACTGGAGCACCAGGAGGAAACCCACCTGGTCATGTGGAGAACATGTAAACTCCTCACAGAGAAGGCCTCTCGTAGTCCGGGTCGAATCCGGGCCTCTGGCACTGCGAGGCAGCCTTCTACCAGCACTAACAGCTTGGCATAACAGCTCTATACTGCAGAGTAAAGGACAAGCTGAATTTCAGCAAAATTGGCAGTTTAATGAGGCTGAGAATGCAATACTGAGTGACCATTGAATGTTTTTAAGTGGAGCAGCTCTGATTACATCAGTGACCTTGTGATAATAAAACAAGGGTGGAGAACTTTTAATGGAGAAAGTGAGAGATGGCAACAATGAATGGGGGGGGGGGGGGGCAATGTGAAGAAGGCATAGTAAGCTCCCTGAAGTAATAGGCCATTATCCACTACCTCTAGTAGGAAATCACAAAATACAGGGACTGCAGATGCTGGAATCTCGAGATAAACACAGTGCTAGAGTAACTCAGTGGGTCAAGAGCAGCATCTGTGGAGCGAATGGATAGGTGACATTTTGGGTCAGGGCCCTTCTTCAGACATAGAAACATAGAAAATAGGTGCAGGAGGAGGCCATTCGGCCCTTCGAGCCAGCACCGCCATTCAATATGATCATGGCTGATCGTCCGCTATCAATAACCCATGCCTGCCTTCTCCCCATATCCCTTGACTCCACTAACCCCTAGAGCTCTATCCAACTCTCTTAAATCCATCCAGTGATTTGGCCTCCACTGCCCTCTGTGGGAGGGAATTCCATAAATTCACAACTCTCTGGGTAAAAAAGTTTTTTCTCAGCTGTCTTAAATGACCTCCCTTTTATTCTAAGACTGTGGCTCCTGGTTCTGGACTCGCCCAACATTGGGAACATTTTTCCTGCATCTAGCTTGTCCAGTCGTTTTATAATTTTATATGTTTCTATAACATTCCCCCTCATCCTTCTAAACTCCAGTGAATACAAGCCTAGTCTTTTCAATCTTTCCTCATATGACAGTCCCGCCATCCCAGGGATCAATCTTGTGAACCTACGCTGCACTGCCTCAATCACAAGGATGTCCTTATTCAAATTAGGAGACCAAAACTGTACACAATACTCCAGGTGTAGTCTCACCAGAGCCCTATACAACTGCAGAAGAACCTCTTTATTCCATTAGTTTTCCTCATTGCCTGCTGTGCCTGCATGCCAACTTTCAGTGACTGGTGTACAAGGACACCCAGGTCTCGCTGTACCTTCTCAACCCCATTGAGATAATAATCTGCCCCCTTGTTTTACCATTGTCTGTGTAAGAAAAAACTGCAGATGCTGGTTTAAATCGAAGGTAGACACAAAATGCTGGAGTAGCTCAGCGGGAGGCAGCATCTCTGGAGATTCTGGAGTGAATCAAAAAGATCCCTCTTTGATTCACAAACCATCCTCACTGGGAATTGTATACGGTTCAAGAGACTCGGGAGTGTTTAATTGTCAAATGTACCAACATACTGGAGAACAATGAAATTCTTAATTGCAGCAGCACAACAGGTTGTGCAAACACACTATAGATAATATTAAAAACAAAAAAAAGTTTCATACATTTTTTTTTAAATTGTGCAAATCAAAACAAAGCCCAAAGTCCCTGGTGGAGTTTGGTTGGAGTTCATAGCATTCTATAGACTTTCGACTTACAGCAGGGAAAGAGGCCCTTCGGCCCACTGAGTCTGTGCTGACCAGTGATCACCCTGTGCACTAGCACTATCGTACACACTAAGGACAATGCACATTAGCCTACAAACATTTACGGATTTGGAGTGAGAGAAAGCCAGAGCACCCAGAAAAAACAAGGCGATCACAGGAAGAATGTACAAACTCTGTACAGACATATCCATGGACAGGATGGAACCCAGGTATCTGCCGCTGTAAGGTGGTGACTACACTGTCCCCATAGCCTGATGGTTGTTGGGAAGAAGCTGTTCCTGAACCTGGACATTACAGTTTTCAAACTCTGATATCTTCTTCCTGATGGCAGGTGTGCAATGGGAGCATTGACCAGGGTGGTGTGGGTCCTTGATGATGCTGGCTGCCTTTTTAAGATGCTGTAGATCCCATTGCAGGTGGGGAGGTCAGAACCCATGATGGACTGGACAGTGTTCACCACTTTTTGTCATCTCTTTCATTCCTGGGTGTTCGAAATGGCCGAACTCATGGGCGTTGGGGTCGGACACTTTGAGCTCCTCAACAAGACTGTGACACTGCAGTCATCAGGAATGCAGCAGGTCCAGGGAGAAAGAAGATGTGCAAACTCCACACAGGGAGCGAACGGCGTTGAACCTGGGTGTCTGAGCTGTGAGGCTCTACCAGCTGCGCCACAGTGCTGCTCCTCTGAGCCAAGATCAATCAGTTTAACAGAAAGAACAGTAAATTGTTTTCTCTGGAACATTGGAGCTTCAGGGGAGAATTGATTAAAGTATATAAAATTATAAGGCTTAGATCGGTAGACAGTCAGAACCGAAGATAGACACAAAAAGCTGGAGTAACACAGTGGGTCAAGCAGCATCACTGGAGAAAAGGAATAGGTGATGTTTCCGGCCCATCTCAACCCGAAACATCATCAACCCCTTTTCTCCAGAGATGCTGTCTGACCTCTGAGTTAGTCCAGCTTTTTGTGTCTATCTTCAGTTTAAACCAATATCAGCTGTTAATTGTGTGTCCTCATTCTTTAGGGAACCGGGGTTTCCCCTCTTCCAGCATAAATGAGGCCCTCACACGTGTCTCCTTGGTACCCCGCAGCTCCACCCTTGCTCCCCTTCCCACCAGTCACAACAGAGATAAGAGTCCCCCTAGTCCTCACCTTTCACCCCACCAGCCGTCGAATTCAACACATAATCCTCTGACATTTTCGCCACCTCCAACGGGATCCCACCTCAATTCGCATCTTCCCATCTCCACCCCTTTCCGCCTTCCACTGAGAACGTTCCCTCCGTACTCCTTGGTTAACTCATCCCATCCCATCCAAACCACCTCCTCCCCAGGTACCTTGCCCTGCAACCGCAGGAGATGCAACACCTGTCCCTACACCTCCCCCATCGACTCTGTCCAGCAGCCCCGACAGTCCTTTCAGGTTAGGCAGAGGTTCGCTTGCACCTCCTCCAACCTCATCTACTGCATCCGTTGTTCAAGATGTGGACTCTTGTACATCGGCGAGACCAAACGTAGACTGGACGATTGTTTCACTGAACACCTTCGCTCGACCCATCTGGACCAACCTGATCTCCTGGATGCCGGACACTTTAATTCCCACACTGCCCTTTATGTCCTAGGTCTCCTCCATTGTCAGAGTGAAGCTAAATGCAAATTGGAGAAACAGCATCTCATATTTTGCTTGGGCAGCTTACGTCCCAGTGGTATGAAATTGATTTCTCTAACTTAAAGTAACCCCTGCATTCCCTCTCTCTCCATTCCTCCCCAACCCAGTCGCACCAGCTTCTTGTTCTCACCTAGCAAACAGCTGACTATGGCCTGTTTCCATTATCATCCTTACTTTTTTGGATATCTTTAATTAATTGTTCTATATCTCTCCACATTATCGTCTATATCTCTCGTGTCCTTTCCCGTGACTTTCAGTCTGAAGAAGGGTCTGGACCAGAAATGTCACCCATTTCTTCTCCCCAGAGATGCTGCCTGTCCAGGGTGGAACTGTCCAACGCTAGAGGGCTGAGTTAGAAGGTGAGAAGGGGGAAAGTTTAATGGAGATGTGCGGGGTTTTAATGTGCGGTGGGGTCCTGGAACACATTGCGGGGGGGGGGGGGGGGGGGGGGGGGGAAGCAGATACAATAGTGGCGTTTAGGGGCTTTTCGATAGGCACATGGACATGCAGGGATCAGAAGAATATGGATCATATGCCGGCAGGTGAGATCACTACGCTTGACATCATGTGTGTGCAGACATTGTGAGCCGAAGGGCCTGCTCCTGTGCTGTACTGTTCTGAACCTTGTAGTTAATTGGACAATTTTAGTTAATTGGACAATTTTACATTTTTTTTAACAAGCCAATTAAACTACAAATCTGTACGTCTTTGGTGTGTGGGAGAAACCGAAGATCTCGGAGGAAACCCACGCAGATCACGGAGAGATCGTACAAACTCCATACAGACAGACAGCGCCCGTAGTCGGGATCGAACCCGGGTCTCGGGCGCTGCATTTTGCTGTGAGGCAGCAACTCTACCGCTGTGCCACCATCACCGTTTAATTGAAATGTCAGGGGCGAGGCATTGGGATCCCACAAGGCGGTGCTCCAGGCGCTCACATTCTGCTGCTTCAGCTCTGTTCACTTTGCAACAGAGAGATCCACCACAACATGAGCGGCGCTGTGTCTCAGTGCCACAGACCCGGGTTCAATCCTGACTACGGGGGCTGTCTGTCCGGAGTTCGCACATTCTCACCGTGACCGCGGGGTTTCATAGGAACATAGATATAGAATATAGGCGCAGGAGTAGGCCATTCGGCCCTTCGAGCCAGCACCGCCATTCAATGATCATGGCTGATCATCCAAAATCAGTAGTAGGTGGACAAAAAATTCTGGTGAGGCAGAATCTATGGAGAAGGAATAGGCGACGTTTCGGGTCGAGACCCTTCTTCCAAAATCAGTACCCCTTTCCGGCTTTTCCCCCCATACCCCTTGATTCCCTTAGCCCTCTAACCCCAAATCTAACTCTCTGGGGGGCAACGGTTTCTTCTCTCACCCCAAAGACGTCTTGGCTTCGGTAAAAAATGTAAATTGTCCCTAGTCTGTAGGATGGAGCCAGTGTATGGGGATCGCTGCTTGGCATGGACTCGGTGGGCCGAAGGGCCTGTTTCCATGCTGCATCTCTCAAGTCACTAAAACGTAAAGAACATTTAGTATGGGGACCTTTCCGGGCAATATTGAATAATACACACTTAGACCTTATGAAAAGTTTTTGCGCGGTTTTTTGTTTAGTTATATATATATATATATATATATATATATATTATTCCGAGTAAAGTTTTATGGAAAACAAAGTTCACGACGTATTAATTGTAACTTTAAAAGCCTGCCGTGAAAAAAATAGTCGGATAATTCTACGGAAGTGCTGATTCCTCGAGAGATGTCCCCGTTTGTCTTGGGATCCGCACAAACACTTACTTTTACCCCTCGTGGAGGCTGACTGTGCACATTGGCTCCAAACACCAAGGACAGTGTTGCATAAAACAAGTAGATAACTACAAGGCCATTATTATTCAAACCACGCCTGTGCTTACACGTGTAGGAAGGAACTGCAGATGCTGGTTTAAACCGAAGATAGACCAAAATGCTGGAGTAATTCAGCGGGACAGGCAGCGTCTCTGGAGAGGAGTGGGCGACGTTTCGGGCCGAGACCCTTCCTCAGACTGTCTGAAACATCACCTGTTCCGTTTCTCCAGAGATGCTGTCTGACCTGCCGAGTTACTCCAGCTTCTGGTGCCTATGCGTGAACGTGTTCGGCGATGACCCTGCCTTGTAATTCGCGTCATCCCTAATTCGCATGCAGGGAAATTAAAAACACGCTTAAATGTGTGTGATGTCTTTCACGTCGCCTTTACGAGAGCTTCCAGGACGCATTAAACCCCCTCTACCGCCATTACGGATCAGAATGAGCCATCAACGTCTACGTCCTGCCACCACCAGCCATTGGGGGGCTGTGTAAAAGCCTCGCTAACACGTCAAAGAGGAAGTGGGTGGAACTGGTGAATCCGGAGATGATACACAACATGGCTTGTGTGTGTGTGTGTGTGTGTGTGTTTGTTTTTCCTCCTTTATATTTAACCCCCACCCCCTCCCTGATACTTCAAGACGAAACCACCCAACACATGTAAAGAAATCCAGGGGCTGACGTTGCATTTCTTGACACAAAGACTGACAGTCAAAGTCTGAGACGGGTCGAGACCCGAAACGTCGCCTATCCGTGTCCTGCTGTCTGATTCCGCTGAGTTACTCCAGCACTCTTTTTATTTGTGAACCAGCATCTGCAGTTCCGTCTTTCTACTGAATAATAAGCATTGCTAATGGACTTATTCCGGCACTTTGTGTCCCCTTTGTGTATT